>BSQZ01000020.1:5854806-6259806 GCA_033239005.1 Lamellibrachia satsuma | reverse complement strand
TTAGGAGTTACAATAAGCGCTGATATGAAAGTTTCAGAGCAGTGTGGTATTGCAGCTTCAAAGGGTAATCAAATTCTTGGATTGATTAGAAGAAACATAACATACAAGGGAAAAAAGTTAATTATACCTCTTTATAAAGCAATAGTTAGACCTCATTTAGAATACTGTATACAAGCATGGAGACCATATCGTAAGAAGGATATAGATACGCTTGAACGCATACAAAGGAGAGCAACTAAAATGATTCCAGAACTTAGAGACCTTAGTTATGAAGAACGCCTGAAAGAATGTGGTTTAACAACTCTATAGACAAGGAGGTTAAGAGGAGATCAGATTGAAGTTTTTAAGATATTGAATGGGTATGAAAATATTGATAGAAATATGTTTTTCTCACTCAAGAAGGATAGCAGAACTAGAGGACATGAGGTAAAATTAAAATTAGTAAAGGATCAATGTAGATTGGACATCAGGAAGCACTCGTTCTCACAGAGGACAATAAATGAATGGAACAAACTGTCTACAGATTGTGTAACTGCTAGCAGCGTGAATATGTTTAAAAACAAGGTTGACACATATCTTAGGAGGGCGGGTTATAAGTAGGTGAACATTGTTGGACTCTCGATAAGCCAATGGCTTCCTTGTCCACTTGCCATCTGGGCCTTTGGCTTGGATGGCAAATCTTGTTAAATCTTGTTAAATTGTTGACATATGGACATCCCAATCTTGGCCCAATGATGACGTGCCAACATTGGACCAATATTGCAGCATACTTTGGGCCAACGTTAGCTCAAGTTTGAAATGCTGTATGGGATGTGATTGTTTTGGCGCAATTGCACATAATTGTGGGAATCTTTTTTTGGTATCTTTCATGAAAATGTTCATCAAGTTGGTATATATATATATATATATATATATATATATATATATATATATATATATATATATATATATGTATTATAATATATATGAATTACGATTTTCTTCAACCACAACTATTTTGATTACTTACTCAATGTTTTGACTGCCATCAGCAGCCTTCATCAGGAATTCTGGGATGGCTAATTCGTCCTCTGCTCAGAATTCTGATGAAGGTTGCTGATGGCAGTTGAAACATTGAGTAATCCAAATAGTTGTGGTTGAAGAAAATCATAATTCATATATTTTTGGTATCTGTTTTATTCAAATGTTATGTCAGACACTGGTGAATGTAATCCGATGTAATTTTAGCCACTGACACTTTTTCTAAAAAAATTTAAATTTGTATTTTGTACACTTGATGTATTCGTCAAATGTCGACTGATTAAACATGTGGTATTCCGGGTAGGGCATACTGACCTACACATTTCAAAGAAAATTCATTGCATTCAAACGGTGGCCTAGGTGATTTTGTTAATTAGTTTGTTTACACTAAATATAAAAATAAACAACAAATTTCCTCTTCATTATTGTTTTGAACTAATGAGATCTGTTTTTCGCATGTCATTTGACAAACACAGGCTGTATCTCGTTATACAAAAAAGCCTTTCTCAAAACACATGAAACCATAAGAAATGTCTCTTTCAGGAAATCCCTAAAACATCATGGTTAAACCACTTTGGCAGTTGGCACCAGTGCCATTGGGCAAATCACAACTTTGGCATTTCTTGAGATTGTAATACTGGATGTGACAGCTATAAACATGAATGTGCTACATTCATTATGTAGCCAATCCAAAAGTATAAATTATCCCACTGAACTGGCTGTGTTTAAGTAGGAACACTGCTGGACTCTGTTCAACTACAACATGCTGCCACCTGACGAATGAACTAGAACTAATTGTTGCCAACTCCCTCACCAAGTGTCAGCACCAACTTACTGAGGTGGCAAAGTAATTTTTTGTTGTTGAGTAAATTGTCCAGCATGTGTGCACAGTGTATTTGTGGAAGTTTTTACATGGAAATTGGAATTGGTACATTACTTATAATTGCTATTGCTGTTTCAGGATCATTATCATTGTTCAATTTATTTTGCAAATTTAAACTTGGTACTTTGAAAAAGGTATTTATTGTATGGGTTATGAGATTTTTTTGCTGTTCATATATCAGTAGCTTTGAGGCCACTTCCTCTGCTGCACAGTTTTGATGCAGCTTGTCCCATCCATTCTGTCATGAATTTGCCCTACTTGACTTTTCTGTGCATTTATTAATGGGGTGAATTTGAGATTGACCCTGGGGGTTAACAAAAAGTAACAGTTTATACTATTTACTAATTGATATGAATTTGAATTAATATAATATGGTGAAGGGGTGGGTAACACACCCACAACTGTGTTGTGAAGGTGTGAGTGACATCCCCACAGCTGTGTTGTGAAGGGGTGAGTGACACCCCCACAACTGTGTTGTGGAGGAGTGAGTGACATCCTCACAACTGTGTTGTGAAGGGGTGAGTGACACCCCCACAACTGTGTTGTGGAGGAGTGAGTGACATCCTCACAACTGTGTTGTGAAGGGGTGAGTGACACCCCCACAACTGTGTTGTGAAGGAGTGAGTGACATCTGCACAACTGTGTTGTGAAAGAGTGAGTGACATCTCCACAACTGTGTTGTGAAGAGGTGATTGACACCCCCACAACTGTGTTGTGAAGGAGTGAGTGATATCCCCACAATTTTGTTGTAAAGGGGTGAGTGACACCCCCACAACTGTGTTGTGAAGGAATGAGTGACATCCCCTCAACTGTGTTGTGAAGGGGTGAGTGACACCCCCACAACTGTGGTGTGAAGGAGTGAGAGACATCCCCACAACTGCGGTGTGAAGGAATGAGTGACATCCCCACAACTGTGTTGTGAAGGGGTAAGTGACACCCCCACAACTGTGTTGTGAAGGGGTAAGTGACACCCCCACAACTGTGTTGTGAAGGAGTGAGAGACATCCCCACAACTTCGGTGTGAAGGGGTGAGTGACACCCCCACAACTGTGTTGTGAAGGGGTAAGTGACACCCCCACAACTGTGTTGTGAAGGAGTGAGAGACATCCCCACAACTGTGTTGTGAAGGGGTGAGTGACACCCCCACAACTGTGTTGTGAAGGAATGAGTGACATCCCCTCAACTGTGTTGTGAAGGGGTAAGTGACACCCCCACAACTGTGTTGTGAAGGAGTGAGAGACATCCCCACAACTGCGGTGTGAAGGAGTGAGAGACATCCCCACAACTGTGTGGAGGAGTAAGTGACACCCCCACTACTGTGTGCTGAAGGGATGAGAGACACCCACAACTGTGTTATGAAGGGTGAGTGACACCCCCACCCAATTTAGTAAAACAATTGCAGTGAGTGTCATCCCATCAGATGGATACTTGACTGTGTTGATAGGCACTGACCAGTAACCCTATCATTTACAAAATGAGTCTTAATTGAAAATGATTGTCCACTGAAACAGCTTCTCATCTGTCACCAGGCTAATGAGTATTGCAGCATTTGGCTTTTATCTTTATTGGGGACCATCGCAAAGCAGTCACATTTTTTGGGGGGTCAAATAATCTATTCTAACACTGCTGCAATGAGCACATACTCTAAAGGGATATTTAACTCAAATATATATGATAAATATATATTTTATTACTGATAATCTACATGCTGAATATGTGATAAAGCCTATAGGCAAACAAACGCTATTATTTTTTTACTTCAGTGATTAAAAGAAAAGTCGTAAAAAGCATTTGCAAGGTTCAGAATTAACCGAAATATGGAAAATACAGTTTCTTGCAAGATTACAAATGTTTTCTGCACTGATATGCAGCCACGTTTCAATGGACCAGTTGGGTCATGATACAAGTAGAACATAAAAATGACATAATCTCAGCAACAAAAACACACTTTTTGGAAAAACTTCTTTTTATAAATGTTGTTTCAGTTTTTCCATTGATGGGAGAAGGGAGTGGTCTCACTAATGGGAGAAGGGAGGGGTCTCACTAATGAGAGAAGGGAGTGGTCTCACTAATGAGAGAAGGGAGGGGTCTCACTAATGAGAGAAGGGAGTGGTCTCACTAATAGGAGAAGGGAGGGGTCTCACTAATAGGAGAAGGGAGGGGTCTCACTAATGGGAGAAAGGAGGGGTCTCACTAATGGGAGAAGGGAGGGGTCTCACTAATGAAGCAATCAATCAATGTGTGTCAGTTTGCCTGATGATAAAGGAATATTGATATTGGCCAGACTAGAAATATTTAGGCTCATGATTTACAAACTTCCTGTGAAATCAGTCAAATCAACCATTATGTTAGCACTTGCCACTTGTAGAATAACATCTGGCATGGACAATGGTGATTAATTGTTAATCGAAATGATTCAGCAACTGACTGGTATTTAGAAGTTTGAGTAACGTGAAGCAAGTTACATCGTTGTGTTAGACATAGCTGTAGGCCACCAGTAGGTACAGCATGAAATTATCAACAAATGATGATCTATGATATGATTTATCCACAACTTTTTTTGTTTTAGAAGTTAATTAGCAAGTTTTTATTATTACTTGTTAAGCTATTACTACATCCTCACAAGGATATAGACAGTAAGTGTTAATGCATTCATCAGTTATTACTCTACTTTTGGTGACTTAGAAATATTGACATTTTGGTATGGTCCCTTAGTGACAATTTGGTCTTGTGACACAGCAGTACATTCAGTGAGCAGTTTGCTGGGAACCAGCCCCTTGGCCTGTTGGTTTTCTTGCATCCATAAGCTTGCTCTCTGGTTCCTCAATGCCAGAGAAATGGTGGGATTTCATGAAGCAAAATGAAATGTTGTGTGGAGATATCACTACATTAGGGAATGTGCACTTTAATCTGGAGTACATCTGTGTTTGATCTGCACTTGCACTAGAGTGGATTTCTGTGATACTCAAACAGTGCTATGGAATATTGACTACAGATCTGAGGAACTGACTTGTCTTGCCAATTAGAGTGACATTTGTATCAAAGATTGTTGTTTAATTGGATTATCAAGATCAGGTATGTGATTGTGGATTCGTCCTGACAGACTAATAGGATGAGTAACTGTTTCCTAACTGGGCTGACTGTTACGTGGACTGTGTGAGACAGTGACCAGGGAAGAACCAAATATGCCTGTCAACGATTGTTACAAATAAAGGAAACCAGGAACAATGACAAGAGACGGAGTAATTCATCACTTTATAGAACAATTGTCATGGTGAACATTGCTTACATCCATGCTTACGTCTGAAAAGTATTCTTACAAGTCACCGAAGGTGACACCAAGCACAACACAGGTTTCTCAATCAACGTTGCAAGCTCCTTTCTCACAATGCCCAGTCTCAAGTTATCGGACATGATGCGGATGTTGTGTCGACGTAGTCATCGCCATGGTTACGTGGCAGCCATTGCTCAACGGGTAGGTTGACACCTAGTGAAACCCTAATTTCCACATTTCATTTCTAGCAAATGTGTACAGTGGCACATACACAATTTGTTCCAAGGTTTCTTTGAGGAGTGTTTCTATGCATTTTTTTCACATTTCTTCTGTAACAAAAAATAAATTGTTAAATTTATCTTTCAGCTAGATATACCGGTAACCTACGTACATGTCTCATCTGCTAACTAAAACTGAACATTTTGAAAGAGCTGGTCTTTGTATTCAGCTCTACTGAGTGCAGCTGCAACAGAGATGGCATGACGTTGATCAAGTGAAAGATATATTCACAGTGTTATTGCACTGTGACACATGATATGTGTAAATGGGTAGGATTGTGCCTATGAATCCACATTTTGTAGCCAGGCACAAAGCAGTGGTCTGGCTGATTACACAGACAATTAATTGGATACTGTCAGACTCAACTCTTTATTTCTCTGGCCTTTTGTGTTGTATTACTCACCCAGCATTGCTACATGTTAGTCCAGTCCAGTGCAGAGCGAAACTGCCAGCTTTTTTGAAAGGAATCCACACACATGCATGCGCACACATGTATGGTATGTTATATACATGCCTACTACTGCTTGCTGTATCCGTATGGTATGTTATATACATGCCTACTACTGCTTGCTGTATCCATATGGTATGTTATATATATGCCTACTACTGCTTGCTGTATCCGAATGGTATGTTATATACATGCCTACTACTGCTTGCTGTATCCGTATGGTATGTTATATACATGCCTACTACTGCTTGCTGTATCCATATGGTATGTTATATATATGCCTACTACTGCTTGCTGTATCCGTATGGTATGTTATATACATGCCTACTACTGCTTGCTGTATCCGTATGGTGTGTTATATACATGCTTATTACTGCTTGCTGTATCCATGTGGTATGTTATATACATGCCTACTACTGCTTGCTGTATCCGTATGGTATGTTATATACATGCCTGCTACTGCTTGCTGTATCCATGTGGTATGTTATATACATGCCTACTACTGCTTGCTGTATCCGTATGGTATGTTATATACATGCCTACTACTGCTTGCTGTATCCATATGGTATGTTATATACATGCTTACTACTGCTTGCTGTATCCGTATGGTATGTTATATACATGCCTACTACTGCTTGCTGTATCCATATGATATGTTATATACATGCCTACTACTGCTTGCTGTATCCGTGTGGTATGTTATATACATGCCTACTACTGCTTGCTGTATCCGTATGTTGTTATATACATACCTACTACTGCTTGCTGTATCCGTATGTTATTATATATGCATACCTACTACTGCTTGCTGTATCCTTATGTTGTTATATACATGCCTACTACTGCTTGCTGTATCCGTATGTTGTTATATGCATGCCTACTACTGCTTGCTGTATCCGTATGTTTTTATATACATGCCTACTACTGCTTGCTGTATCCGTATGTTATTATATATGCATGCCTACTACTGCTTGCTGTATCCGTATGGTATGTTATATACATGCCTACTACTGCTTGCTGTATCCGTATGGTATGTTATATACATGCCTACTACTGCTTGCTGTATCCGTATGTTATTATATATGCATACCTACTACTGCTTGCTGTATCCGTATGTTATTATATATGCATACCTACTACTGCTTGCTGTATCCTTATGTTGTTATATACATGCCTACTACTGCTTGCTGTATCCGTATGTTGTTATATACATGCCTACTACTGCTTGCTGTATCTGTATGTTGTTATATACATACCTACTACTGCTTGCTGTATCCGTATTATTTTGTAGTTAAATTACCCTCACACTACTATCCATTCAATCACACTGAGTATTTAAAAGAAAATTATTCTGAAAAGTTCTGCTGGGAGACTACTCAGTATAAATAATGTGCTCTTTTTGCCTACTACTGCTTGCTGTATCCGTATGTTGTTATATACATGCCTACTACTGCTTGCCGTATCCGTATGTTGTTATATACATGCCTACTACTGCTTGCTGTATCCGTATGTTATTATATATGCATGCCTACTACTGTTTGCTGTATCCGTATGTTGTTATATACATGCCTACTACTGCTTGCCGTATCTGTATGTTGTTATATACATGCCTACTACTGCTTGCTGTATCCGTATGTTATTATATATGCATGCCTACTACTGTTTGCTGTATCCGTATGTTGTTATATACATGCCTACTACTGCTTGCTGTATCCGTATGTTGTTATATGCATGCCTACTACTGCTTGCTGTATCCGTATGTTGTTATATACATGCCTACTACTGCTTGCTGTATCCGTATGTTGTTATATACACGCCTACTACTGCTTGCTGTATCCGTATGTTGTTATATGCATGCCTACTACTGCTTGCTGTATCCGTATGTTGTTATATACATGCTTACTACTGCTTGCTGTATCCGTATGGTATGTTATATACATGCCTACTACTGCTTGCTGTATCCGTATGGTATGTTATATACATGCCTACTACTGCTTGCTGTATCCATGTGATATGTTATATACATGCCTACTACTGCTTGCTGTATCCGTATGGTATGTTATATACATGCCTACTACTGCTTGCTGTATCTGTATGGTATGTTATATACATGCCTACTACTGCTTGCTATTCCATGTGGTATGTTATATACATGCCTACTACTGCTTGCTGCATCCATATGGTATGTTATATACATGCCTACTACTGCTTGCTGTATCCGTATGGTATGTTATATACATGCCTACTACTGCTTGCTGTATCCATGTGGTATGTTATATACATGCCTACTACTGCTTGCTGTATCCATATGGTATGTTATATACATGCCTACTACTGCTTGCTATTCCATGTGGTATGTTATATACATGCCTACTACTGCTTGCTGTATCCGTATGGTATGTTATATACATGCCTACTACTGCTTGCTGTATTCGTATGGTGTTATATACATGCCTACTACTGCTTGCTGTATCCTTATGGTATGTTATATACATGCTTACTACTGCTTGCTGTATCCGTATGGTATGTTATATACATGCCTACTACTGCTTGCTGTATCCGTATGGTATGTTATATACATGCCTACTACTGCTTGCTATTCCATGTGGTATGTTATATACATGCCTACTACTGCTTGCTATTCCATGTTGTATGTTATATACATGCCTACTACTGCTTGCTGTATCCGTATGGTATGTTATATACATGCCTACTGCTGCTTGCTGTATCCGTATGGTATGTTATATACATGCCTACTACTGCTTGCTGTATCCGTATGGTATGTTATATACATGCCTACTACTGCTTGCTATTCCATGTGGTATGTTATATACATGCCTACTACTGCTTGCTGTATCTGTATGGTATGTTATATACATGCCTACTACTGCTTGCTATTCCATGTGGTATGTTATATGCATGCCTACTACTGCATGCTGTATCCATATGGTATGTTATATACATGCCTACTACTGCTTGCTGTATCCGTATGGTATGTTATATACATGCCTACTACTGCTTGCTGTATCCATGTGGTATGTTATATACATGCCTACTACTGCTTGCTGTATCCATATGGTATGTTATATACATGCCTATTACTGCTTGCTGTATCCGTATGGTATGTTATATACATGCCTACTACCGCTTGCTATTCCATGTGGTATGTTATATGCATACCTACTACTGCTTGCTGTATCCGTATGGTATGTTATATACATGCCTACTACTGCTTGCTGTATCCGTATGGTATGTTATATACATGCCTACTACTGCTTGCTGTATCCGTATGGTATGTTATATACATGCCTACTACTGCTTGCTATTCCATGTGGTATGTTATATACATGCCTACTACTGCTTGCTATTCCATGTGGTATGTTATATATATGCCTACTACTGCTTGCTATTCCATGTGGTATGTTATATACATGCCTACTACTGCTTGCTGTATCCATATGGTATGTTATATACATGCCTACTACTGCTTGCTATTCCATGTGGTATGTTATATACATGCCTACTACTGCTTGCTATTCCATGTGGTATGTTATATACATGCCTACTACTGCTTGCTGTATCCGTATGGTATGTTATATACATGCCTACTACTGCTTGCTATTCCATGTGGTATGTTATATACATGCCTACTACTGCTTGCTATTCCATGTGGTATGTTATATACATGCCTACTACTGCTTGCTATTCCATGTGGTATGTTATATACATGCCTACTACTGCTTGCTGTATCCGTATGGTATGTTATATACATGCCTACTACTGCTTGCTATTCCATGTGGTATGTTATATACATGCCTACTACTGCTTGCTGTATCCGTATGGTATGTTATATACATGCCTACTACTGCTTGCTATTCTATGTGGTATGGTATGTTATATACATGCCTACTACTGCTTGCTGTATCCATGTGGTATGTTATATACATGCCTACTACTGCTTGCTGTCGGCCCAATCATTAACCAATAATTATGTAAATCATTTCATTAGACATCTGGTAGGTTATTGTGTCTGTGAAGTCTGCTGATGAAGGCAGTGTGAAGCAGCTGAAATATTAGGAGAATTCAACCAAGTTTCTTGTGAGGTAAATAAAATATGTAATGAAAGAATACTATAATTCAGAATGTGCGTCCAGTCAACGATGTAAATAGTCACTAAATAGCTGTATTTGTAACAGCCATAATAACACTATTCTAAATGACATGATGGGTATGAAGTATCCTCTTTCCAGGTTGTATGGTGTGGCTGCTGTGTCTAGCTCAATACAGCACAGCCTACAAATGGCTGATTGCTTTAACACATTCATTTACTACTTCTTGCCTATTGAGTTCCAGAATCAGTTGCTGCTCAAACTGACACATCGTTATAATATAGTATGTAATATAGTATGTCATTTTCCATATTTTTGTGATCATTCCAGTCTGCCAGTGGTCATGTTAAAATATAACTTTTGGTTACTTTTGTACATAAGTGAAGTTACTGGAATTTTTTACTTTTACATTTAAAAAGTGTATCAAAGTAAATTTATTGGAGTACTTTTACTTGAGTAGAGTTTTTCTCAGTTACCTGTACATTAAAACTATTAACATATGTACAGTTGTACAAAGGTGTACACTTGTAGTAGCTCTGTAGACTTTTCATGTTTGGTAATAGTTTGCAGAAGAACTCAGTCACTTGTACATTGACACCTGCTCAAAGACAAATTGGGATGTAACAGTGTTCTTCAATCCAGGTGTGTACTTGGTGGGTGAATACAGAGATACCGCTGGAGACTGTTTGCAATCACTAATCCAGAATGAAACTGGCACATTTAGATATGATTCTAGGGGAAAACATGTCAATTCTTGCAGTATAGCTGTTCACAGTTCTCTGTGATATGCACTATCAGATGTGTTCTGAACGCTTTGCATTGTTCATAAATTACAGCTGGCAATGCATATATATATATATATATATATATATATATATATATATATATATATATATATTACAGCATGTCATCTGTGTTACCATTCTGCATGCTGATTAATTAGTGCACTGTCACTATTGCTTTATTTATAGCTAGAAGTCAATGATGCTATGGTATAAAGTGGTGCCATGGTACTCAGTGGTGCCATGGTACTCATTGGTGTCATGGTACTCATTGGTGTCATGATACTCTGTGGTTCCATGGTACTCTGTGGTGCCATGGTACCAACTTTTGCATATTAAGAAAATATAGATAAAGCATGTCAGTAAGAATAAATGGTAATTTACAACATTTAAAATATTTGTCATAAGAAAAATAATCTGTTATTTATCCAAAATTGAATGCATGGTATTGATGTTCGATAAAATTAACAAAAACAAATTAACATCTAGATCAATATTTCCAGAGGAAAAAAAGGTTTGTAGGATATAAGTTTTAATAAATATTGATTAAAATAAAACTTTGGAAGTTCAGTACACTTCTGAAATGTTACCTTACAAATAACAGAAAAAATTAATTCTTCCAGGTTTCTCGTCATCAACAGACTTGGGGTCAGTTACACTGGGATTGGAATTGAAATGCCAATTCCAGAATTGGAATATGCGTTTTGGTTTTAAAAGTAATTGGAATTGGTGAAAATGTAATTGATCCTTGAATGGATAGATGATCCAGTTTCTTGGTTATTAAAATTAAACTTAATTACCTCTCAAGAAACTTAATGTTCGATCTGTATATTTCGACTGCCTCCCACGATCTTCTTCAGCAGACTTCAGTTACGGATATGTCACATGACCAATGTCATGTGACACAAGCTGTATGAAGGACGTTAAAATTCTAGACCATGAGGAGAACTGGCAGAGGAGGAAAAAAAGAGATGAGGCGATTAACATCCACAGAGAGAAACCTCCCACCAGTCTTGCTTGTGTCACATGACATTGGTCATGTGACACATCCATAACTGCAGTCTGCTGAAGAAGACCGTGGGAGGCGGTCGAAATATACAGATCGAACACTAAGTTTCTTGAGAGGTAATTATGTTTAATAATGTAATTTATATTTTCAGTTACTTTCTAGGTACTTTTTCAATTACATCACTTTTTAACTCAAATTATTCGTTACAGATAATCATTTAAATTGTTCACATACTTTAATTTTAATATGGAATTGGTATTTTGGAATTGGGTATTTTTTAGGTGGAATTGGTATTGATATAATGTAATTGACCCCAAGTCTGGCCATCAGCTCAGTTTCATTCAACCTTTCCCTGAAAACTTATTGTTTTTGAAGGATGAGAATAGTTGGGTAATCAGACAAAAGGCAGAAGTATTAAACTACATTGGCTAGTTGACAAATATAAAAACTCAGAGTAATTAAATATTTATTGTTATAATTTTTTGGAAGTACAACTCTCACAACCACAACATTGTCATTTTCTAGAGATAACTATGATTGAAGCTCATATTGTTTCAAACTGATTACATGTTATGTTGACATTGTGTGTATGTTGTCATGAGTACATGTGTTGCCTGCTGTCAGAACTGTTGCCAAACACAAAAAAACTCTGAATTATAAATTATCGTAAGCAATGAATTATTGTGTAAAAAATACACGTGGTCCAGGGAAACTCCTGATTGATTTAAAGACACAACCCTCAGAAAGAGCAACATTGATTGCACATATTTTGAAATGCGATTTTTGGTTGATTCTGACTGCAGAGGAAACATATTGTTTGACTTAGGAGCACGCACACATGGCTGTAGGTGTTTCTGCACGTTCTGCATGCTTTCTCTTGCAGTTTGATAAAGATCTAAGTTTGTCGTCTGACTGCAACGGTGCAGAGTTAGACATGACAGAGGAGGAGGAAGACAACTCCTCTGAGAGACACGCATCGTCTGACTCTGAGGTGCAAATACTGACAATAGAACATAATTGACAAGTCTACATTACTCTGTTGTTTCTATTAGGTGAACAATGCACTGATATATGTGATTAGGTGAACAATGCACTGATACATGTGATTACGTGAACAATGCACTGATACATGTGATTAGCTGAACAATGCACTGATACATGTGATTATGTAAACAATGCACTGATACATGTGATTAGGTGAACAATGCACTGATACATGTGATTAGCTGAACAATGCACTGATACATGTGATTATGTAAACAATGCACTGATACATGTGATTAGATGAACAATGCACTGATACATGTGATTAGATGAACAATGCACTGATACAATTGATTAGATGAACAATGCACTGATACATGTGATTAGGTGAACAATGCACTAATACATGTTATTAGATGAACAATGCACTGATACATGTGATTAGATGAACAATGCACTGATACATGTGGTTAGATGAACAATGCACTGATACATGTGATTAGGTGAACAGTGAACTGATACATGTGATTAGATGAACAATGCGCTGATACATGTGATTAGATGAACAATGCACTGATACATGTGATTAGATGAACAATGCACTGATACATGTGATTAGGTGAACAATGCACTGATACATGTGATTAGATGAGGTGCAAGTTTTTAAAGTGTTATCCTTGGGGGTAGAGGGTGTTAAACATTCAGTGTACAGTATTTCTCACGAAGCAACAGCGACAAATTGGGGTAACTGTATGAACATTTTCAGGCATTTTCTTGCATTCTGTGGTTTTCAAATGTAATGTTAAAATTTTTTTGGGGGAAAATCAAACATAAGTTGTCAAGCTAATTAAAACATCTTCAAAATGGTCTAAATGTTGGAGGGTAGATTAATTTTTTTTATCTATCTCCAAGCTATGGTGGAAAACCCAGAAGTCTTAAACTGTGGATAATGTGATAACTGTAAATGTTTCTAGCCATTCCAGTAAGTTTAGCACCGACACAAAATAAAATTTGTTCATTTATTAATTGTTTATGTCCCAGGTAGAATTATGAAAAGTCAAAAACTTTCCTTACAATTTTGTTTTCCAATGAAAAATTGCTAAACAAAACATTTATAATACTGGCTGCAATAACTGCGACATGATTTTGTAATGACATACAAATGTTGTTTGAAAGGAATATGCAAGAGTTTAAAAATGTGTAGTTAAATTACCCTCACACTACTATCCATTCAATGACACCGAGTATTTAAAAGAAAATTATTCTGAAAAGTTCTGCTGGGAGACTACTCAGTATAAATAATGTGCTCTTTCTGCTTAGCATTTCTAGGAACGGTGAATGTATGCATGAATCAGTGAGTGTAGACTCTGGTGTAACGCCTGCATGCCTTTTTGTTGTACATAAGATGTTGCAGCATTTGGAATATTGTTGTCATTTTCTTGTGTGTGTGTGTGCGTGTGCGTGTGCGTGTGCGTGTGCGCGTGCGCGTGCTCGTGAGCATGTGCATTACACAATTTGCTCCAGTAACTTTTAATAGTGAGCAATTATTTTTATTTTACACAGGCTGCATTTATGTTGGGAAGTGATAGCAGTGAAATAATCATTCGGTGTCACACTAAATGTGTTTACGTTTAGTGCAGAATGTGAATTTGTTCAGTAGGAATGGGAGCTATGATATTGCCATATAACTTGGAATAAGCTAAACTTATGCAAAGATACGTCTAAGTTAACTATTTTTTTCTCCTTGGAATTTCTCACGAAATTAATCTAAATCTTCTTTAAAATTTTTTTTCTTTATGTTGTTATGCTTTTTCATACAAAATGATATGATGTCTATCCATAATTACTCACCAGTAGGCATACTGTGTATTACGCTATTAAGAAATGTGGAAGTTAATAGAAAAATATTGTTTATACACTGTATGTATCTCTCAGATCATATTAAATGTTATTTTTTGGATTAACATAATGGAAAATACCGTCCATGCTATGCAAAACTGCAAATCAAATAGCCTTTGATGAACTATTCCTATCATATTTAGGAGGTATTCAAAACAACAGTTTAAATAACATATTAGATATAAATGATACTGAGATTAATGAATTACAAATTATACATAGCTCATTTTATTATGATTTTGACAAGTTTAGTGATTTCGCTAAGAAAAACAAAGATAATTTTTAGTATTTTAAGCACAAATATACAATCTTTAAATTCTAAATTTAGTGAACTAGAGGCATGTATAGAAGAAATGTATAAATTTTAAATTTAACGTAATATGTATGCAAGAGTCATGGAAAGCGGACGGCGATGATTTTTCTAAATTTTTGCTGCATGGTTATATCGCTATAACTCAGGGTAAAAGTTGTAGCAGTAAAGGAGGTTTAGTAATATGCATTGATAATAAATATAAAGCAGAACCAATTATGAACCTTAATATATATGAACTTTGGGAAGGACTGATAATTAAAGTAAATGGTGGTAATTTATCAAAATCGTTAACCATTGGGAACATATATAGACCACCAAGAACATGAACAAATAAATTCTTTTATAAATGAAGTTTCATCAGCTGTAGTATCATTGGAAAATAATAATCATGAACTAACTATTGCAGGAGACTTTAATATAAACTTACCCAAAATAAATGAAAATGAAACTTATAGCAACTTTTTGATACCTCAACATCACACAGCCTATACCCTCAAATAACTCTTCCCACTAGATTTACAAGAACAAACAGAACACTAATAGACAACTTTTTCTTGGTAAAGCTGTATTAGAAAGTACTTCAGGGATATTAACTAAAAGATTCTCTGATCATCAGCCATACTTCATGATTTTAGGCATTACCAAAAATACATAACCTCCTCCTAAATATGTAAAAATAAATATATTAAGCACAGAGGCAATGCAGAATGTTAGACATGAAATTAAATCAGATGAAATTTAAAATAAGCTTAATAAAATCACAAATGCTAATCCAAATTTAAATTATGATATAATATATAAAGAAAATTTATGGTCTAAAAATAAGCACATGCCAGGTAAAATGAAATAAATAATTTTTATAAATATAAGCTTAAAAAATCTACATGGATTACTCAGGGTTTGTTCAAGTCAGTCAGGTACCGAGATAAAATTTATAAACTACTAAAATTAACTAATCCAAATTCACCTAACTATGAAACAGTTAGCATTAACATTAAAACATATAATGGAATATTAAAGACAAACATTCGTGCAACAAAACAAATATATTTTGAATCAAGTTTTAATCGGTTCAAGAATGTCATAAGGAATACTTAGAAAAACTATAAATGATTTTCTCTCTAAGACAAAAACACAAAACAAATTTCCATAACATTCTTTAAAGAAAATTATGAAAAAATAACAGATAAAAAATATTGCTAATAAATTTAATATTTTTTTCACAAACAGCTCAGACTATTTCAAATGATATTAAATATGATGGCAATAAAAATTATAGTTATTATTTAAAGAAACACATAAATACGATATTTAAATTTCAGAATATTGATTAGGAAACTGTAAAGAAAGCTATACAAAGTCTTCCTACAAAAATAGTTTGATGGTATTTCTTCTTAATTAATAAAAATAATTGAACCTGCTGTTATTAAATAATTAACTATATTAATAAACCAAGAGTTAAACACAGGAATTTTTCCATGATGAACTAAAAATTGCCAAAGTAATTCCTATATTTAAGAAAGATGATTCTACATTATTTAAAAAATGACAGGCCCATTTCTCTACTTCCAACGATTGCTAAAGTAATAGAGAAAATCATTTTTACTCAGTTATTATCATATTTCAATGGTGCTAAATTGCTTTTTTATAAAGAGTACAGTTTTAGACCAAAACATCAACAGAATGTTCTGCGCTAGAACTAGTAGATAGAATCGGATAAAAATGACGTTCCAATTAACATATTTCTCGATCTCTAAAGCTTTTGACACAATTGACCGTACATTTTATTAAGATATTATGAGCCTTTGTTATTTATCATATATATAAATGACTTCTCACAATCTAGTAGCATATTTAAATTTATAATGTATGCAGATGACACAATATTATTTAGTACTTTAACATCTTTTAGTGATAATACACAAGATAACACAATTGAATTTTTAATAAATGCTGAATTTTCCAAAGTTGTTGAATGGTTAAATATAAATAAACTATCACTAAATAAAACTAAATCTAAATATATGATTTTTCATGTCCCCAGTAAAGGTATACATTCCCTTACATGCAAAATAGATAATACAAATATTGAAAATGTGGATGAATTAAATATTTTAGGATTAACCCTGGATTAAAATTAAAATTTGAAAAAAACATACAGAAAAAATATGTAATAACTGTGCAAAAAATATTGGCACACTAAATAGGCTAAAATATGTCTTGGCTCTAGAAATTTGTTAACTCATTAGTATTATCACATATAAACTATTGTATTATGGCATGGGGATACAAAGGGAAAATATTAATGAAAATTCTGAAAAAAACTGTTCACATAATAACTTTTAAGTGGATATCATTCACATACTGAGCAACTTTTTTAAGCAACTTAATCTGTTAAAGATAGAAGATTATGGTTTTCTATACTGGTTTCAAATAAAGATGGTATGCACACTTGTATTAGTATATATATGTATATATTTTATATGTGTATATGCATATCCCTAATATGTCTATTGTTTCATTATTTGTTGGGGTCAAAAATAAACTTATGACAGTCTTACTTTCTCACTAACCAGGGATTTTGTTTCTCACAGTTTGAACAAAATGAAGTTTCTTGTGACCAGAATGCACGTGGTGACCAGTGTATTACCATGGAAACCGAAGGGACAAATTCTTCCCCACCTAAGGAGGACAGGGAAGAGGAGCATGTGAGTTGATGTGTTTGATTGGTGGACACTGCTCAGATTAGATCTGTCAGATGGGATGTTCAACAAATGGAAACAACTTTGCTGGAAGGTATTGATGTAAAACCTCATTTTGCTTGTCTTTCGTCAGAGACACTGTTGGTCCCTTCTGCCTGGTGTCTGTGCCAGGTGAAGTCAGATATCACACACAGGGCTTACTGTGTAACCTGTGATGGACTCACTAACTCTAAGTAAAACCCTGAAATAAACCACTCCTACATTAGCCTTATAGACCTTTCCAGAAGTACACATAGCAACCTCTAACGGAGATAGCCGTAAATCCACTGTTACATCAAGTGAGGGTTCGTCTGAGCACCTTTACTTGCAAGTATGTGTATTAGCCAGTGCTGCGACTTTCGCAGAAGTTTTCTCCATTTAAGTGTGTATGAATATGACATATTTTAGGTAGATCAGTGTTCTGTCTTCAAAGGAATGAATGACTGGCAGTTATCATTTAGAATTTCTAGAACATATACCCGACGAAAGATCGCCAGCAACTCCAGCACTCAGTATTTTAATACTATGCTTGTGTGTCGCTGCGACCACATGTTTGTGTCAAGTAAAATGCCCAGAGTGAACTCCATAAAAGGGGCATAAAGGTAGTGAAATTCTATTTCAACAATATAAAACATTATTTATAATAACGTAGAAATTACCATGGTTTTTGAATAATAACAATAATAGGAATGCAACCACAGATGTAATTTATTTGCATTAATCAGGTTTCAATTCTGCTGTCGACTTGCGATTGTAATAAGTGAATAACGACAGAACATATTTCAGTAATCTTTTTATGTAATATAATGAGGAACCAAATAATGTATGGGGTGTTAAAATCAGGGTTGTTTGATTTAAATCATTTGATTTAAATCCAAAAAAATAATTGATTTATGATTTATTTTAATTTCCGAATTTTTTTAATTGCTGATTTATATTAATTTAACACAAATAATTGTTTACAAGCATCGAGATCAACAAAGCATTGTATGTTTTTTAATACTAAAGCACAATGTGTGCACACTTGTGTAGTTGTCATCAATCGATAGCCTGATAGTCAAATATCTTATGACATTATGTATGTTTGAGCTATTCCCTTTCTGAATGCAGTGAAGCCACACAAACTTGTCTTCAAGAGGAAGTATCTTTTCAAGTCAGAAGCCCTGAGTTAAAGTCCACTAAGGGCCTGTGCTAGTTGTTACCAATTCAGCATGTTGACTCAATGAGACAATCTGGGCTACAATTGTTTAATACTATATCAGTTTGCAGTCTGGTTGACCCTTAGAGTACACAGAGCCCTGGGCAGATGCTAATCCACCCTTTCAGCAAACAATAGTTATCACAGCTACAGCCACAGACACACAGCATGCTTTCCTTTCCAAGACAGATTACGCAACTGCAGGAGGTGAGGCCTTGTGGACATTGTCTGATGTCTTTATATAAGCAAAAATCATGTACCCTTTGTAAAGACAAGTACCCAAATCAATTTGGTTAGAACACGTTTGAAAGAGTTTATAAATATAAACATCTGTATAAATGTCTATATACCAGATTTCAAAAAAATCAAATAAATAAATAAATAAATCTGATTTAAATAAAAAATTAAAAAATTTAATAATTTTTTTTCTTCAACCCTGGTTAAAAATACCTGTTTCTGATTCACACAATACACCTGCTCTTTGGCAACTGTCACAGATCTCTCTTTCTCTCTCTCCTTCCCTCCATCCCCCCCTCCCCCGCCCTCCCTCCCAATTTTAGCCAATTCTTAATTGATGTTGTTGGATGTAGCCAAGTCATTAGTTTGGTTGGTTGTGTAGGTACTCAGTGTGCTCAGCAGGGTGGGGTTGTCTGTAGCAGAGTCATTAGTTTCATCAGTTGTAAAGGTACTCATTGTGCTCAGCAGGGTGGTGTTGTCTGTAGCAGAGTCATTAGTTTCATCAGTTGTAAAGGTACTCATTGTGCTCAGCAGGGTGGTGTTGTCTAGCAGAGTCATTAGTTTCATCAGTTGTAAAGGTGCTCCGTGTGCTCAGCAGGGTGGTGTTGTCTGTAGCAGAGTCATTAGTTTCATCAGTTGTAAAGGTGCTCATTGTGCTCAGCAGGGTGGTGTTGTCAGTAGCAGAGTCATTAGTTTCATCAGTTGTAAAGGTGCTCCGTGTGCTCAGCAGGGTGGTGTTGTCTGTAGCAGAGTCATTAGTTTCATCAGTTGTAAAGGTGCTCCGTGTGCTCAGCAGGGTGGTGTTGTCTGTAGCAGAGTCATTAGTTTCATCAGTTGTAAAGGTGCTCCGTGTGCTCAGCAGGGTGGTGTTGTCTGTAGCAGAGTCATTAGTTTCATCAGTTGTAAAGGTGCTCCGTGTGCTCAGCAGGGTGGTGTTGTCTGTAGCAGAGTCATTAGTTTCATCAGTTGGTAAGGTGCTCCGTGGGCTCAGCAGGGTGGTGTTGTCTGTAGCAGAGTCATTAGTTTCATCAGTTGTAAAGGTGCTCCGTGGGCTCAGCAGGGTGGTGTTGTCTGTAGCAGAGTCATTAGTTTCATCAGTTGTAAAGGTGCTCCGTGGGCTCAGCAGGGTGGTGTTGTCTGTAGCAGAGTCATTAGTTTCATCATTTGTAAATGTGCTACCTGGGCTCAGCAGGGTGGTGTTGTCTGTAGCAGAGTCATTAGTTTCATCAGTTGTAAAGGTGCTCCGTGTGCTCAGCAGGGTGGTGTTGTCTGTAGCAGAGTCATTAGTTTCATCAGTTGTAAAGGTGCTCCGTGTGCTCAGCAGGGTGGTGTTGTCTGTAGCAGAGTCATTAGTTTCATCAGTTGTAAAGGTGCTCAGTGTGCTCAGCAGGGTGGTGTTGTCTGTAGCAGAGTCATTAGTTTCATCAGTTGTAAAGGTGCTCCGTGTGCTCAGCAGGGTGGTGTTGTCTGTAGCAGAGTCATTAGTTTCATCAGTTGTAAAGGTGCTCCGTGTGCTCAGCAGGGTGGTGTTGTCTGTAGCAGAGTCATTAGTTTCATCAGTTGTAAAGGTGCTCCGTGTGCTCAGCAGGGTGGTGTTGTCTGTCGCAGAGCCATTAGTTTCATCAGTTGTAAAGGTACTCAGTGTGCTCAGCAGGGTGGTATTGTCTGTCGCAGAGCCATTAGTTTCATCAGTTGTAAAGGTACTCAGTGTGCTCAGCAGGGTGGTATTGTCTGTCGCAGAGCCATTAGTTTCATCAGTTGTAAAGGTACTCAGTGTGCTCAGCAGGGTGGTATTATCTGTAGCAGAGCCATTAGTTTCATCAGTTGTAAAGGTACTCAATGTGCTCAGCCGGGTGGTATTATCTGTAGCAGAGTATTTTGTAAAGGTACTCAGTGTGCTCAGCAGGGTGGTATTGTCAGTAGCAGAGTATTTAGTTTCATCAGTTGTAAAGGTGCTCAGTGTGCTCAGCAGGGTGGTATTGTCTGTAGCAGAGTATTTAGTTTCATCAGTTGTAAAGGTGCTCATTGTGCTCAGCAGGGTGGTATTGTCTGTAGCAGAGTCATTAGTTTCATCAGTTGTAAAGGTGCTCATTGTGCTCAGCCGGGTGGTATTGTCTGTAGCAGAGCCGTTAGTTTCATCAGTTGTAAAGGTGCTCAGTGTGCTCAGCAGGGTGGTATTGTCTGTAGCAGAGCCGTTAGTTTCATCAGTTGTAAAGGTGCTCAGTGTGCTCAGCAGGGTGGTATTGTCTGTAGCAGAGCCGTTAGTTTCATCAGTTGTAAAGGTGCTCAGTGTGCTCAGCCGGGTGGTATTGTCTGTAGCAGAGCCGTTAGTTTCATCAGTTGTAAAGGTGCTCAGTGTGCTCAGCCGGGTGGTATTGTCTGTAGCAGAGCCGTTAGTTTCATCAGTTGTAAAGGTGCTCAGTGTGCTCAGCAGGGTGGTATTGTCTGTAGCAGAGCCGTTAGTTTCATCAGTTGTAAAGGTGCTCAGTGTGCTCAGCAGGGTGGTATTGTCTGTAGCAGAGCCGTTAGTTTCATCAGTTGTAAAGGTGCTCCGTGTGCTCAGCAGGGTGGTATTGTCTGTAGCAGAGCCGTTAGTTTCATCAGTTGTAAAGGTGCTCAGTGTGCTCAGCCGGGTGGTATTGTCTGTAGCAGAGCCGTTAGTTTCATCAGTTGTAAAGGTGCTCAGTGTGCTCAGCCGGGTGGTATTGTCTGTAGCAGAGCCGTTAGTTTCATCAGTTGTAAAGGTGCTCAGTGTGCTCAGCAGGGTGGTATTGTCTGTAGCAGAGCCATTAGTTTCATCAGTTGTAAAGGTGCTCAGTGTGCTCAGCAGGGTGGTATTGTCTGTCGCAGAGCCATTAGTTTCATCAGTTGTAAAGGTGCTCAGTGTGCTCAGCAGGGTGGTATTGTCTGTAGCAGAGCCATTAGTTTCATCAGTTGTAAAGGTACTCAGTGTGCTCAGCAGGGTGGTATTATCTGTAGCAGAGTATTTTGTAAAGGTACTCAGTGTGCTCAGCAACGTGGTATTATCTGTAGCAGAGTATTTAGTTTCATCAGTTGTAAAAGTGCTCATTGTGCTCAGCAGGGTGGTATTATCTGTAGCAGAGTCATTAGTTTCATCAGTTGTAAAGATACTCAGTGTGCTCAGCAGGGTGGTATTATCTGTAGCAGAGTCATTAGTTTCATCAGTTGTAAATGTACTCAGTGTGCTCAGCAGTGTGGTATTCTAGTAATAAAATTTCCACTGAGGACAGCACTTTAATGTACATTGGAAAGCATTTATAAATTGACTTTTATTTACATATACTACTATGCTGTAGCAGTTTATTTAAATATGGAGTATGTACAATTGCACTTAAATAGTTCGGTGTTATAATGTG
The DNA here is from genome assembly GCA_033239005.1 of Lamellibrachia satsuma. Classification (NCBI taxonomy): domain Eukaryota; kingdom Metazoa; phylum Annelida; class Polychaeta; order Sabellida; family Siboglinidae; genus Lamellibrachia; species Lamellibrachia satsuma. Next base: position 6,237,253 of record BSQZ01000020.1, on the reverse strand, counting down.
TTCACTGACAAGGAAACTTGTAGTACTTGTTATTATGTGTAATACTTGTTATTATTATTAGGATATTCAAGGACTTCAATGATACGACAGAGTAGCTTGAAGCTTTACCAATAAAGAATGCAAATATCAGATACCGATAACTTTATGTGGCTAAACCAATGAAGTGTGGGTCTAGTGCCTGTAATGCTCCAACCAAATCCACGATCACCACGATCACTCTTTGGCAGGGAAACATTGTCAAACAGCACATGCGACATCACTAACGATGATAAAAATAACCTCGGGGATTCTCTGGACGCTCTGCGCTATCAGCATGTTTATAGAAATAATGTCTACATGAACACATCATGTGCATGGAAATTAGCATATATATATTTGTATTATTATTTATTGAAATGGCCAGTATGCGTGATATTTACCAATTTGTGTGAGATTTACCGATATGCATGATATTTACCAATATGTGTGAGATTTTCCAATATGCGTGAGATTTACAATAAGTTGCGTAAGAGCGTGATACAGAAACTAAAGTCTCACGCCAAGTGCGTGAGACTTGGTAGCTCTGCGAGTCATTAGTTTGGTCGGTTGTACAGGTTGTACAGGTTGTACAGGTTGTACAGGTATCCAACCTGATTGTACATCATTGCATCAAATACATTCTCAAGAACTTGCTGTTTGGTAAGCATGCAGGTATTCAAATTGGTTTGTAAAAAATTATTTGTAAAAATTCTCCCTTTACAGTATCTCAAACCAGCTTTAAAAATACGACCGTTTTTAACAATTACATAATTAGATTCAAAGTTTGTGTAGACGTCAGGTCAGATTACCAGTATTTAAATGTCCGTTGAGATTTTGGAACATACCGTATCATTGACTTGCAGCAGAAATGTGTCAATTCATACATTTGTTGTCTAAAACTACTAAGATATTTATTATGTGCACACTTGCAAAGGATTTGACTATCATTGACACATTCATAATCTGCTAGACAATCACTAGGTTGTCTCAGTCTCTGTTGTTGATGTGTGACATTCTGGTTAAAATGTGTATTTAATATATTAGGTGGCTCCTATGAGAGTGATTATGACATCATAATAGGGTTTCTTATTATGAGTTAACTATGTTATTATTTTGATATCATATAAGTTCTTATACAGTTCTGTATTGAGTGCGTAGGACTGCTTGGAGTATGTGACCCTTCATCCACTGGCAGCCAGCTGGCACTTGTTTACATGCTCAGTGAACTGAGGCAGTGAGGAGTGAGTGAAATCACCCAAGCTTTGCAACAGCAGCAAGTTGATTTGAACCCGTCCTCTTGATTGAAAGTGCCATGTTCTTGCTGTTGACTGTGTGTTTGTGCTTGTAGGATGAGGAAGAACCAATGGAGGAAAGGATTTTTCACCCTGACCAGCTAGGAAGGCTGGAGGATTGTCTGGCGGTAAGAAGAGTAAAATCCAGACAATTATGTTAAGAGTACAATTGTAATTTGTTCCTATAATTACTATAATGAACATGTATAATCATTTACAACCAGGTATAATATGAACATAAATAGCATCTGAGGCAGTGGCAAGTGAACTCCACCATTCTTAGTTTACACAAACACAATTTATCATGTTGCTATAAGACCCAGTTGGAAGTTTGGTGTTGGAAGATATCCTAGAATATTCCCTTCATGAAAAGTTTAATAACCAGAGCTGGTTTCTGCCAAGTCATCTGTTCTTCCCTTGCTCCCTTTGTAAAGGTGTGAGGCTTGTTCATATATTCCTGCACCAACCAAGCTCTTATCCCTTTCCCCTTCTCCCTGTTGACAGCCTTCTCCCTCCACCTGTCATCCTCCCAGCCTTTCTTACATCCCTCTTATCTCAGTCCTCCCATCTCAGTTGTGGTCTTCCAATTTTGTTTCATCACCTCTCCTCTCTTAGGTAGCCGGCCCTCCGCAACAAGTGATCTAACCACATCTTCTGGCTTCTTATTATTGTTCCTATTAAGCTGAACTGCATCCGAATCACTACCCTCAGGTCATTCATCCTCCTTCTATCCACCCTTTTCTGTTATATAACTATCTAATAGATTGATGTGTAATGTGGGTTGTGGGCTGCTCTCTTGAGAGCTCTCCACCCTGCTTTGTTGTCTTGGACACCTAAGCAGTCTTATTGTTGTAAACAATATTGGCAATCTTGATATAAGCCATTGTTGTTATTGTTTTAGGTTAAACGCACTGACACTGAGGCAGATTATGTGAATCTGGATTTCTCCTTAGTAGAGGTTTGTACGAAAATAATATTAAATCATTGTTAAAGTTCATTGCAGCTGAAACAATGCTATTTGTCATCGAAATATTCACTTAACCTATTATTGACATCATAATCTGTTTAAAATACTGAATAGAGAATATACTACAGTTTTCTAAATATAAAAAAAATTATAAGTATTGAGAACTGGAGATTTATTAGGAAGATTTTCAAGGTACTATCATATACAACTGTGTCAGACAAGTGGTTGGAGTCATCAAGACAGTAATTTGTGAAGGAAGATGTACAGCATTAATCTGTGATGAAGAAAATGTAACACGGAATTGTGTCATATTGAAATTTCATAGACGTTTCAAAAATAAAATTAAAACACCTGAACAGATAAATAAATGTTTTTTTCATACAGTTTCTATCATATCATTTCAGTCTTATCAAGTCATAAATTGTATACACCTATTAGCATTTGCCTCATGTGTGGTTGGGTTGGGGAGGATGGGGGTGGGTGGGTGGGAGGGAGTGGAGGGGTGCAAGGACACCCTTGGGATGTATACAATGACTGACGTTCCAAAGGCACAATTTAGGGGTGTATTAACTAGCTGAAGGATACTCTATGCATCTAGACACTGCTTGTTGTCTTTGCTGCCAAATGATCACATTCACAGGTTTGATTAAAGGAATATAAAACTGTTTTCATTGGTTAACTGAATGATAATGTAACATTGAATTTATTAATAATAATATCCACACAAAACTCGTTACTGTCCTGATCTTTCGTCTCTTAATAGTTTTGAAAATACACTATTTGGCAATGAAATAAAATATATACATACGACATTTGAATGTGAAATATAATCTTTTTCACTTGATGTTTTATTAGTCTTTCAAATTCCATTTTCATACATTTTCTGACTGTAAATAGACTACAGCAATATCTACAGCAAGATTGAACATGAAGTGTAACATTGTTAATTTAAGACAAACTTTGTGACTGCAGAAAACCAACTCTGATTTGAACATATCTGCGAGCAAGCATCGTGTGGTACTGAGGAAGAAGGGGTCATTGGCCAAACGGAGGAAACCATCACGCTTCAACATCCGAGCCAGTTACTGTTCACCTAACCTAAGCATGTACAATGACTCTACAGGTATGCACATTAAAGGTCCCTCGAACTTAAGCATGTACATCGACTCTACAGGTATGCACATTAAAGGTCCCTCGAACTTAAGCATGTACATTGACTCTACAGGTACGCATGTTAAAGGTCCCTCTTTATTTCAATTGCGTTAACATAAAGCGACTCAGTTTCACATGTTACCCAATCAAAGTAAATTCTTTCAATACACACATGCTACAGTTTGAACATCAACAAACCTAATTCTTGATGAGCTAATTCGATTAATGGGGGATCTTTAACAAGGATTGGTGTACCACTGTATTTCAGAATGTACTTTAGTAAATATTTGAAATTTAAAGGCACATATGGTATTATTCAGTCTAGTTTAAGCCCAATTAATTGCTGCTAGAAGCTGTGTACAGAGGCATTTCTGAATGTTGTGTCCAGAGAAGTTCATCAGCCAGGAACTAGCCATTCGCTAGCAACAGACCAGGGCTGTTCAGCTTGTTATTGTTAAATATTTTATGATTACTCAGCACTGTCCTATGGCAAACCAAAATTGTTGAAACCATGATGTTATGGGAATATGTAAAAAATAGCTACTAGTGGAGCTATTAATTTTAGTTGATATTTGTTATATGGTTGAGTAAATCTGTCTCAATGAAGTGTGCCAAAATGAAAAGCAGTTTAAAATATTACGTGAGATCACCCTCACTGAAGCATGATCACAAACCAATCCTTTCTCATTTTCCTTGTGAGTCTGTCAAATATGCACTTTGGCTGGATAGTTTGGGGTTGTTAAAGATATTTTCAGATGTTATTTACGAACATACTGATGGTGTAAGAATCATCATGTTTCTCTGATTACATTGTATTGATCAATTGATGTATACAGTTAGAAGGTATTTCTTCATAAAGTTCATACTTGAATATGTTTTATTATATGCAGAGAAGTATGTAAACAAAAGGGCCAGCCAATTTTTTTGCAATTCTCAGCAAGTCAAAACAGTTGCCCCTCCTAGCAGGTTTAGCAGAGACAGCATTGTATTGCAATTTATTATTTGCATAAATAATTTTATGAAACAGAAATTTTTGTTTACTAACATTTCCAGATATTTTTGATGGTATAAAGAAATTTTATTTAAACCAGGTTTGTGACCATATGGTACTTGTACACTAGTGTTATTATCAGAATGTTTATGAAACATACATTTTTGCTTAGTAACATTTTAAGATATTTTGATGGTAGAAAGAAATTTCATTTAAACATACATATGAGCGTTATTATCAGACAAGGAAGTTAGCAACAACTGATCCGTTCATTCATTGGTTGTCTGTAGAATTACCCCAAGTACAGAACTTGTTGGACCACGGCAACACCTCAGACCCTTCAACACCACCAGATGATGCTGAACCTTTCGCTACTCATTTACTTGATGCTCCCTTGAATGGTGACCACAGTGACTTGACTGCGACCGTTGCCTCGCCTGTCATGTTGCTGGGCCTCACAGAAGCCAGTAGAGTCCAGGTAGGTGTATGACAAGTACATGTTGTGCATAAAGGGCTCTGTCGCCGCTATTTTGAATTTTACTTGTTTCCAAAAAAATATTCCGCAACTCAATGTGTGCACTGTTGGTGATGTAAAATCATGTAAGCAATATGTAATATGCCAAAGATTTCTAAATGATTTCTAAAACGTGTACACAGGCCTATTGGGTGGCTGTCTTCCATAGACTCACGGATCATTCATCTGTCAAATGTTATGGATGGACGGATGTGCATTGTTTTTATGTTGTTTAGGTATTGTTCAATTAACAATTATTAAGAGGATTCTAATATATGCTGAGGAAAGATGACAGTGGTGAGTTTCACCTTGTTTGTTACTGACAGCTAAGGAGCGAGCCTCCAGTACCAGTGCCACACCCTCATGCCACCTCCATGACAGATGCCTCTGAGCCACCCAACTCCTCCGCCTCCTGGCTCTGCGAAGCCCTCCAGCCATCCAAGGGCCAAGCCGAGAAGCTCAAGTCAGAACTAGAGAAACCGTCCTGGATGAAGAATGTTCTTGCAAGGCGAAAAAGACGCTCGGATATATTTATGCTGCATGGTATATTTTATGTCTGGTCTTTCAGCGTTGTTTTTTAAATGTTTATACATTGTTGTTTTGTGTACAGAATATAGGTGTTTGTCCCATTATGGTAAACCAATAAAATGGTAATATTTGCAGAACCTTTGAAATTTGAAACCTCTCCATCTACTACAACACAAGTCAAGTTGTCTTCTGTCAGTTGGCCATTGGTCTATCCAGTTGATTATGCTACATCAGATACAATAGCTTTTAATTTAGGTAGTTGTCTTTGATGTGGCTTTCTGAAAGTCTAAGTAGATAATATCTACTGGTGATCCCTCATCTAGTGATTTGTTTGGATCAGAAACAGGTAAATATGTCTGCATAATAAGTATCTGCAACATGCATTATACCAAGTTTGTGCATTTCAAGATAAAGCATTTTTTCTGTTGCACACTGTTAAGCGATAGATAGGAACACCATTTTTTCACCATGAAGGGTGTGGTGTATATAACACTTATCTGAAGTTACCTCCACCCCCATCAACTTGTTGCCAACACAAAACCATTCTTAACTCAATTTATGTGACTGGCATTTATATATATATTTACATTGTATTCATATAACATACATATATACATGTGTGTACTGACATATAAATACATTATCACATAATTATGAGAATAAAATATAATTAGTTTATGTATTGTAGAGGAAAGTCGGGAGCACAGCAACCAACCTGAGAAAGAGGCTGACATGTCAACATCTCATTGGTCGAAGGACTCTGCCATTTTGCGCTCCAATTGTCCTGCACTGACGAAGGTCGCACACAGTGACTCCCATGTAAATGATACTGTGAATGATGCAACTGACGCCAGTGAACAGCTCAAAAGCGACGGCTCTCTGCATCAGATGAAGGCACAAAAAGAAACATTGACGCCAATTAGAAAACGATCAACAGATGGTGCTTTGGTGCCAAGTGAACTTGCGAGATTGGCACCTGATTTCATTGTGGGTTCCGCTGAAGATAGACCCTCAAGAAACACCCTGCCACCACTCAAGTAAGTGACACATATCTTCAGTATTCAGCTACTAACTACTGCTGTCCATATATGTGCCCATTGTAGGGAATAGTAACCAGGTATACAGAGCACAATCGAGAGGACAAAGGTTCCAGTCCACCATGTGGCTGTTTCAAAGCTTAGGCAACTTCATTCATCCCACTTTGCTTGTGTGTTTCAGAAGAGAATCTAAACCCTGTTGGTATATATGTCTGTGGAAGTAAATGAGGTTAACGTAACATGGGGTAAATGTATAACTCCATCTGTCAACCACATGACTCATGGCAGTCAATTCTACCAACCACTTGCCAACAATTGAAAATGTTCATTATGTTCATGCTGATGAGTTGAAGAATTACAGGTATATAGCCAAAGGTAATGTACAGAAAGTTTCTATTCATAAAGTGTACAAGATGCCTTTTAAGTGTAAGGGACATTTTTTTACTACATTTTACTGTCTTTCTGTATAATATTCCAGATTAATAAAATCTTGATTAAGCATCATTTACTGGTTGTTAGTGATAATAGAAATGTCAATAGATACATGTGTCATGCTTGAAATGTGATGTTTTTTACTGGCGTTTGACATATTGTTAACAAAACATAACAACCATTTATAACATTGACATGTCTCCATAATTTGTTGTCTCAATGACCCTTCAATCTGTATTTGTAACGTGTTGTCGTCTATGATATCAGGTTACACCAGCCATCTGACAAACATGAAGCAAGGCGTGTTTACGATAATTTTGATTGGCCCGTTATCCGTGGGGTCACCAATTATAGCTTAGTTATAGCTTAAAAGGCACGATAAACAATGTTGGCGCTGATATTTGCTGGTTTAAGGGGACAGAGGCTGCGGCGGTTTTTTTTTTTTTTTTTTAATGTTAGAGAACTGAAACTTGGTGGAAATGATCTTTGTGGGTCAAGGTAGGTAAAACAGGTGAAATTTTTTTTTTTGGACAGATGGGTGCCATGGAAATGGCAGCCATTTTTTTTGGGGGGACCCATTTTCATGCAAATCCCCAAAAACAATACACATTGCTACAACATTCAAAACATGCTACATGTATTGTAAATGCATGTACCTACAAACTGTCAAGAGGAATTTTTACTCTCCAAGCAGTATATGTCAGAAATGTTTTTTGAAAATTGTAGATAAATTTTCCGATTATTTAGATAGGGTGCATGAATGTGCAGGGAGATAAATTCGAAACATGGATAGATATACAAATTCCCTCTTGACAGCTTGTAGTGCATGTCTTGGAGTATTTGTATTTCAAATTTGGAGTAGATATGTCTTACGGTTTTCTCTCGGGATCCGCATGAAATTTATGTATTGAACAAAAACAGAATTCCGAGAAAACAGCAAAACAAACTTTTGTGTTTATCTGTATACACTTTTTGACTATTCAGGTGGTTTTTGACTAATCAAATGTGTGCATACACCTTTTCTTACTATTCATATGTTTGAAATACACCTTTTGGACAAAATATGCAACATAATCTGATGATATAGCAAGCTCTTCTCCAAGAGTGGTTGGCTATGAAAAGAGCCGTTTTTTGTGTGTTGGCTCTGAAGAGAGCCGTTTGTTTTTCACGAGTCCCTAAAACTCTCCGGAGGCATAGGATGGTCCACCTTCAGCTTGCGTAAGCATATCTTGCTGGCGAATCCGGTGAAGACGTCGACGTTCACGATTCTTCTTCTCTTGCGCGTCAGCCTTTCTTTGCAGCATTGCAGTTCTTTCTCGGTCCTTCGAACGTGTCAGTTTCACTTGGGCTTCACCAAGCTGAAACCCCAGGGCAACTGTTGTGTCTGCCACAGTCTTCTCTGTTCCCTGGTTGAACTTACTGACGGCGATGGCAGTGCCAGCCTCAACACGCAGTTTCCCGAGGAAGTCCGTCTTGAGGCACTTCCGCCAGATGACCGAATGCTGTTTCTGGTGTCTGGCATATGTCTTCTGGTGGATGCAGGGTGAATCCAGCCACCAACAAATCTGTCGTAGCCCAGAAAATCCAACACCACAGACACAGTCCAGGCATGGTGCCTGCCACCATTCTCCTCGTTGTGGCAAATGGAGACCGACTGCCACGATTACCAATCCTGCCTGAAGACAGTGTCTCACTGCAGACATGTCCAGAAGTGGTGCACTCAGTGCGGAATCCAACGACAGGGCCCTTGCTTTTGTCGATGACAACAACTGTCAAGTCTCCCTGGCAAACTGGGCACGCAAGGTTCTCCACGAGTTTCTTCAACGAGGACACTTGAACAAAGTCAAAGAGACAACTGTCGTCTGTCACGGGTTGTCGAGGTTCGCCGTCATCGGCAACATCTGGCTCATCTGTCTGTGAGGAGGCAATAGAGGGTTCGCTAACGGAATCGTCATCGTCAGCTCCAGCACAAACGTCTATTTCGCCAGGTTCAGCGACGCCACCTTCCACGACGACCACGCTGCCACTCGAGGCAGTGCCGCTTCCGCTAGCCACGGCAATATCGCCGGCGATGTTGGTCGATTTTTGCCGCTGTTCTCGCGCATATTTCATCTGTGCTAGCCGAGTTCGCTTCCTCATCCCATACGCTTTCGTCGTAGACTGTTTTATTCCACGATCCGTTGACATCTTGACTAGAAATCGCGTACTAATAACTGAGAAAATCACTGAGGAAAAACAACGGTCGCCATATTGAATCGCTCTGTTGTTACGCCGAAGAGGTCGAAGGTCGGTCATTAGCCAATCAGACTCGAGAGGGTGCGGATCTGCGGAGCATTGTGCCATATAAGGAAATTTCCGTACGGATACAGCTCGCGTTCTAACGCCGATTGGCTGCATACTAATGAGCATTTACCGCTGGACATAAGGCTGCCTTGTAGCCGGGAGAAAGAGCTAAATTTAGATATCCAACATGGCAGCCTCCAGTAAGGCAAAGTACCGGTAACTAAGGAGTGAAATACGCACAATTTCTGCATTTGTTAGCAAGACAAAGGAACTCTCGGCAACACTGGTGATCAAATAAAGCATTTTATTCACATATAGACACATCAATATGAAATGTTTTGAATTAGAAGTTAAAGATAAGATGTTTTTGTAGTGAAATACGCTGAAAACGAAATTTCACTAAAAATCATAAAAAAATCAAAAATCCCGCAGCGCGTGTCCCCTTAAGGACATGATTTAGTTAGGTAGATATAGTTCTGGTGTGTATTGTAATCACAGTAACCAGACAACATGTTCCGTTTTCATGGTGAATGAATAAAGCTGGTTCCAAGATCTAACCACACGTGGTCGTTACTATGGAATCACTGTCAATGTTTCTAAGAAGTCGGGGATTTCCAAAAGGACTGTTTTTTAAAGGATGGATTGGCAAAATGTTAGCTGCCCCAGCTACCTTAAATGTCATGGAATATTTGCTGATGGGTTCTTTAGGAGCATGATATTTATTATTATTATAAATCTGACACACTAGAATATTGAATTTTGTTTCAGAGGTGTCTCCATTCCGCCAGTTGTGGCAGATATTGATGGTAAGACTAGATAAAAGCAAAAAAGCACCACACACATTCATGCACACACACGCACTCATGCACACTCATGCACATGCATGCACTCATGCACACTCATGCACATGCACACACTCATGCACACACATGCACTCATTCAAGAATCATTATTTTGTACTTGATGCACCACTTCACTGGCAACCAATGTAGAAATTTAAGTCCTGCCATGATACGTTGTTGCCGGTCACTCCGCTGGATCTGTAGGACAACTTTGAGTGCTGAGGGCTGAACCATCTCTAGGTGATGATGTATTAAGCAGTCAGTGACACCATGGAGCACCGCATTGCCATAATCTAGGCGTGATGTCACAAGCAAGTGCACTAAGGTCTTACAAGCCGAAGTTGTCAGGCTATCACATATTTTAGTAATACGAAACAGTTGGAAGTATGCGCTGCGGCAAGGATTCGACACTTGGGCCGACATGTCTAACTGGTTGTCAAGGTAAACGCCAGTATTGCGAACAGCTATCTTTAACAGAATCATCGCACCGCAAACACTGATGACCAAGTTGACAGTTGGTGACGGTACACTGGAGGACAGAAATGTTGGTCTCAAATGTACAAAAGCATCTATGGAACTGTCAGTACACCTCTTGCCTGAGACAGCAACTCTGACTCTTATTCTACTAGTTACGAAGAATGTAATTAAATTAGTTTAATTACTTTGTATTTTACTGGCAGGTTTACCAGATTACTTTTATTCAATGTAATGATTGCCAAGAAATAAATTAGTATTATATAGAATACCATAATTATAAGTTGGACTTTGACAACCTCATTGAGGATGTTTGTTAACTTGTAGAGCATACAGACTACTGGTCAGACCCGGTCCAGCTGCGCATGAAGACTCGCACACTCATCCAGCCACTCAACACTAACCACCAGGTTGCCATAGGATTTGTGCCACCGTGGAAACAGGAACTGTTGGAGAAGAAAAGAAAACGTGAATCGCTGCCACCACCAGTAGAAAGGGTCAGTATTTATACACATTGTCAACAAGTAAACAATTTAATAAATGGTACTGTTTAAGTAACATTGTTTGGTGGTTTGCATGAAAAGCACCTTTCTGTGTTTAAGCTCATTTCCTGCAAGTGGAATGAACTAATCTACCAAATGTCAAAACCTCATTTTTCATCCTCTTTCATAGCCATCTCTCACAGCAAACTTCTTCTTCTGTTGTGTATGAATTATAATTCAAGTAATATGCACAGTTGGTTTTATAAAAGAATACATACTTTTGTTAAGATCATTGAAAGAATTTACTTTGATTGTTAGACTGACTAACTTGCAAAATGTGAATAGCCTTTTGTTATAGTATATACAGTCGGACCACTTTTGTTATAGTATCTACAGTCGGACCACTTTTGTTATACAGTCGCGCCTCGTTATAACGCGCCCCGTTATTACGCGGATTCGGATATAACGCGGTCGGTCGTGGACCCCGAATTTCTGCCGCCAGGGGAAAATGTAAAATGGGCCAGCTTAAACCTACTTAGAATTGCTTTGACAATTCTCAAGAAACATTAGGTGAACAATGTCAATGAACGAGTATCAACGTGTTGTTTGTTTTGCGCTGCCGCCGACATCAATCGCTGTCGCTGGCTTCACTTCGACGGTTTGTAAATTGCAATCGAGATTCACAAATATGCCTCGCGTAAGAATCAGATCAACCGTTTTAAATGCATTTTACATGCAGTACCAATATAACACTTGGGTGAAATTACATGCTTCCGTTACATCGTAAATTTAATCGTTTTCGCGACACGAAACCAACATGCCAAATTCCTAAACCAAGGCGCTACCGGTGGCGAAAATACGAATTCGTCATCCGCATATGAAACGATGAATCGATGTTAAGTGGTGCGTAATAAATTTATGCTTCGATCGAGATCGGTTGAAAGACGAAGTGAAACAATTATTAATTCTACCTATTGTCTTTTTATGTGTTTTATCAGCTTGCATACTACGTTTGTCAAATCATATACGTTTTCGGCTGCTCAGGTCCAGGTTATTATTTTCGATTCGTAGGCCTGTTGGTCCAGTACATCATCATCGTAGTAGATCTATTCCATACGTACATGTGTTTTATTAAGTTCAAGAGTCAAGAGGGTGTGTAAGTTCCATAAACTGCATATTGTCATATAAGACAATGCTGCAAGCACACGGGGCTTCGACAGGGTTCACGGACTTGGTGCAGCGGGCGGCGGTCGCTGTTGTTTAGTAGCTCCCTGGTGGCAGACATGAGAACACCTAACGCGCCTCGCTTACAACGCGGTCCGGAGTTGTGGACCCCGACTACCGCGTTATAACGAGGCGCAACTGTAGTATATACGGTCAGACTACTTTTGTTATAGTATATACAGTCGGACGACTTTTGTTATAGTATATACAGTCGGACCACTTTTGCCCTTTGCCGAATTTAATAGTTTGTCCAATGATTTTATCGAAACTAACTAATAAATTTGTACAAATGAGCTGGCATGTTGTAGTCAATAATAGATAGGTTAGATTTTGTTTGCGAAATAAGTCTTATAAACAAGACAAGCAAAAAAAACCAAACTTTACCCACCCTGAGGGTTGGTGTGTGACAGCTGTGTCACCTGGTGAGTTGAAGAAAGAGCTTTAAGCACCCTGAGGGTTGGTGCATGACAGCCCTGTCACCTGGTGAGTTGAAGAGGGAGCTTTAACCACCCAGAGGGTTGGTGCGTGACAGCGCTGCCACCTGGTGAGTTGATTCAAAGTAATTTGAAAACAACTAAAAGTCACACAATTGTGGGGTGAGCAGCATTTATGACAGGGAAAAAGTTATTGGAACCACAAAGTGATTTTGTACTTGTCTCTTGCTGACAGCCAAAAGAGTTATCAGGCAATAACCTGCCACCATGGAAACAAGAACTGGAACAGAGACGGAGGACCATAGTTGGTGTCTGTCCACGAGGCAAGTCATGTCATAACAATGACTCTACCACTGCATAAAACCTTTGTTAAAAACATTTTTAGAGTAGCATTTATAAACTGCTGATATGAACATATTATTTTTTATTACTGATACATATATATATATATATATATATGTATGTATATATATATATATATGTATATATATATATATATATATAATGTTTGTTTTATTACATTATTTATTGTACAATTTTTTTTATTTATCATGGACTACATTTTAAAGTAATTATTGTTAGTAATAACTTAGTATGCTTTTTAAATATAATTTTGTGTCATAATTGCCATGTATGTGAAGTGCATGAGATCAGTCTTGATTTATCAGGCAGTATACAAGTACTTACATTATTACATGTATTATGATTTCAGAAACAGCATGTCACTTATTGGGCTCAATGTGTATGCTCTGAGAAAATCGGCACTATATTTAAAAATATTCTGCTTTTGAAAATACAAGTTGTTTTACATGGTAATGAAATACTCATTTTGTATGCACCAACTTGTGACGTGTGTGCACATTAAAACCCATGTTATTTTTTTAGAAAGTGATTAATGCTCTTCGCTTATAGATTGCTCCACTTCTGGGTAGATAGGATAAAGTTGTCAGCCTAATTTAAACGTTGTCATAAATGTGATCTGTTGCCAGTTCTGGAGCCGATTGAGAGGGACGCCGAGGTGATTCCTGAGTGGGCCAAGTCCGTGCAGACTAGGCGCACCAGGCTGGCAAGTGAGTGACCCCCACAGTGGACTGGGGACTTTTATATACAGTGGACCCTGCTTAACAAAATCGTGGATAACAGAACTTTCTATTCCCGCTGTATTAAATCAAGCCGCTTTAATAAATTATCCACTTAATAGAACGAAATGGCTAGACTTAGCTTGGAAGATAGGAATGGCAGGATGGGGTGAGACCTCTGGGGCACTGGGAGTGTGGACTCACTGCAGGTGTGTCACAAATGTTATGTCAAGGAAGACTGACCTAAATCTCATGTCAGGTATACATTTATAGAGCACACACATTGACAATATTCTAAAATCGAAAAAGTTTGTTGAATATAGATTACACTTACGCTGAATACCTAATTAATAAATTTTTATTTCATGTGTTGTTGATTACTGTAAATTATGCTTGGATCAGATATTTTGCATCATAGCTCTAATAGTTTATAAGCACCTTGTTCATCAGAAATAATAAATGCAATAGAACCAATATATTTTTTATTCCAAGAAATGATAATGAAAACTTATGTTGGTAATTTTTACTAATATTGCAATTTGATAATATATAAAAAATAGAAGACTTATTAACAAATGCAAATGCATTTGATTGCACATTTTGGATAGCATGGACATTCAAATGCAGCAATTCATGTAATAGCTTAAAAATTTAATTCAGACTTGACAGAGGACATGTATTTGAATGCAACCCCCAAATGTTTCACATTTCAAATGCCCAATCAAATGCAGACATAATTGTATGAATAATTATTATTGTTAGATTCTGCACCTGATGTACAGTTTTATATTATTGCTTATATCTAATAAGCCTCATATTGTATTCTATGCAGTTGTTTGATTCTTAAATTCATCATTAATCAAATCGACATTTACATTGTGTGAATTGTAAATATAGTTTCAAAACATGCTCTTTGTCAAACTATGAAAAAGTGCTCTGTTGTTAGCAGAATTCTCAACCGATTATAAAATCATTGTCTTACCTGTGAATCCACATTCACCACTATTTCTTTCACATGTGCTAAATAAGACCATGGTATAACTGGTTGTATTACACTGTACAGTGCTTATTGTAGTACATATAAGTTTGCTTCTGTAATCATAATAGTTAAACATTTCTTCCAAATATAACACAAATTTACTATAAAAAACAAAACATTTGAAATTAATTCAAATGCATTTATAAATGCATAACAAAAACATTTGCATTTGAATAGGATCCTTGAAAATGGTATTTGCACTGACATGCATTGGATAACAAGCCTGTTTTATTGTTGAATTGTATTCACTGACAGTCTTAAAGCTGTGTAGGGCCTTTTTGTTATACAGTTGACAAGTCAGACATTATTCGTCAATAAATCAAATGAAATGTATGCCTACAAATTAACACAGCAACATGCTAGCAACAGCGCAGTCCCTCTACAGTGAATAGTTTCACCCAATCTATACATATCAAACTACCGTAACACACCTCTGCTGTTGACATAACATATTATTTCATCTTACTATTTTGCCAAGATTGTTTCCTTTACCTACATGCATAAAATTACCAATTCGTGGGTGGAATGAAAATATTAATGTGCACAAATTGCAAAAACAAAATAGTTTTAAAAATATTTATTTAACTTTTATTTCTTCAGTAAGAATTTTTTTTAACTTAAGAAACATTCTTGCATTAGAATGTTTATTTCAAATGCTTTTCTTGGGTAAAAAAATTTTTTCTTAATTCAAGAAAAACATTCTAACATTAATAATATTTATCTGAAATCTTTCTTAAAAAATATTTATCTCAAATCTTTCTTAAAGACAATTTTCTTATTCAATCACATATTTGGAATTTGCTAAGAAAAAATTTCTACAAATTGTTTTCATTAAAAAAAATTTCCTTAACCATAATCATGAGACACATGACCTAAGTTTCTAGTAAATAATAATTCAATCATAGCCATGGCATTAGTACACTGTACGTGGACATATTACTAGTTCCTTTCTTATTGTTTGGATGTAAAGCATTTTAATCATCTGAATAAAAGCTAAGTAAAAAATAATATTCCCATTGCAGACTGTGGCCTGATCCAGTCTGAAGAGGAAGAGGTCATTGAAGAGCCGAGGACCAGCTGATGACAGACTATACACAGAACAGACCACAAATAGCACTAGAGGACCAGCTGATGACACCGATCATACACAGGATAGATCACACATGGCACTAGAGGACCAGCTGATGACAGACCACACACAGGACAGACCACACATGGCACTAGAGGACCAGCTGATGACACCGACCATACACAGGACAGACCACACATGGCACTAGAGGACCAGCTGATGACAGACCACACACAGGACAGACCACACATGGCACTAGAGGACCAGCTGATGACATATCACATACAGGACAGACCACATGTGGCACTAGAAGACCACTTGATGATAGACCACACACAGGACAGGCCACATATGGCACTAGAGGACCAGCTGATGAAAACCCATACACAGGACAGACCAAATACAACACTAGATGACCAGTTGATGACACAAATCATGCACAAGACAGACCACACCTGGCAGTAGAGGACCAGTTGATGATGCAGATCATACACAGGACGGACCTCACATAATGCCACTGAGATGTGTGAACCAGACCACTTTAAGACTGAGGCACAAATCAGAAGTGCTAATTGAGGCAGCTATAGAGCAGCCACTACACTTAGCAAGCTGGCTTTTCTTTTGATTATGTAAAGTTGTTAATTTTGGATTTTCTTATAGCCTCTATGATGTACTTATTTAATGGGGCATTTTTAATACGTTTTTTTTATTCGGCAGCACCAAAACATTCAGTGTGTCATCATGCCATCTAATCGAATAAGTCATTTGTCTTGCAAAACTGATACAGGTGTTTACTGTGGGGCTGGTAATCATGGCAAGAAACATTAATCTTGTCTAAGTTGTGTTTTCCAAACGTGGCTTTTGTGCCATAATTCTATGACAAATGCTATATTATTCCTACATTTTACAGTTGTTTAGCATGTGATGAAATCTGCAATTCTTATTACATATAATGCAGATACTTGCCACGTCACATATTTTTATATTTTAAGTGTTCATATTCAGCATGTTATAAGTGTACTCAGAATTCCAAACTGTGCAGCGAATGTGTTATCGTAGCGCATAGCATAGACATTTGACTTTTATATTGAGAGCCATTCTTAATTAAACCTGATTGCTCTGATTTATTTGTTGGTGATTTTGTGCGTGTGTATATATATATATATATATATATATATATAAATATTATACATTTATATACATCATCAGAGAGATTACTGACAGAACAACACAAGGTCTCATGTAATAAAAGCTTCATATTTATTATTCATCTTGGGACAGTCCGGCCAGATCTCTCTGGGGCCAGCTGTGACACCCTGAGAACTGGATGCGAGACCCGGATATTTCACGGGACCGGATTGTGGTCCTGGGCCAGCTACTTGATCATGATCATATGACTGCGGTCACATGACCAGAGAATCCTGGGGCCTGCATCCCTCTGGGTGTCCAGCCAGCCCAAAAGAAGTGTTTAGAACGAATGGCCCAGGCCTTTTGAAATGCTGGCCATTGTAATTGGTCAGAGGCTCCTGCAGTGAGGGGATGGAACCTTTTTATTGGTCAACTTTCATTCCCCCAGGCCCCTGGCCTCTGGTAAGCTTCCAAGATGCATTGGTCAGTTATTCTGCCATAAACCATGCACAATGGTAACACTATGCTTCAGTATATGTAAAATGATAGATTTGTATGTTGGATTTGTTCAGTGTAAAATCATACATGAAGTAATTTCATACAAATGTCATTGTTCTCTGAAAAAATGACCTTTGACCCATTCTGTCATGGCCACCTTCCCCTGCTCATAGCATTTTGATGGAGAATTTCACTTATATTCATTGGATTGGAAGTTGTAGAAACTCATTTTCTTGTGTCTCACCGTATGTCCAATCACTCAATTTATAACTGGATTTAACCTACCCGGGTATGTCTTTAGTTCTCAACCCATTTTACAAATTGTATGAGTGTATTCAAGTTGTCCATGTGTGTGTATTCAAGTCATATGAGTGTATCCCAGTTGTATTATTAATATTACTAAAATTTATAAAGCGCCATATATCTGGGATCAGCCCATTCACAGGTGCACACATATATGCAGTCATAAAATAATAAATATAATATTGTATAGTTAAAATATATATATATTAAAAATAGAATATTCTTTTAAGATTAATTTAAATAAATAAATACATAAAATACATGTTCATAAAAAGTGTCCCCGTTATTCTGGTTATACATCCAGGTTCTGTCACAATGAAACCTACTCTGGATCCAAGCACCACATCCTGGAGCTTGGACAATCAAGGCTAGTTTGACCAGGGTTTGAAGTAGCCCTTGTCTGCAATTTTCTAAAAATCCTGCACAGGCTCATATAAAAGTTGCCATGCAAACCAAAAAAAACATTACTGGCAAACTATAAAATAACCACATACAAATGTTTAACGGTCAATTGAACTGCCAACATCAGTAATACTTATTTATAAATAAACCAGTTGAACAAATATAAAATTGTAGCAAACGTGTTTATTACTGCAATTACACAATTGTGTGTGCACATAAAACAAAATGTTGCAGCTAAACAAATACACCGACACGTTAAGAGAACTTGAGTAAATATCAAGGTATTACTGAGATTCTACATTTTGATGTGATGCCAAAGAGCAGTGCTAGGATGAAAGTCTGTAGAGGGAACAAGTTGGACTGGACACTTTCACTGTGCATTCTTGAACATCTTCCAAACAGCATGGCAACAAATACAACAGTCACTTATACTTTCCATCACATACATGCCAGTATGGATTGTGGCTACATTATTATTGGTTTTACATGTACATGTTTGTTATCTTACAGGGGTGTATTTCTTAACAAAATAAATGCATTAGCAAAACAAAATCTAGAGAATGTGCTATTTCTGTATAACACTGCTAAAATATAACACAACATTTGAAAACATTCAAAGTGCCAAAAAGCAAATCTAAAAGCGCCAGTTTGGGCCAACAATCTAACATCTCTGCACTGTTAAATACTTGTGAAAAACCTGATTGTCTGATAACCCCACATAAATCACACACTAAAACTTAAGGCAAAAAACACTTAACAATTGCAAGAAGTAGCAGCATAAATATAACAAGCATGTATTGAATCTCTACAGAGTAAGTTTTCATGCTTCTGGATTATAGGCAAGCATCAAGATTACACCAAACCCAAAAGATTTGTAGCTCATCATGCAAGACCTGAATGTTGTGTGCGACATAACCTGCCAGCCAGCTAAGCCATAGATGCTCACAGACTTGATCACTCCAGGGTGTGCAGCTTCTGGCTGATCAGATATTTATCACCCTTTTCCATGATAAACTCAATACAAAATAACATCCCGTAGGAGGCATTTATTTATTCGGTGATCTAACAGTTAGTCATTTGACTAAAGAAGCACATTGCCTTGTGATATGTAGTCCATTCCACCTTTGTTGAATTATAGCCTTCGGCTTATTGTGTGAAATAAAATTTAATTAGGACCTGTTTTAATTCTCATGTTGAAGACACACCCTGCCACTCGTGACCTGGTCATGAAGTGGTGCTGTACAACGTAATTGGATAACAAGCAATACACAAACCACAAACTTGTATTCTATGACACAATAACTAGAATATACTAGAGCTGCCTCAGAGGACGAGTTGTACATGACAAGTTTTAAGTGTGACTGAAAACTATATTCTCCTCCCTTCAGTTCAGTACTTAAAGGCTATGCAAGAACAGGGTTCATCGGGATCAAACAAATATTATAATTGTTATGCAGCTTTATATTACGTAAATATTTAATTTCATAATGTTATGTAAATATGATTGTATATAAAAACAAGTTATTTGCTGACAAAGAGAAATATTCCCCACCCTTGTGCCAATACTCAGAAGATGCTTTCATCGAGTCATATTCCACAGAATATTGCCATTTAAAATCCTAACCATTTTCAGACAGCTCAGGTAGAAATATCCAAAACATTGCTCCATATGATAACGCATTTAGGGGATATGCACTGGTATCACATCCCTTAAATATAGCAAAACATATTAAGATATATCTCCAAATATTGCAACATTTCCCCCACGTTTATTTGGCCTTCAAGTTTCCATGCAGCCAGTCAGAATTGCATTGTCTCGTTCTCTGCAGTGTAAAGCAATACCAAAACCCTAGGATGTCATCAAAAGACTGCTTTAGAATTTTGTTTTAATATATCCAAAAGTTCATCTTCATTAATGGTGATTTTAATGGATTAATGAGAATTCAGCTTTCAGTGCACCTGAATGTGGGATGCCATGACAGTTTAGCGATACTTCTTCGCTGGGTAGTTGGCTGTTCCACCCGCGGAGAACCCAAGCACCGCGTTGAACAAACTTGGTATCAGAACAACTGAGACTTTGGCAGCTTGGTTGGTAGTCAATCGCTCAAGATAGACCAGGCTAGCCATGAATGTCAGCAGCAGCAGTTGACACTACAAGACAAATAACAAACTTGTCTGTGGCTGCAAGTAATTTCAATAAAACAAATCCTGAATTGTAGTACACCAGAAATAAAACACCAGGATACAAATGTTGCTCAATTCAAAACATCTGTTGTTCTCCAAAATGTTTATTGTAAGAATGTATCACAGGAATAAATACCATAGACTTTATACAATATATTTCATCTCCCAAAAGACCATGAAGTTATATATTTATAAATATTCACATAGAATGTTTATACTTATAAATGTAAGATGGTCCAGTAAAAACACTGCATGTGGTAAAGTAAAACTACATTTTTGTAAATGTGAAAAAAATAGCTACAAAATGCCAAATTATATCGTTTTGAGAAATTCCCCAAAGAAATAAATGACATACATTTAAGTATGACAGTGTCACTGTAACTTTGAGGAAAATTGTTGTTAACATAAACGGATTACATCTGCTACACCATCATGAATAAGTCAGCAAAAGTTGAATGACAGCCTAAAGTGGCAGTGCACTTTTGACACAAATCTTTCACAAATGGTAGTTAAAATTTGTGTATGATGTTGTCTACATGTAAGATGCCAAATTTCAGCATTGTAAGTGATGTAGCTTTTATAAAATATTGAATTAGGTAACGTTTCCTGGTTGTTAGTCATAAAAAATTTCAACAGATATGAGTATCATACTTGAAATGTAACGTTTTTCACTGGTGTTTTACGTACTGTTGGCAAAACATAACCGCCATTTGTAACATTTACATGTTCCCACATGGTTAGTTGTTTACAAGTGCACAAGATCATTTGATTGGCAGGCAGGGTCACCAGGTCACAGGTACTGGCAGGTTCAGATATATGGCATCAATGGCAGAACGAACTAATTTAACTGCTGATTAAGAACAAGTTAATTTAGGTAGGCATTGTACTGCAATGTACTGCAATCACAGTAACCAGATATGTTCTGCATACATGGCGAACGAATTTTTGCTGGTTCAAAGAGCATGCATGATTGAAGTACACACGGTTGTTACTATGGAAACGCTGATGTCAGGGGGATTTCTCAAAGGACAGGATTTTTAAAAAGATGGATTGACAAAATCTGTTATTAGTGCCGGGTGATTATTTGAGATTATTAAGAAAAAATCAACGGACATGTTAGCTGCTCCAGTTACCTTAATACACTTGTTTTCATTCTGTTGTCCAGTATTATTATTATTATCATCTTTATTCGGACTCAAGATCCACAAACATGTACATATTAAACAAATTGAAAGTTAGAAATAGCAGCTACAAAACAAATGATATTGTGCTGAGATATGAAATCACAGCATTACATTCTTCCTTATTTAAGACATCGTCATTGTTACAATCTTTCATTTCAACCAATTCATAAATCATGTTTGCATTGTCATAGTATGTAGCATTGACATTGATATTCCATATTGTCTTCATGATGGCAGCATGCACATAATAAATCAAACTAAGAAACTTCCCTTTACAAAACACATGTACGAACTGTCAGTAAAGCAAGAACTAGATAAGTTGCTGCTGTGTTCTACTCACAGCGATCCTGGAGATAAACTGTACACGTTTGTCACTCTCATGAAGGAACCCAGGAGCCTGTAGGGAGATGATTGCTGACCCAATCCCATGGATCCCAATCATGCGGGTCAGATGTAAATGAACCACATTGGGACTCTTAACACTTGGAACCTGCAATGCAGAAAAATGTGATTAAAAATGATTTTTGCCGATAAAAAGAATATAATCATTGCAAATAAGTAAAAAATCCCTCTTCAAACAAACAAAGAACCACCAATTAATTATATAACAAAATAGCTGTAACAAACAAGAACAAATACTATACATGATTACTTGTAAACTCCCAAAGGTACTTTACAGAGATTACTCTTATATTTATATACCTTCAGTATATCAAGTGTCAAGACAATAAATCAGTAAGCCAAATGTTCAGTCCATTATTTTTAATTTAAATACTACAAACAATGATTTTATACCATGATTGTTGCAGTGCAGCTAATGCTTTGTAAATCAAAGGTTGTTTGGCTTCCTTACAAGGCTTACATCACACCTGAGTACTGCCATGAATGGGGACATGAGAGTTGTGATGACTGACCAGGACAGAGAGGATGACATCAGGGAAGGCGAGGAAGAGGGCAGACAGCAGACAGATGAGCCATGAGTCCACGTGCAGCAGGGTGTTGATGCGCACATTGTGTTGGGGATATGTACTGAAGTCAGAGCTGCGCAGCACGTGTACAAGACTGAGTGTGAGCCACAGCACGTTACATGTCATTCCAAACATGATGTGCTGAAACACGCATCAAGAATCAGATAAACATGTCTGTTTCAAACTATTCAAATATGAATACTTTAAATAGTATTTAAAATAGAACAAATACTATAGTTGACTACTTGTATACTTCCGAAGCAAGTGATAGTAATACGGGCACCGCCTTTTTATGTTCCACAGGTACTTTTCAGAGATTACTTGTAAGCTGCAGGGTCCCTCAACCCTTAATAAATCAAGTGTCAACACAACGAAACAGTAAGCCAAATGTAGTCTGGATTACTTTAAATTACTGTAAGTAATACAGAGAGGACTAGATTTATTAGAAGCACGTCAAGTAGATAAATATATCATTGAACAATATGTCTGCAGTGATTACATAGCTGCTAATAGAAGCATACCGTGTCATTCCAGTTGATGTTTTTCTTGCCTTTGCTAGTACCCCAGTGGACACACACTTGTGCCAACAGAACTAGACTACAACTCTGGAATAAAGTAAAACCTTATTACAATATACCAAGACATGATTAATGTAGGGGCAGAGATGCAAACTTCCAACCATAAGTCGGAGTAATGATGTCACAGCAAAGCCCCGACGGCGACTTAAGAAATCAGTCACGGCAAACGTTGAAGGTGTTTGCGGAGGAGTGTATGGGGGTCTCCCCTCTCCCATTGGGGGAGTGGGGAATGACGCTCCATGATGCATTTAAGAGCCATCTGAGCACTAATTTGGGTAATTCAAAATAAAGTTTTTAAAGAAAAACATTAATAATTTTCACTAAACATTAATGTTTCATAATGCCTTATCAAATGGTTTCATTAATAGATGACAGGTAATTAAGAACTGAACGTGGAGTACAGAAGTGTGAACTGGTGTAAATTTATACAAAGAATGTATACTGCATCATGCTATACATGTATTTTAAAACATACACTTTAACATATATCGTGTTGTTCCCTATAGATGCGCACTACCTAATAGCCGCACACCCCCCTTTTTGAGAAGTGAAACCATGTGCAAAAACATAGATTTCCAGGAGTGAAGGAACGCTAAATGCAAATGACAGCAGTACTGCTGCGGCTGGCGTAACCTTGCAGGCTCTTTAAAAGGAATTCAGTGTGTTTTTAGCCGCAATGTAGCACCACATTGTTATCACTACTGGCGGATTATCGCTTCGAAGTACTAGGACTAGCTTTTATTTATTTTATCGCTCACTTGCTGTCAGCAAAGTGTGCGAGTTTAAATTGTTTATTTAATGATGCTTACAAAACACGAATGAACATGCTTTTTTAGTGCCTGTCTCGTGCGGTTTTTTGTAGTAGTGTGTCAATCAAGTGTTGTTTGCTTTGGTAGATGTGCTGAAACTGCATCTTTGCTAAGTGCAAAACAAACAATGCAACACCTCTTTAGGCTTACATAAAATTTATTTAGCACCATCAAAACAATTCGAAGCACATGTAGATTGGAAAAATACATCACGCAAAACAAGTGCTAGTTATGAAATAGATCAGTGATCAATGACATGGTTCCCCGAGTCATTCCATAGAAGCGCCCCGCATTCTTTGCATAGTTCACAGTGGCGCCACACTGAGGATTAGCTACCTGTCTGATTTAGAGGCTGATTTCACCCATAGTGGCAGATCATGATTCGGGCCACGTATGAAAACTAATACAAGGAACAACACGGTAAATAACAATGATAAAGTGTGATCCATTGTGAAGAACACAAAAACGCTTGTCATGACTATTGTCAATGACCAAGTAGTATCCGTAGGCATGTAGCACGTAGATGTTATCAATAACGAGGAGTACAAGTTATATAAATGTCATATTTACACATTTATGAGTGAGTGTGTGAGTACACTCGCCCAGAGTCCACTACTTTCGCTGGAATACTCTATGAGCGATAATTGGCCAATACAATAGTGGTACATATCGCATTTTGATTCAAAGTTCATTTTCTTTGTATTTCCGAAGTGTTATCTATAATAAATTATACTACATGTATTGATTGTGGAAGAATATAAATTTATTTTCAAAGATAATTAAAAACTAGACCATGAAGTAACACAACCATGAACCCTGGTCCGTGAACAGCAAGAAGACAGATCACTCACAAACACCCGAGACATGAGGAGGGTGATCGGCACTGTTCCGTCCCATGTTTCCCGTGTCGCCCAGAACATAACACCACTGGTCAGGATAGAGATACCAAGGATTCGAGCAACGAGCAGATGTGTGGATGACAGCGTGCCATCAACCTGTGCAAGAACAGAATGTCTCTAACATTGTACTGACTACTGGCAGTAACATTCACAATATGGCTTAAATCTCAAACACAAAGTAATTATCTCTATAAGGAACTGGTGTAATAGTACACTGTATAATTTATATATATACCTTTGTAGGTACACATTTGTTATAAAAAAGACTACAATTAATTTATTAGAAAAAAACAATATCAAAGGTGTAGGTAAGAGGAGTACTTTGGGTTTGTTAACATCTTCTTCCCCTTTGGCCTAGAAAAAAAAAGAAACTAGTTTCTCGTCCAAACTTTTTTTAAAGGAAGAGGGAGGCCATTATTATTTACTATTCATTATTATTAAATATATAAATATTTATTATTAGTTTTGAAGATGGCTGCCATGTCTTAGATGATGTGTTAAAAGGCTTATTGTATTCAGCGCGCTGGCGCGTTGAACACAGTAAGTGCGCTGCCCTAACTGCTAGCGCACTTACTGTATTCAGCATGACAACGCGTGTAGTGCCAGCACCCTGAATACAGTGAGCCGTACATTTTTTGATGCAATATGGAACATGCCAGTGATGTATATTACTATATAGCTGGCCATTCCATTTGCAAATTAACAAATATAATACTTTTAGTGGGAATGGCAGATGAGTAGCAACATTTACATAAATAGAATATAGCGCGTACGTGTTACACCGGAAAACTACTTAAATTGACTAGAAACAAACGCAATGTTGAATGTATTTATGAATGTCATACATGTAGGTTCAGCCATGGTTTCATCAGTTTGTATCACAGGCATACAACTAAATGGCATTTATACTGATTGAGACTGGTATTAGGTAAATGAGCCTGTGTAAAGACTATTAACAATTTTAAAGCAAGGTATATTATTCTTATATTAGACTCTTTAGAATGCACATGTATACATCCCTACACTAACCTTGTATGATGCATAAAGAGTGAACAGTACTTCGGACAGCAAGTTTGGATTTCTTCACAACAATCTCTTTTTTCAATAGTAAATAAAATGGAAGCGGGCGGGGACGAGAAACTAGTTTCTTTTTTACTAGGCCTTACCTTAGGCATAATTTTTTCGAAGGCCATTTTTTTATCGAGCCGAGCCCGAAGGGGGGCATATTTTTCCGTCCTTCATAAAAAATTCTCACTCTTCTGCCATCTACAGTCAATGGGTACACATCGAATGCTTGTAAATGTGTAAAATTGCTACGGCGTACCTGGAAGTCAAGTATGTACTGTGGGGCGACCACCAACGCAGCCCCGACTACAAAATTTAACACCGCGTCAACCGTTATCCACGAACGGCGGTCCACAAAGAGAAGTGCAATAAATGCAATAATCAGAGAACCCGTGCGTATATAATCTACTAGATACATCTCCATGGCTAATGTGTACAGTTACTGAGAAAGTTGCGTTAAAACAGCGTGTCTAAAGATTAGTATTCTAAAATTGGCGCTAAAAATCTGGCGATGTTCATTTGTTGTTCGCCGCCATTTGTTCGAATCAACCAGTGGGGATCGATGGTTATTTCACACGGTGTATACCCCACTTGCGCCATCTAGGTGCGTGTATGTGCCGCCCTACTTTTCCTTTTTCGTTATCAAATTTGCAACGTAAAAACGAAAAACGCGCACAAAGTTCGTTTTTCTTTTTCAAATTGGGTGTAACAAAAACGAATACATGCCATACACGGTTTTTGTAACATAAGTTGGAAGAACAACCCAGATAAACCGTTTTTTTTTCACTGCATCCGAACGAAAAATGAAAAACAAATGAAAAGCGACTGTAGCGCCACTCGTTTTTTCGTTGATAAAATGTATATGCACATAACATATTATGTTATGTGCATATACATTAAATATTTTCAAATCAAGACTAGACAGATTCTGGTGCGCTTACAGTTTTGAACAAAATGACAACTTTCCACCCATGCGCACAAACAATTGTCAAGACCAGCTAAAAGGGTTCAGCCTCCTGTTACATTTCCCATTGGCGACCATGTTAACGTTTTGCACGATTATAAGAAAACGGGACCATCAAAAATTCTGAAACTTCTTACCTGCCGTTGCCATCATCTCATTGACATGCTGATCGAGTTTAGTCAAAGTCTCGTTCTTGTAACTCATTTAAAATGCCTGAACGTGCCATACCCGTCAATTTAAAAAAAAATTTTGCATGAATTACTACGCACATGTGCCTTGTTGCGAAAAAAATTTAAAAAATCCTTCCGCCTATTGAAATCATCTAAAAATCCACAGTTACATTGCCAACATGTTCTACCAGCAAACTTGCCAGTGTGCCTGGCTCAAATGCAGTTATGTCAGATGATATGATTTTTTTTAATAACACATCTAAAATTACTGTGCCCTACATTCGTAACACACCAGGAAGTCTAATTGAGGCATGATCCCAAAAGGCTACTAGTAGTACTAGCCAGGAAGAGTAGAAGAGGATGTATGCATGTATGTATATGTATGCATACATACATGCAAACTTGCATGCATGCGCGTGCACATTTGTGTATGTACTAAGCGGTCACACACACACGCGCACATAACGCACACAGATACACACTACATGCATGCATCATGTATGCGTGCACATTTGCGTATGTGCTAAGCGGTCACACGCACACACGCACATGACACACATGCACGCACACAAACACCACATGCAAGTATGTATGTGTGCATGTCATAGACATAAATAGAACACCCGTTAGTTTATAGGGGGATGATTAATGATGTAACTCCATAGTGCATGTACGTATATGTGCATGTATTATGTGTGGCCGCATAGCACGTCAACGAAATAGTCGCCACAACGGAAAACGAGTGGCGCAGCAGTCACTTTTCGTTTTGATGCAGTGAAAACATTAAAACTGTGTTGTTTTTCTAACTTATATTACAAAAACCGCGTATGACAGTTAGTATTCGTTTTGTTGTTTTCTTATGGCAAATTTGAAAGTGGAGATATTGGAGAGCTATATCAGTATATGTGCTTTTAGTGTGTTGGATCTGCAGCGGTTAGTGCCTCGGCTCAGGCCCAGCAGTGAACCATGACAGCCAGTTCTCACACGCATCATGGCCTATGGGTCCATGCGCGCTTAATTCTGCCTACATGCGCACTGGCGTGATGTGTCCATAAGGATATTACTTGCCAGTACAAACGCAGATACCGATAAGTTGACTCAACTGTGTATTCTGTATTGGGGAAAAGCATTGTTGCGCTGCGTGGATGCGTGTGATAAGCACAGTACGTGTCCCAACAATTAAGAGGAAGCCAAATGTTTGTGGTGAAGAAACTTACAATTAATCTGATTCCGGGAGAAGACAGATTACCAACTGACTGTCGTAATCACATCATTCGTACAGTTATATTAAATTCTGCGCACTTAATTTTTTATTACTAGTAGTACGTACTATACTTATTAAGTTAATTAATTCATACAAGCTCCTGTGTTATTGCTTCGTTTTAAATGTTGGTGGTGATACTGATTAATCAAACTAGTAGTTAATTCCAGATTACACCAAATCAGTTGAAACTAGAAATAGGACGCTCAAGGCATCTCTATACTTTGGGCCAAAGAAATTCGGAGAATGCTAAATCACACCCCAGTAGCCTAGTCACGCAGAGTCATTTTCCATCAGTCATTAGTTGTTGTTCATTTCTTCAGGTCACACACACGCATGCACGTACGCACGCATCACACACGTGCACGCGCACATACAACATGCGCATGTCACACGCACATCACACACATGCACGCACGCGCGCGCGCGCGCGCGCACGCACACCTCAAATGGTAAAGTGGGTTTACATGACGTACAAAAACAGTAAACACACACTAGACACTGTATTCAAATTGTACATATAAAAGATATCAATAAACTAATATACACATACAAAAACATAAGGTTCTTATTCACAGAACATAAACAGTTAAACAAAACGTATTTGATAATTATTATAGTAAATAATTCATAAATTAAACTTGCTGTTACAAAACTGCAATAATATAAAATAGCTCAGGTTCACAAACAGTAAATAGCCAGGTTATTGTTCTGCAAACTGACATAGCAATGTCTCGTGAAGTCCTGCAGCTCCCACTGAGAAAAAGAAGACATGAAGGAAGCTAAGAGGAGGATTGAGACAGATTATGTTTTGGATAACTCTGGCAGGACATGGTATAAAAGGGTATTCCATAAGTGAACAAGGGGTTCAGATGATAAATGTCAGGACACACGTGATCTCTCCAAGGAAATGAGGGACTGAGGATCACTTTGCAACAGGAGCTAGAGGGGTGAATGGAAGTAAACAGGGCAAGAGGGGTGAATGGAATAGTGCCCTGCGCAGGCCGGGCTTTGGGTCCAAGCCCAGCCCGGCCTGGCCTGCAGGCCTAGCCTCTACATAATTCCGCGGGCCAGGCCGGGCCTACATATTGCGGGCCCGGGCCAGGCCTGGAAATAATTTAAACACATTGGGCTGGGCCTGGTGTGAGCGGGCCGGGCTTGGATATAATAAAAATATTCATACAAAACACCGATTATTACTTTATTTTTTAATAAAAACTGATTGTAAATTGTAATTCCAGTTAATGAATGCTTAAAATTATTTCTTTAGTATTATATAGTTGCAAATTGAGACCTTGCATGGAATATAATGGCCCCACAAGTTCACTTGGCTGGACTGGAAATAGCCAGCCCCAACTGTTTACTTTAGAAATATTTGCAGAGGCAATCAAGCCATGATTAACTATCAACTTATCATCCTTTGACCCTACCAGTG
Source organism: Lamellibrachia satsuma (assembly GCA_033239005.1). Classification (NCBI taxonomy): domain Eukaryota; kingdom Metazoa; phylum Annelida; class Polychaeta; order Sabellida; family Siboglinidae; genus Lamellibrachia; species Lamellibrachia satsuma. The sequence goes on along the minus strand of BSQZ01000020.1, from coordinate 6,207,548 downwards.
GACATTCTATTGTCTAGGTCTTCCCTCCAAACATTGCCCACCTGAATGACCTGCCCACTGCCAAGTGCTCACTAGGCAACTAGCCCACTACCCAGTATCCAAACCCAGTTGGTAATTGGTATTTCTCACCAGTCCTACTTCGTTCACACTTGTACTAATTCACACGTCTGCAGGCCTGCTGGAAATGCCACTGGGTGTCAGTGCCAGTGGGTGACATTTAATTGAAATATCATATTAAATTATGTTAACTCAGTTGAGCTAATTCAATTAACAATATAAATTGGGGTTATGGCTGGCATAAGGGTTAAGTCAGGGTTAGATAAACAAATCTCCTACCCTAACCATAAGCCAATACATTAAAGCCAAATATAACAAATGTTATCATATTTAATAGTAATGACACCAAGAAGTTTTTCTTTATTTTTCTTCTGGTTTATCTTCTCTAAACTTAGCGGGCCGCGGGCTTACCCATCTTTGGCCTGCGGGTATGGGCCGGGCCTGAAACTTGCGGACCGGGCCAGGCCTGGGCCTAAATTCTAGTTTGCGGGCCTGGGCCGGGCTTGAAAAATTATTGCGGGCCTGGACTCTAACTGCTAATTGTGGGCCGGGCTTGGGATCCAATTCTAGGCCTGTGCAGGGCACTAGAATGGAAATAAACAGGTGGCAAGAGGAGTGAATGGAAGTAAACAGGCATGAGGCGTGAATGGAAGTAAACGGCAAGAGAGGTGAATGGAAGTAAACGGTAAGAGGGGTGAATGGAAGTAAACAGGGTAAGAGGGGTGAATGGAAGTAAACGGCAAGAGTGCAAGAGGAATACAGAACCTGGATGCTAAACAATTAAATGCAGTGGTATTAATGAAGCTGCCAGTTATGTAACTAAATACAAACATTAAATTAATATAACCACCAACTGTACTACATCAACAACTGCTTGTTCTACTAGTCTCTTTCACTCGCCACTAACATTACAAGTATTTATTTATTGGTACAACTTAACTACCAGTTATTACACTTCTACCACTACAAGTGTTACCATAACTAATGCTACATTCAGTAGTTGTACTGCATTTAAGTATTATGATGAGCATCAATAATTTTTTCTCATTTTTGTAGATGTTGGATAATAAAAATCTTTAAACTGATAAAGTAGCAGATAAGTACCATTAATAGCTGAAAATAATATATGTTCCCACCCTAGTACACATAAAATGTGATTTCTAGTGTCAACATTTTATGCACATTATGCAATTAATGTCTTTCAAAGACACAATATTATGTAGACCAATAATAATAACTATATAAATGTGTCCAGCTAACAAATGTCAAAAGTGGTGGCATCGTGTAACCTGGGAACCCCTAAATGACTATGCTTTCACGGGTCAATTTAAAAGAGCTCTAACAGCTATCACAAGACCTACATGAATTGTAGATTTGCACATCTTTGCATGAAACATGCATTGGTTTTTAGCTGCATGTACATGTGGCAAGAAGTTCATCTTTTAAAAGAGAGGCACTTTCACCATCCTGACCCCAAACCAAGAGTGTCACCTTTGACTTAGACAAAGGAAGGCTCTTGTCCACCAACATAATGTCTCGTCATGTCATTTATACAGCATGAAACTGTAAGAATCAAGACACCAATTTCAGTTCATTAACTCATGATACAAATGTGCCATGCTAGTGTTTAAGCTTGTGGAAGGGAAGTTTGTCAGCCTTGAAGTCAGCAATGAGTCGCTCGACAACGTCTGTGGAGAGCTTGTCTGAGGGGTGGCAGTAGGCTCGCTGACTGGGGACATCAAGGACTGCCAGTAGGGGGCTGAAGTCCTCGAGATGTGCGAAGCTGCGAATGGAGTCAGCGATCTGCTCTCCCTGTAGCAGAAGAGATTACACTTAAAAATTTGTTACACGCAATCAGTATATTTGTTTATGTCATGACGTGGTCATCACATACAAAATGGCATGTGTGATAATAACGGAACTATTGTTTATGTCATCACATACAAAATGGCAGGCAAACACTTGAATTGTTTTAAAACAGAAAGACAACTGATTGCAACAATAGAGAACATAATCCCCAACTCTGAATTTACAAAAATTATTAGGTATGTGAAATAAATATAAAATGGTACATTTACGATCTGCATCCACTGTATAACTGTTCTTGATGGCTGGCAGAGTAGCACAAATAATCATCATTTGTGCTACTCTGCCAGCACCTCAGATGATTCAAGCAGGATTTGATTCACAAATACACTATTTGATATAAGTACATGACATATAAATGTAATGATTGACTACATGACAAGAGAGCAATGAGCCAATGATACAAACCCTCCAGACAATTACCCTCCTAGATAACTTAGCACCCTCAGAAACGTACCTCACTTCCTTCGTAGAGAAAATGTACATGAGGCAGTTCATGAGGTGAGCCTAGACTTGACCTCTGCTCTGACCTGTACCTCTGAGCAACGTCTTGCAACAGATCCTGAGCTTCATGGATCATCTTCTCCTCACCGTCTATATCACACAAACAATCACAGTCACTTGTGCTTCTACCTGCTCGCTGTGTGATGGTCTCTATCTCTAATCCAACAAGCTGTACAAGAAGATTTCTATGTGTGGCTCAGACAGTTTTGCTAAATGTGTTATAAATGATAGATTGAATGTTTAAAGTAAAACCAAAGGCATTTTTATAAAATAAAAGTAAATAAAAATATAACCGCAAACCTCAACCATGTTAAAAATACATATGGTACGCTCAGCCTATGTCACAGCTGCGTTGGGGGTTAAGGGGCTGCTCATCGCTGATTGTCAACATTGCAAACATTGATAAGTATGTCAGCCTCCACGAAAAATTACATTACACCTGAATTTCGCATTTTTAGAACAGATTCTCAGTTAAACACTTGCGTGATATTCTTGATTATAGTTATAAATAGTTAGTTTTTCGGCACTCTTATAGTTGCAAAGGCCCAACACAATGCCTTTGGTTTCACATTAAGGTAGGTGGGGTGGCTAGCGTCAGTTGATTTTTTAATTTTTTTCTTCATAATAGGTAGGAAATATTGAACTGAACATCGACACTAAAATAACCACCTGGCAGTAACATCATATTTCACCAATGCATCCTTTAAAAACACAGTCCTTTTGGAAATCCCGATTTCTAAGAACCGCTGACGATGTTTCCATAGTAAAGACCGTGAGTGCTACGATGTTTGAACCAGGTACATTCGTTTGCTGTGAAAATGGAACATATCGTCTGGTTACTGTGATTCCAGTACACATCAGTACTATATCTACCCAACTAAATCATGTCATTAAACTAGCAAATATCGGTACTAATGTAGTTTATTGTGCCTTTGTAGATATCATAGAGACAGCCTGTGACCACAACCTGGTACCCGCACCGGATAAAGGGCCAATTAAAATGATCATAAACACACCCTGCCACATGTTTGTCAGATGGCGGCATAACCTGATATTGTAGACGACAACACATTACAAATATAGATTCAAGGCCCATTGTGGCGACAAATTAAGGGGACATGTCAATATTACAAATGGCCATTATGTTTTGTCGCCAGTGAAAATCGTCACATTTCAAGCATGATACGCATATCTATCGTCATTTCTGGTATCACTAACAATCAGGAAAAGTTACCAATTAAATTTTATTTTAACTACAACACTTACGACGCAGCAAGTTGGCATATGAACGCGTCTTACATGTACGCAACTTTACACGGTTTGGAATTATGATTGGTGAAGGGTTTGTGTCAAAAGTACACTGCTGTAATTCAACTTTTGCTTAATTCATTCACGGTGGTGTAGCAGACGTAATTCGTTTGTGTTAACCAAAATCGACCTTAAAATTATCAGTGACACTGTCATACTTATATGTATGTCATTTATTTAATTGGCGATTTTCTCAAAACGATATAATTTCAAATTTTATAGCTATTTTTTTCACATTTACAAAAATGTAAAAAATCTTGTAATATAACCAACCAAAAACTCCAAATTTGATTAATCTGGAATATTATATAGTATTTCAACTAAAATCTGTGAAGAAATGGTTAATTTATGTTAAAAACTGCTCCTGAAACTACTCAATTCAAGACAAGCCTACAATAGCCACCTTTACCCTGGGAATGACCACTGGGCTGCACGATCAGTGCGAAAAGCATTCAGGTCAATTTTGGTATTACTCTGTAGGAACATTTTCGTTTCTGTCACCAGTACATCACATGGGAACAAATAGTATCATTGGAAAGCTGAATCACTCTTCGTTCTGATTCATATTTATTCATGAGCATAGTCAATGATAGCTAATGACGATCTAACTTATAAAACATGTCACATAGTGGGTGCCCATATTTGGCTGCTTTTAGTATGCTCTGCAGAATAAATTTATGTTTCCATTCATAGTATCTAAATGTAACGTATTATACTTTTGGAAAGCTCTACGATTGGCCTATTCGAATACATGTGAATGAGCAAGCGGGCTTATATGCAGTGAATGAGCATCGTCGTTACAAACACGTGCTGTCTGGGCCGTGTCTGGGCCGTATGAGCTTTTTATTTACTAATCCGCCATTTTGTTTTCTCACTTTGTTCTGTGTCAGTTCACTTTAGGCTAGATTATTTAAAGTTTTCGAGTCAATATTTCAGCAAATTGAATGACAGCATTAGTGAATCACATTATTATACTAGCTCAGACAGAACAACGTTGCGGGCTTTTTTGAGGTAAATATCAACAAGTTGCCATCGCGATTTCCGTCTCGACAGCCCATACTGCCATGGTAAACAATGCGGGACTGATGGGCCTGCCCGAATCAGCATAGTCCGGTGTTGAAAAAAATCATAAAAAAGTTCTCAACATGTTTGATTAATTTTTGTTTTATTTTGTAGCTAACATGTATGGCTACATTTTCCAAATTGGACATAGGAACATACAGCCACTCAGTAATTATCTGCATAGTAGCAGCGTAAAAATAAAAAAATGTGCTTTCTTTTTTTGATGAAATTCAAAAAGTAATATCCCCATGATAACGTTATGTACTGTAGTTTTTATCATATTATTATAATAGAGTCTTTTTAGCAACAAAATAAAACCTTAATGACATTTGTGCGATAATTATTAGCGAATTTATGATTTATTAAAAGCACCTTTATGGATAACTCCGATGTGTGTACATCGTGGACATTTATCACTGGTCACTCCTAGGGTTAATAAATGACAGGTAACAAGTTGAATGTTTCATAAATGACAGGTAGAATGTTTTATAAATAAAAGCATTTTTAAAGCACATTAGGCCAGTTTTTTTTATTTTTATGTTTACAGATTTTTTCAGTGATGTTTAACATCAGAGGGGGAAATGTTTTACTGTCATGTCAAACATCGGAGGGGTAAAAAAGAGAGAAGAGAGTTGAAGGGGGAAACGGATTAATCAAGGCCAGTTGTTTTTTAAGTTTTTGTATGGATTATTACAGTAGTGTTTACGGTAAATGGGGCAGAAATTATAGGCTTGTCTTGAATTGATTAGTTTCAGTAGATAACTGAAGTTTTTAAGATAAATTAACCATTTCTTCACAGACTGTATTCTAGATTAGTAAAATTTGCAGTGTTTCATTTATTTGGTTATGTTACAAGATTTTTTCTACATTTTTGTAAATGTAAAAAATAGCGTATTTTTGACACAAACCCTTCACCAATCGTAATTCAATATTGCAGTATGTTGCTTACATGTATTCATGCCTTCATACGCCAAATTACAATGTCGTAAGTGTTGTAGTTTTTCTAAAATAAGAAATTAAGCAACATTTCCTGGTTATTAATGAAAACGCAATCTCAACAAATGCTTGTTTTTGTGTCGATATTTAGGTTTTTTTCACTTGGGTTTACGTACGAGAAGGTCAGGTATAATGGACCATCCGTTATATTGGACCATGGCCACATCTCTAACTAATAAGTAGTTTGAAATGCTTCAGCTAACCGAGCACATGGGTGGTGAAATAAGTATTTAAACAATGAGTGAAGAAGGTTTGAAGAGCAGTTTCACTAGCTTTGTAGATATCTACTTATGGGTTCATCGTTGTGTGATCTGCTATATCGGTATTGCGAGCTGCGGCACCCTATCAGTGGGCAAACGATGGAGGATGACAAGAAGATACTTGACGGTTAATACTGATACCTTCGTTCAATAAAGTTTACACATTTTTTAGCCAAAACATATTTTTTCTATTAGCAATTGTTTTAATAAATCCATTGATTATGCATTTGTGGGAATTTCAGATCATCATACAATGTATAAATGCTTGCAGGCACAGAAACTCATGACATTTTGATTGTTATTCCCTACGTCCCCATTTCCTAAACCAACCAGCAAAGAAAACAATATACCCAACAAAAAAATCCATTGAATTGGTCCAATATAACGTAAAGGGTGGCCCAATATAACGTAAAGGGTGGCCCAATATAACGTAAAGGGTGGCCCAATATAACGTAAAGGGTGGCCCAATATAACGTAAAGGGTGGTCCAATATAACGTAAAGGGTGGTTCAATATAACGTAAAGGGTGGTCCAATATAATATAAAGGGTCGTCTAATATAACGTAAAAGGTGGTCCAATACAGACAAACTGTCGTCTATATTGGACCGGTATGCCATAATCCAAATTTCTAATTTTCTCCCAAATGCCTGGTCGAATAGTTGCCATATTGTAACTATTGGTGCCTATCACTGACGAGTTTCAGATGAAATAGTGGAAAGCGCAACATTGATAGTTTCCTTTGATATATCAGGTCATGTTAAAAAATGGTCGAATATACCTAACCTTCGCCTATTGTTGACAAAACATAATGACCTTTTGTAACATTAACACGTCCACTTAATTTGCCGCCACAATGGCCCTTGAAGGGCATGTTTACGGTCATTTTGATTTGCTTGTTATCCGATGGAGTCACCAGATCACATATACGTTGCCATTTCCGTAAGCGTCAAGGGCACAATATAGCTGGTTCGAACATCGTAGCAACATGTTGGCAACAAGTTACAGCTTGACCACAGCCCGGGGTCTGCGGCTATGCCTGGAAATAGTATTTCGTTTTGAAACTGTCATGACTATGAAAATCACTTCTCTTACATAACATTATTCACATCAATTTTGCATGAGACTGATCATTTGTATAAACAGTTGGAGAACAATAAGTTGCATAGTAATGCAGTACAACACTACTGTGAAAGGCGTTTCCCGGCATTGTGAATATATTTGTTTTAGAGTATAAAAAATGCTTTTAATTTTTTTTAATTCCCAAAATGTGGTCGGCGGATCCATAAAGTGAAAAAAAAACGTTGCCTTACAAAAGTACATAATTTTATACCGTGCTGTCACCAGACTGACTGTCCAACACAGCCATCTACCATGCTGCCACCTAGTACCGGCTCTGTTTATAAAACAGAAAGAGCCCAAATAATAAAACATCTTCATAAAACATTGCCTCCAGTGGTCTTCTTGTTGCTAGAGTACTTGCCAGTGAACATAACAAAGCAGGTCGATTCATTGAGCAGGTTTGCGGTGACCTCATTCAACTGATCGAGGGGCTTGGGGGGCCACGGGAACTCCTGTAAGCAGATGTGATCACTGACAACACTGGAACTCATGTGCTCTCGAGTGCCAAATAAACGTATAGGCCAAATAACAGTGTAGTGTGGCAAATTGGTCAAATTTAATAATAGCATAGTGCCGAATAAGAGTATGGGGGGCAAATTGTTCAAAACAAATAATAGTACAGTGCAAGAGTAATATTTGTCTTTTTTAGTGCCGAAGCAATTTTTTACTTGACGCGAAGCCAAGGTGTCCCTAGAAAACTATGTGGATTGCCGTGTATTTTGGATTTTTTCTGCCGAATATGCATAAACTTTGTGTGTCACCGCAGATATAGTAACCGCATTTTATATATGTGAAAAACCAGGGAATTTTCCGTTTTTAAATGGACATTACAGTTTTATTGAATTGAATACGCAAGCCTGTTTCAGGGGAAACTGCCGCCAGCCGGTTACGACCAGTTTGAGGCACTGCACACGGTGGCCATTTACAGTCAGTTTACGCAGTGATAATGGCGTTTTAACTAATAATATACCATGTCGAGCTCCCGAGGACAAAGGATTCTGACCGATTCATTTAATCATAGAAATCTAGGATCCTCAGATGCAGGAATCCCGCTAAATTCATGACTGTCGTTCAAAAGCTTAACTCTCAGAGGGAGCAGCTCCAGTTGGGAACAAGTGATTTTAGCACGAGTGCAAAACTGCTCCGTAGATGACTAATTAGCGCTAGCAATAGGGAGTGAGAGCGATTGTTCTCCTAAAAATTATACCCTGCATAATTTGTCACAATTATCGGAGAATATAGGCTGGCACACGTTTAATTTAATAATAGTATAGTGCCAAATAAGGTGCATATAGGGTGGCATTTTTTTTCAAATAAATACATGTATAGGGACGCTTATCTGGCACTCATAATCACCGATAACACTGGAACTCCTGTAAGCATACATGATCACTGACAACACTGGAACCCATGTAAGCACACATGATCACTGCACACATGATCACTGACAACACTGGAACCCATGTAAGCACACACGATCACAGACAACACCAGGGCTTCATATTTGAAAAGAACAAGCGAGCGATAAATCGCTTGCATAAATATGCCAAATTAATTTAACCCATTAGACCCCACAACGGCCGCGGCCGGCCTCTCTGTGCAGTCCTGGAATGGCCGCATACAGGACCTACTATAAAAAAAAATCCTGGCGAATAACTACTGAATTAAACGCTACCACATTTTGCCACACCCTAGCAGATACATTTTGCAACAACAACAGCTCATTACATGCATGTGTTGCCCTTTCGGAAATCTTGATTTTCATCAGTTTTGTTCACGCTATCTCGAAAAATTTTATTTCTATATTTAGTAAATGTGTAACCTGAAAAATAACTCAGAATTTGATAATGTTTTCGTTGGTGCAAAGCTAACACATATAGCTACATTTTCTCCGCTGAGTTACATAGGGTTATAGCATGGGATCATTGTCAAATGTCAGTTGCAACTTTCAATGTTTTAACAAATGTACTATTTTGTCTTTGCAAATTGTGATCAAATGTCAACATTTTATTAATATATCCTATGTCTATGTATACATGCATGTGGAGAAATTACTACTCTTCAAAATAAACACAACTTATAATTGTCAATATTGAATAGTTTTTTTCTACAGATTTTTTAACACAAGGAGGTAAAATCGCTCGAAATTTGCCAGAAATCCTGGGAACATGGTGGCATGTTTTAATAAAATCCTGGGGCTTAATGGGTTAAGCAGGCGATTTGTTAGTTGTTGTTTTTGACCCTGTGGTGGCGCCACCATTTCCCATTTGGATTCTGTCGTTGTTGCCATGACATTTTAAATGATACTTGTTGTCACTATGATTTTGTACATCAAAATAAATGTTTACTTAAGTAAACCCCATACATTGCAATTGTTGAAACAGTTTTGAATTGCAACATGTCATCGATCACCGTAGGGGTAGCCTAGGCAAGGCCAGTGCAGTGGCAGTTTGCTGTGCCCATGGCAGTGGCCACGACACGGTTTCGTGTGCGACTTCGCTTAGGTGGTTTGAAAATTGCAATTGAAATTCACAAATACGCCATGTATAAGAATCAGGGGGTGAAATGGCATGCTTCCATTGCATCATAATGCCAAACGCACAACTCAAACTCGGTGTGCAAAAATATGAATCTGTCATCCGCACATGAAACAGTGAATCAATGTTAAGTGGTACCGGAGATGAGCGCCGTGAATTTATGCGTTCAGAGCAGTTCAAAGACAAAGTGGAACAATTATTACAATTGTCGTTTTCAATGTTTAATCAACTTTAACAGTTCATGTCAACTCATATGGGAGTTCGGTGGCTCAGATCCAGGATATTATTTTCGATTCCCATTACAGCATAGTCGGTCAATCAGATCGTAGCGAAATATTGTTGATCCCTTGGAACTCCTGCAAGCACACATGATCACTGACAACACTGGAACTCCTGTAAGCACACATGATCACCAACAACACTGGAACTTCTGTAAGCACACATGATCACTGACAACACTGGAACTCCTGTAAGCACACATGATCACTGACAACACTGGAACTCCTGTAAGCACACATGATCACTGACAACACTGGAACTCCTGTAAGCACACATGATCACCAACAACACTGGAACTCCTGTAAGCACACATGATCACCAACAACACTGGAACTCCTGTAAGCACACATGATCACCAACAACACTGGAACTCCTGTAAGCACACATGATCACCAACAACACTGGAACTTCTGTAAGCACACATGATCACTGACAACACTGGAACTCCTGTAAGCACACATGATCACCAACGACACTGGAACTCCTGTAAGCACACATGATCACTGACAACACTGGAACTCCTGTAAGCACACATGATCACCAACGACACTGGAATTCCTGTAAGCACACATGATCACTAACAACACGGGAACTCCTGTAAGCACACATGATCACCAACAACACTGGAACTCCTGTAAGCACACATGATCACCAACAACACTGGAACTCCTGTAAGCACACATGATCACCAACGACACTGGAACTCCTGTAAGCACACATGATCACTGACAACACTGGAACTCCTGTAAGCACACATGATCACCAACGACACTGGAATTCCTGTAAGCACACATGATCACTAACAACACGGGAACTCCTGTAAGCACACATGATCACCAATGACACTGGAACTCCTGTAAGCACACATGATCACCAACAACACTGGAACTCCTGTAAGCACACATGATCACCAACAACACTGGAACTCCTGTAAGCACACATGATCACCGACAACACTGGAACTCCTGTAAGCACACATGATCACCGACAACACTGGAACTCCTGTAAGCACACATGATCACTGACAACACTGGAGCTCCTGTAAGCACACATGATCACCAACAACACTGGAACTCCTGTAAGCATACATGATCACTGACAACATTGGAACTCCTGTAAGCACACATGATTGTTAACAACACTGGAACTCTTGAAAGCAAACATGATCACTGACAACACTGGCACTCATGTAAGCACACATAATCACCAACAACACTGGAACTCCTGTAAGCACACATGATGACCAACAATACTAGAACTCCTGTAAGCACACATGATCACTAACAACACAGGAACTCCTGTAAGCACACATGATCACTAACAATACTGGAACTCCTGTAAGCACACATGATGACCAACAACACTGGAACTCCTGTAAGCACACATGATCGCCAACAATACTGGAACTCCTGTAAGCACACATGATCACCAACAATACTGGAACTCCTGTAAGCACACATGATCACCAACAATACTGGAACTCCTGTAAGCACACATGATCACTAACAATACTGGAACTCCTGTAAGCACACATGATCACCAACAATACTGGAACTCCTGTAAGCACACATGATTACCAACAATACTGGAACTCCTGTAAGCACACATGATCACCAACAATACTGGAACTCCTGTAAGCACACATGATCACTAACAATACTGGAACTCCTGTAAGCACACATGATCACCAACAATACTGGAACTCCTGTAAGCACACATGATCACCAACAATACTGGAACTCCTGTAAGCACACATGATCACCAACAATACTGGAACTCCTGTAAGCACACATGATCACCAACAATACTGGAACTCCTGTAAGCACACATGATCACCAACAATACTGGAACTCCTGTAAGCACACATGATCACCAACAATACTGGAACTCCTGTAAGCACACATGATCACCAACAATACTGGAACTCCTGTAAGCACACATGATCACCAACAATACTGGAACTCCTGTAAGCACACATGATCACCAACAATACTGGAACTCCTGTAAGCACACATGATCACTAACAACACGGGAACTCCTGTAAGCACACATGATCACCAACAATACTGAAACTCTTGTAAGCACACATGATCACCAACAACACTGGAACTCCTGTAAGCACACATGATCACCAACAACACTGGAACTCCTGTAAGCACACATGGTCACTAATGATACACATGATTGCTAACAACACTGGAACTCCTGTAAGCAAACATGATCACTGACAACACTGGAACTCCTTCAAGCCTTTACAAATGATCACTAACAACACTGGAACTCCTGTAGTACACATGATCACCAACAATACTTAAACTCATGTAGTACACATGATCAACAACAATACTGAAACTCATGTATGCACACTTGAATCATGATCACTAAGACCTATATTGATGAGATAAATTCCATACAACGTAGATAGACTCCATGTAAAAGTGAAATTTTCACTATATTTGCATAAAAGGTAAGTTCTTATATAGCGCGGTATCCAGTCCGTCGGACCGCTCAAAGCGCTTTACACTTCACCCCCTGGCAGACCTGTTCATTCTAAGGCCACCTCAACTTCTCTGGGAAGCATTCAGCCATGCTGCAATTGCGCGAAGACTATTCATTCACATTTCCACCACTGTCTGAATTGACAGGTACTCATTTATACAGCTGAGTGAACTGTGGCAATGTGGGGTGATCAAACTTGCCAAAGGTTCGAAGCGACAGCAGTGAGATTTGAAACCGGGTTCTCTCAATTGAGAGTCGGGCCTTCTAACCGGTATGCTATTGTGTCCCACAAAAACATTGTGCACTGTATTTAGCATTAGTAAACCAGTTCCAGTGGTTTCACTCATTATTTGGCTGTCCAACGGGCAGTTTACGACCACAAGTCCCTTCATGGTTTCTGGTTTTCTGCACTCTACAATATGTCAGTGACTGTTTATTACTGAAATGCTAGGGACCGGCTAAAACTAATCACTAGTTTTTATTGGGTGTAGTTGCAGATACAAAAAAGCTACATGAAAGTCAATATTTAGATAGTGGGGTTAAATAGTTTTCTTCGTACTTAACCATTAACAATAGTTGCTGGGTCCGTAACAGATGGCCACTGTTGGGTGGAGAGACCCTGAAAGCTGTGTGTCATCCTCCCTTACCTTTCCCTCTGGGTCTTTCATAACCACTGTACGCCCGTTTGTTGTGATCAGGTCGTTCTTCTCATCAAGTAGAATCAGAGTGGGGATTCCTACAAATTGGTTGATACAAATGTACAATAATAGAGTGACAATCAAGGAGGAGTGACACAACTGTAGGTGTCACAACTACTTGAATTTTAGAAAGTTTGCATGGCAAGTCTGAGATAATGTAAGTGTAATCAGTTTATCTGACTTCATATAAAATATAACTGGTTTCTCAATTACTTTGCAGTTACCTTTTCAATCACATCATGTAACCTTTTAAGTCAAATTATTCACTACAAATAATCAACAAAATATATGTTGCATATATCATGTTTGTTTGCTATTATGCAGAAATTAAATAAAACTGTTCTAAAAATATGTTATTTTTGGCATCGAGTATGTCTACGGATGCTCTGTTCACATCATGTTAGTTCAGTATGGAAGTGATAACTGGATTTTTTTGGAATTAGAATTGGTATAATTTAATTGACCCCAAGTCTGGTTAGTAACCATGCAGGGAAAGAGAAAGGTCAGTAGAAACAGTCTGCTAATAACACTTTTTGTGTCCACGTAACAAAACAGTCCATAATTTGAGTAATGGTATACTGATGAAACAGAAATGAGAAAATCTAGAAGGGGCTATTTTGAAACAGTCGTTATACATATAATGACTGTCTAAATGCAGTTGATTTGTTCACTTCTGTGTAACTTGATGCTAATAACCCACATTCTATGCAGCTTCTGACTGACACGTAACTTCATGGGGAAGCTCATTAGACCAAGGAAATAACAATTACGCCATCAAGAGTTATATAATCCTATTAAATCCACACCAGTTATCTTACAGTATTATAATAATGTGCCACTGGAATGGTAATTGCATGTTTTTATTCTGTCTGTAGCTCTAATATTTAAATAATTCTATACCGTTAGCGAGAAGTCAGTAAAACCTTTGACAGATTTTACTTGTACAATTTGTAAGCCTGCCTTCTCTCGCAGAAGGGAATGGTTGCTGCAAATGTTATTTTTGTTGTGTCTCAATGGTCTTAGACGAACTACAGAGTGATGGAAGCGAAGCAGTTCTTGTAAGCTACGCTACCAGGTTTGCTCAATAATTTGTTGACAGAATATACACATTTTCAAAAAAATTATAAAGTTCAATTATGTTTTGTCTATTGTTGAAATAAAGATTCATTCATTCGTTAATGTAGTTTCTGAATGGTCCCTTACAACCACATGATTAATCCTCTATATTCAGTAGTTGACTACAGGGCATTCAGCATAGCACACATCATTAGACATCAGCTAAATCCACTCTGTAAAAAAACCGCACTTCAGGATGAGTGATTTATTGAAGGAGACCTGCCTGTCAAGCTCTACTTTAAATACTTTCATTCTGCAGACTACAAAACAGCTGCTCTAAGTTTTTACACCTGTAGTAAGCTGGTTGTGGTTCTAGTTTCTAAATGCCTTTTAGGCTTTGATGAGTGTGGAAAGAAATGTTGCCTCAGGAATAGCAATAGTGGAGATCCCACACACTAGGAGATCCCACACACTAGGAGATCCCACACATTAGGAGATCCCACACACTAGGAGATCCCACTTTTATAACATAGGAAGGAAAATGACCATGACATTGTAATGCATCATGAAAGGACATTCTCAATGTTTTTTGACATTCAAATTAAACATTCTCAGAAAAAAGGGATGAAATATTAAAAACTAAAAAGCCGTAGGTCTCTTCTATCTGGTGTCTATGCCAGGAGAAGTAAAATATCCCAATGTGTGACCTGCTATGGACCATCTCTGAACCACGAGTCATGGCACAAAGCCATTCCAAGCACAATCTGCCAAAACACATAAAAAACAACATGTTACGAATACGTCACCTTGCACACTAAAATGTCTTGTGAGTTGTTGTACGCGCTCGTCTGCCAAGGGCAAGGCGAGCCAAGGCATTGACTTGTAATACTCATTATACGACTCCTGGGAGCGATCAACACTCACAAACACCACCTCAAAGTTGAGTCCTCGGTCATGTAATGCAGCGTACGTTTGGGCCAACTGCCCCGTGAAACTGCGACAGGGGGGGCACTGGAAACACAGACAGACCCATTAACTAGGGTTACTGCACATACTTGGGAATAATCACCACAAAAATTATTCCTATTGAAAAGAAAATTTTTTGGGTAAGTGAGCAATGAATGCAATTTGGAGGATTCAACACACAAGTTTGGATGATTCAACACACAAGTTTGGAGGATTCAACACACAAGTTTGGATGATTCAACACACAAGTTTGGATGATTCAACACACAAGTTTGGAGGATTCAACACACAAGTTTGGAGGATTCAACACACAGGTTTGGAAGATTCAACACACAGGTTTGGAGGATTCAACACACAAGTTTGGAGGATTCAACACACAAGTTTGGAGGATTCAACACACAAGTTTGGAGGATTCAACACACAAGTTTGGAGGATTCAACACACAAGTTTGGAGGATTCAACACACAAGTTTGGAGGATTCAACACACAAGTTTGGAGGGTTCAACACACAAGTTTGGAGGATTCAACACACAAGTTTGGAGGATTCAACACACAAGTTTGGAGGATTCAACACACAAGTTTGGAGGATTCAACACACAAGTTTGGAGGATTCAACACACAAGTTTGCAACGTTAATGTGCTTTTTCAAGTACAATTTAAGTGAGTACAATATTAAATTTTTTTATATTTGAGTGTTTGTATTTTCCCCCAAATCCAACATCATACTGTTAAAATGCAACTAAATAGTGTGGTGGGAGGCCAACACAAGGGGTAGAATGCGATGGGTGGCTATGGCAACATCAATGGCATGAACACTTTGTACTAGACGGCACTGCAAGAACATCAGAGGCCCGACGACCACCAGGCTTTAATACAAGAAGAACACTTCCATCTAAGTCCGCAGTCACCAATGTAGAATTTGTATGGATATGGTAGGAGCGAACAACTAGGCATACTCTACGACAATACCATAACTGGACATTACACATTGGACAAATTTATCATCATCATCAGGTCACTGAACTCTGTTAAAAAAATTCTACCACTGTTCTGTTTCCGATGGCAACACTGTGTTTGTGCTGAGTGGATGATATGACCACCAACATCAGTTTGAGACTACCTGCACACTGTCGTTCTTATGAGCTGACTGTGCATCTCAACAATCACTCCAGATGGCACATCATCAAACAAGCTTTGTGTGCATGCATCAGACATTCACACACATGTTAATTTTAAACCCCTTTCTATCTCAATCTTTCAATAAAATGGTTAAAACTTCTATGTATATTACTGCAAAGATGAAGCAGAATATATCACAATAAAAAAACGCTAACAAAAACTCATTGCTGGTCATCATTGCTGGTCATTGCTGGTCATCATTTGGGAGGGAAATATCTGTTATGAGAAGATATATAACCAACATTACCAGTCAATGTACTAATGAGTTTGAGCCCGCCGACTCAATTACGAGAAAGAATTACCTTGACATGACCTTTCATTCATTTCCACTCACTCACTGTTTAGAAGTGAACATCAGAATAGTATATTGTGCAGCATTGATTGTAATGCAAACAGTAGTAAGAATATACAGTGAAACATGCCTTAGTGCCAAAGTTAGCGGACACCTGTCCATAACAAACACCCGATTACTTACTTTTAGTTTGCACTGTCTGCTAACTGCCCATAGTGACCACCTGGCCAATGTGGACAACGGACAGGGAATTTAGACCCAACCATTCATAGCCGCCCTGCCGCTTGTGGACAGGTCAAAGTGCACTGACAATCCCATAAATCAAGGTAGCTGGGCCATCACTGATACACACTAACTTAGCTACATATGTATCTTGTGTTATACCATCTGCATAATGTCATCAAGTAGTACAAATATGTGCTAAAAATAAGGCTAACCTCTAGCCTAGGCCACTGCCAGCTGTGTAAACTTTCACCCCTTGACTTCTCTTGGATATCAAACCAATTTCAGTTCACCTTTCTGAAGCCAAGCTCCAACCAAAGTGACTGAACAAGGAGAAATTTGTCAATGTTACTATCTGTCCTCCCACCAGCAGTGGACTGTGTACAATTTGTTTCAATTACGTAACTTCCACTGATTAATAATTTTTTCGTAGAGGGTCAAAGAAATGGTGATTACATGGAATGGATCAAGGGCCCCACACCTCCTGGTTTCCATGCCATGGAATGCAGTAACACTCTGTGATTAATGACATTTTCATCAACTAAGTTTATGGCCCACATACATTAACAACAGACATAATGCATAGCTCTCCATAACGGACACCTGTCCATAATGGACACCTGTCCATAACGGACATAATGCATAGTTCTGGCGGTGTCCGCTATGGACAGGTTTCACTGTATTAACATGAACAAATAAAGCCAAATTTGTTAAAAAAAGCAAGCTTCAAGCCGACGAAGTACAGCCAGCTTTGCTCGCTTCAAGAGAACTTGTTTCGACTGCGATCTGGACCAGAGAAGGTGCAGCCCTGGGTTATCCTGTTGCTAAAATCTCTTTGGAAGAGGATGTTGTGCCCACATTATTCCCAGGAGTGGAAGCTATGTTGATGTCATCAATCTGTAGAACACAGGCAGCGACATAGGCATCGACGACCACTGTCCACCTCGGATCGAAGCGAGCTGTAAGTGCGGATACTGGTGTGCTAGCGCACAGAGAGTTTGAACTGGTGAATTCAGACAGCATTCTTTGGAGACTTCGGCCTGTACCTCTGGTGACTTTGGCCTCGGAGCACAACGGGCATAGTGATCTCGGCCCAAACGATTGTGTACCGAGCACATGAAGCTTAATGTGTGTCTTACTGTGAATAAGCATATATTCTCTCATTTGTTAATTGATTTAGTTAGAGAAAGAAATCAAGGTGGGGGAGGCAGAAGGGAGAGATGCATTGAATGAACAATATTTATTTTTTTAATCATATCTGATTAAATATGATTGAGCACACATGATTTTTTTAAGTACAAATAAAACTAATACGATTAGGATTATAATTTTTCCTTAGCCTACGATTAAAAAAGTTGGAACTGGAATTGATTCTTGCAAGGTGGAATTGGAATTGATTTTTTTTAATTGACAACACGGAATTGACCCCCATGCCTGTTGTGAATACAACGGACCCTTGCATACGGTCTTTGATCTACACAGTATTTCTCTTCAGATCATTTTGAGTGTGAAGCATGGTCTTTTATTCACACCTGTTCACTGTGTGGTAGGTCTCATTATAATATAATTGTTACCACATCAGTTTTACTCAGTTTGATATAAGTATCCTGCCAGTGTCAGTTCTGGGATATGTTAGATAAGAGCCAAGGTCCATCATCAACAGATTGATAAGTATTAAGTGTTAAGGTAGCAGGATCCCATTAAAAATGCCAGTCTGTATCATGTGGCCGATGATGCGTGGTTCAAATATTCACTTGATCCTGATAACTTTAAACATAAACATGGACTTTCCGAAGCAATAGTTCAGCTAATAGAACTGATCTATGACGATCTGAGTGATGCAACACTGCTCTCAAAGTGCCTTCATGGCCAAACACAAAACAACAATGAGTGTTTAAACAAGCTCATTTGGGATCGCTGCAGCAAGGAAGTGTTTGTTGGACGCCAGACTGTAGAGGAGGCTGTCTATAGTGCAATTGGACAGTTTAATGATGTCAACGCATCTATCCTAAGCTTATTTCAGTACTTGGGGCTGCAGCCAGGGGCATAGCGTGTGTATCCTTGAACTGGTACAGGCCAGATATTGTATGTTATGTATAATGTTTTTCTTGCAGCTTTTCCCTGCAGCTTGGAGTATCATGGTACAGGCCATGTGTTGCGATGAATACTGCTAGGATATTTTTAATGTCACTCCTGCTTTGGAGCTGGGTCATTAGGTGGGTCTTGGTTATCTAGCTTGGTCTTGGCAGTGATAGTACATGGTGCCGGTTAACTCCTCGGAGTAATTTTATAGACTGTGTCCTAAGAAAAGGTAATCCTGCAGTTGTTCCTGGTTATACGTGTGACCATTGCTTGGTGCTAAGGCTTGTCACTACCGAGATATTTGCTAATTTGTTAAATCTAATTATTAATTTATTTGTGCTTGGGGTTGCCTGCCTGTAGTCATGGATGTCTTGGAGGAGCAGCTTAAGGTGTTGCGCCTGCAGCTTGAGCAATCCCGGGCTCAAACAGCAGAAGCAGAGCAGGAAAAGGCTGCAGCGGAAACTGAGTGGAATGCTCAGAAAGCACATCTGCAGCGAGAATTAGAACGAACCGGTGAGGCCGTACTCAGAGAACCTGCAGCCGTACTGCCACAGCGCATTTATGTGCAAAGGGAGCGGCGGATGCCTAAGCTGTGTAGTCGACCCCAGAAGCTAGATGATCCGGATGTGGATGACTGGGCTTCAGATATGGAGAGCCACCTGAAGGCCAGTCCATTTTCTGATCGAGAGGGGCTGGACTTCATCATGGACCACCTTAGTGGGGCAGCTGGACAAGAGGTAAGGTTCCGAGAGCCTAGAACAGCCGAGGAGGCTCTTCAGATTGTAAGGAGTGTCTTCGGTGATGTAGACACAGTGGGAGCGGCACAAGAGGCCTTTTATACACGGGTTCAGCAGCCAGGCGAGACGCTGTTAGATTATTCACTTGCCCTAGTGAAGTTGTTTGGGAAACTGAGCAAGCGACAGACTAGGTTAGCCCCACTGAGGAATGAAACCCTGAAAGGGCGGTTTGCTTCAGGAGTGCGTGAGCCGCACTTGCACTGCGAAATCTGGCTCGAGATGGATCAGCCGGGAATGTCCTTCTGGGAGTTCCGTGACAGGGAGTCTCCTGGTTAGGAAGGAAGTTCCCAAGAAGATAGTTTCCCAGGATGTAATCAGCACGGTCGCTGGTACTGGTGATGGTAATGCCGCCATAGTGAAGGTGTTAGAAGGGCAGCAGCAGCAACTGCAGCGAATGCAAGACCTTCTAACAAACCAGCAACAGCAGCTAGACAGTATTAGGAACACACGAAGCTGGGAAGCCCGGCGTCAGCCCAGCGTGGCTACAATGCCGAGGGAAACGGATTTGTTATACGTGTGGATCCGTGGACCATATCAGCCCCAATTGTCCCCAGAAGATTGTAAAGACGGGAAACTAGACGCCACCTCTGCACAGGTCCAAGTAGGGGATGGCGAACTAAAGGACCCATCAGATGTGGAAGCCTTGATGGAGAAGGCCATCGGTAAATGTCCAGTGGTGGAGGTGAAGGTGAGTGGGCAGTCGGCAAACTGTTTGTTGGACACCGGAGCAGAAGTGTCAACCATCACCGAGGATTCTTCAGGAACCACCTGCTGCCCACGTGGACAGACACTGAAGGATATCACAGGATGGATCTCCATCACGGCTGCAAATGGGTTGCCTGTGCCCTATCTCGGCTATGTAGAATGTGAGGTGATTGTATTGGGGAAGGTTTTTTTAAGGACATGGGTTTCCTTGTGACAAGGATCCCGTGGACCCTATCCTACGACAGCGGAAAGTTGAACGCCCGGAATAATTGGCTGCAACATACTACATAGAGTCAGGACCATTCTAGCCTCAGAACTTGGGCCACGTTACCTGGAATCAATCAAGGTAAATCAAAAGGACCACAGTGGGCGAGTGTGTTGTCATTGCTCACACACCCCGGAGACAGCTTAAAGCAGCGACATGTGAGACTGGCAGGGACGGAGCCACATATGTTACCGGCAGGGTCAGCTGTGACAGTTTTGGCTCACGTGGTGAAGCCAGTTGGGCTCTGCCAATTATTGGTTGAACCACTCGATCAGGAGTCGGGCGGGTTGCCACGGGAGTGCAGACTGTATGCTCTGTTGCCGGTGCTGACCAGAGTTGTGTTCAGGGTGGAGTAATTCCAGTGCAAGTATTAAATCTCAATGAGGAAGATATCTGGCTTCAACCTAAGAGTGTATTGGGAACTATACAGGAGGTGGATGTCTTGGAGCCACCTAATCTCATCACTGAAGTAAGCCTCAGTGATATTATCATTCAGTCGGCGTGCGCTGAGGATTCTAGAATATATGAGTCTGTAAACTGCAAGGGCGAGGGACCGTCTGGGCGGACTGTGTGCACAGAAACTGGAGTTGATAGCTTACCATCTGTGGATTTGGGAGGGTTGGACCTTTCAGATGAGGAACTTCAGAGGGTGAGGATGTTGCTGGTCAAACACAAGGATGTATTCAGTAAAGACGAAAATGACATTGGTTACTGCGATGCTGTCCCACATGAGATAGTCACCTTGGATGATAGGCCAGTTAGAGTTCCACACCGAAGGGTTCATCCTAACCAATGGGAGGAGGTTAAGGCGCATCTCCAGAAGTGGCTGAAACTGGGGGTCCTCAAAGAATCCACCAGCTGCTATGCATCACCGACTGTTCTAGTCAGGAAGAAGGACAACTCTTTGCGTTTATGCATAGACTATAGGCAACTAAATCTGAAGACAATCAGGGCGCTTTCCCGTTACCAAGAGTAGATGAATGCTTGGAGGCCCTCACTGGAGCAAAATATTTCAGTACCTTGGATCTGGCCCATGGCTATTATCAGTGTGCCATCGACGCCAGAGATGTGCCAAAGACGGCATTCCGAGTGGGAAATAGTGGACTTTATGAGTTCACTAGGATGCCCATGGGACTCTGCAATGCTCAGCAACTTTCTCCCGCCTGATGGATCATGTATTGGGAAATGAGAATTTCCATTGTCTTCTCATCTACTTGGATGATGTTCTAGTTTTCGGAAAATCAGTGGAGGAGATGTTGCAGCGGTTGGACCTAGTATTCAGTAAATTACGGGCCTTTGGACTCAAGATTAAGCCACAGAAATGTAGCTTGTTCAGGCAAGAAGTTAAATTCTTGGGACATATCGTGTCTGCGGAAGGAGTCGCAACAGACCCAGACAAAATAAAGGCGGTACAAGAATGGCAAGAACCAAAGAGTGAGAGCGATCTACGATCCTTCCTTGGATTGGCGGGGTACTACCGTAGATATGTACCTTCCTTTGCCCAGATAGCTAAGCCTCTTCACCAGTGTATAGGCAAAGCAACCAACTCGAAGAAGGGTACCAGGAGAAAGGTACCACGGGACAGCCAACTCTTCCATGAAAAGTGGAATCGAGATTGTAGTCTGGCATTCCAGAGGTTGAAGGAGCAGTTGACCAGTGCTCCTGTGTTAGCCTACCCAGACTTCTCGAAGCCATTCATTGTCGAGACCGATGCCAGCTTCCAAGGGTTGGGTGCGGTACTTTCCCAAGAACATGGAGTTATTGCATACGCTAGTCGCGGTTTGAGGCCAGCGGAGAGGAATGATGCCAACTACAGCTCCATGAAGTTAGAACTACTTGCGCTGAAATGGGCCGTCACGGATAAGTTTCGTCCCTATTTGCTCGGGGCGAAATTCACAGTATATACAGATAATAATCCCTTGAGCTATATTCAAACATCAAAGCTGGGAGCTACGGAGTTGCGTTGGGCTGCCCAACTTGCTCAGTTTGACTTCAGTATCAAATACCGCAGTGGTCGTACTAATGCCAGTGCTGATGCCCTCGGTCGGAAAACGTGGCATGGAGAACCAGTGGTAGCTGTAGTGGAAGCGAACTCTGTAGCAGTGGAATTGACCGAGTTGGTAGTGGATCAAACAGTGGTGGGTGCGTTGTCTACATCTGCAATACCCAGCGAAATTCAAGAGCGACACCAAGTGATGATGGAGAGCGTGAGGGAAAATATGACAGCAGCAGTGGTAGGCCAAGAAGCCAAACATATGGGAGCAGTATCCCCACTTCCAGGGTATACAAAGCAGCAACTTGCTGAGTTACAGAGTCAAGACCCTATTTTGAGTAAAGTCGTGGCTGTGTGGAGGAAAGGCACAAGGCCAGGTCGGACTGAACTGCAGAAGATGCCAGCAGTTGCTCGTCATTGGTACAACAAATGGGACCAATTTGTATGGACAACGTTCTATATGTTGAGTCCTTTGAGAATGGGAAGGAACGCTACAACTTGCATTGCCAACCAGTTTGAGACAGCCAGTACTGGAAGCTCTTCATGATGGAAGTGGACATCAGGGAAGAGATAGGACTCTTGCTTTGGTGAGAAAGAGAGCATTCTG
Source organism: Lamellibrachia satsuma (assembly GCA_033239005.1). Classification (NCBI taxonomy): domain Eukaryota; kingdom Metazoa; phylum Annelida; class Polychaeta; order Sabellida; family Siboglinidae; genus Lamellibrachia; species Lamellibrachia satsuma. The sequence continues at coordinate 6,184,199 of BSQZ01000020.1, read as the reverse complement.
GCCTGGAATAAGCAAAGATGTGAACTCGTATTGTGCCAGTTGTTCAAGATGTTGTACGGCAAAGGCGCTAAGACCTACGGTGAAACCGAGCATGGGCCATCTTTTAGCGGATAAACCCCTCCAGTTAGTGGCAATAGATTTCACTTTGTTAGAGAAGGCTTCGGATGGACGTGAAAATGTCCTAACGATGACAGATGCCTTCAGCAAATTCACTGTGGCAATTCCAACAAAAGATCAAAAAGCATCTCACGGTAGCAAAGGTTTTGACTCAAGATTGGTTTTATCGGTATGGGGTCCCTAGACGCATCCATAGTGACCAGGGAAGAAATTTCGAGAGTGATGTAGTTAAGGCTCTGTGTTCTGTTTACGGAATAAAGAAGTCGCGTACCACTACGTATCATCCGGAAGGGAACGGCCAGTGCGAGCGATTCAATCGTACTATGCACGATCTACTGCGGTCTCTGCCGCCAGAACGGAAGAGACAATGGCCACGTTATTTGCAGGAGCTGGTCTTTGCGTACAATTCTACACCCCACGCTGCCACAGGTTTCTCGCCTTACTTCTTGATGTTCGGGCAAGAACCCAGACTTCCCGTGGATGAGCTACTGGATGGGGATAGCCCTTTGTCACACCTAGGTAAAGGGTATGGTGATTGGGTACAGGAGCATCAGCACAGACTTGGGGCAGCATTTGAATTAGCTGGACAGAGGTTAGCCAAAGCAGCTGGGATCAGGAAGGCCAGGCATGACCAGAAGGGATCGGATGCGCCACTGCAGCCTGGGGATAGAGTTTTTCTTAGGAATAGAGGAATCCTAGGACGAAATAAAATCCAGGATCGGTGGGTGGCTATTCCATACAGAGTCGACGAAAGATGAGTCCAAATAGTCCTTTATATCGTGTCCATCGGTTCGATGGTCTGGGACAAGCCAGGGTGGTGCATCGCTCTGCGATACTGGATATTAAGGATATGCGGATCCCTAATGAGAACACTGCTAAGGCACCAGAAGAGAGAAAACAGTTGCGAAACATGAAACAGATGGACACGGGAGTCAATCTTGGGGGTAGCTCCACACCAGTCAACAGGTGGATGATAATTCGCAATGGAAATTACCATGAAGAGGAACCTCCGACCTCCCTGCTCCACCAGTAGTGTTTCATTCAACACCTCTCGAGGGGCATAACAGTTTGAAGGAAGAGGAATCGCCGACACCCATTCCTACAATAGACAAGTCACACCAGAGTGACCAGACAACGGCTTTGGAAACCAGGGGTGATCGGCAAGCACAGGCTGAAGATGTGGGGTGGAGTGGTACCCAGGCTGAAGCTGTGGGGTGGAGTGGTACCCAGGCGCGCAGCTGTTTGTCTGTAGATTCAGACAGCAATGGTTCTTCGGAGCCATTTCTGAGACAGTCTCGCCGGAAGCGTTTCGTCAAGATCAAGAGCCGGTCTGAGCGCTCTAGGCGGTCGACTTCCATATCAACGGCCGGATCAGCAGATGAGAATGAAACAGTGACACTTAGGAGAACTAAGCGTTCCACTGCTGGCCGCAACCCAAATCCCTATAATCTGCCACGGTCTGCTTCTCTCCAGGCGACAGAGATATTGGTGCAACCATCGTTTGGCGAATTGAGTGAAGCGATGTCAACCTTAGGAGCCGAGTTGAGCTCAAAGTTAGGCTCCATGTTACAGACAGCTGGTTGCAGTCGCAGGCAGCAACAGCTAACAATAATCATATGTAAATCACTATTGCAAAAAAAAAAAAAAAAAGTTTGGTTATATTTGTTCAGTTGCTCATGGGATAGCAACAATTTAATCAGGTGGGTATGTAACCGGCATGGTTACTGGACAATTAGTAATTTATAATTGCCCCACCAATCACCCTACCGGTCACCCAGCAAAGGTCACGCGAGGATACCTGAGGAGCACAGGGTTGATGGTGCCATTACTTGCCACCATATGGCAGCACCCTGGGTAATCTATAGAGAATCTAGTTAATTAGTTATTATTATTATAACTATTTGTCTTAATGGTTAATTGCAGTTATTGTGTCCGTTGCTGGTCATGTTACAAATAATTAAGTTGTTTAAATACAAAATTTACCCAAGAGACAGTGGTCACATGTGGTCAGGGGAGGGGCTGTGTCCCAGTGGGCCAGGCTGATCCCACTGTCAACAAGACAACAACACCCCTGTTTCGGTAAGTTTCTAAATACTTTGTTATACCTTAGAAAATTAATTCTTTCAATTTACAATGGTACCAAAATGTCTACTAGAGCATCTTCCATCTTTCTATGTAAACATATTTATATGTTCAGTTGTAATTACTTAATAGTGACTCAGATTACTGATGTGCTAAGAAGATGGGGAGCAAATGAACTGTCTGGACTTTAGGGAGGAATGTCTCCACCAGCTGTCTGTTAGCAGCTAGGGCTTAATGACATTTTGAAAGCTTGTAGCCAGTAGCTGGTAGAACAGGTTAGAAAGTTAAGTTTATTCATGTTTAGTACTGTTACATATAGTTAATGTATTATTATAGACAAAATACATTATGCAGGGACTGTGCATGTGTGGTATAATTATATAACATTCTGTAGAGTTAAGTCAGACTCAGACTGGAGCACTCTCCCTCTCTTTGATGTTGTCGTGATTAATCACCCTGTGGCACTGGCTGGGTAGGGTGTGTGAAATATTCCCAAGGGACAAGTGCTTGAGAGAAAGCTGGGGCCACACTAGATAGTAACTTGTAAACAGGGATCTAGTGTTGGTTTGATCATGTAATGTAGTATTGGTATCTTGATACATTTCTGGTGACACCATTGTGTTAGCATACATATAATAATGTAGTTAGTCACTCTTTTGTTTATTCATTTACAACTGATAATTGGTTGTATATCATTTACAGGTGCAGATGACCCCCTGTAAAATGCAGGATGTGGTTGCACTGAGTCGGTGCTCAGACACAGTTTTACATTTTTGATTAGGCCTGCAGTGCCCAGTTGGGGTGAGCATTGTTATTTTGGTTTTATGGTTTGTCATGAAGTATTACTATTAGGTTAGGAAACATTTCATTTGACAGTCATCCATAACTATCTTAAGGAACAAATTATAGACACTGCACATGTATGTATATATATGTATGTATGTGTGTGTGTATATGTATATATATGTATATATATATATGTATATATATATATATATATGTGTGGGTATTAGTACTGATTTGTGTAATCGTAGTCTCCAAGGATTGTATACCTTTATATGTTATAAGGGATGTTAAGCATAACTGATATTGTGTTATTCATGGAGCACATCAAATTTTTATTAATTGTAGCTGCATTTTTAGCTGAGTATCTTTGTTGTACACTTCACCACTTAGGAGTTGACACAGTGTTTAAAGACTATAAACCTATGTATCTTATTGGTACTAAGTCGGTCATGGCGTATTGCTGGATAGAAATCTAGATACAAATACCACAGGTGCCAACCTGCTATTTGGTTTCGGATAAAATCTATAGGTAATAATTATGTACCAATGTTATGCAGGGAATAGATGTTTTTGACTCTGTTGATTAATGATCCTGTGTAACCATTGTAGTAGTGCATGTAGTAATAATATTTTTGTATGTTTTACAGGTTTTTGATATAGTTTTTGTTATACAAAATAAAGGAAATCACAATTTCCCGTCTTCCTGCGATTCCACGGTTACACATATAGCGCCGTAAGAATGCAGTGCAAAACTTTAAACGCATTTTACTCAACTATAATTTTTTCGTGAATGTGTTCCACCTTCAAACATGTTATCTCCAACACCATTAAAGATATTGCTCTGATTTTTTCAGCATTGTTTCTTTATATAATTGGCTAAGGAATGATGGAACGATTTTGTGTTTAAATGGTGGAATGTGATTTTTTATTAAGCACGAATATTTAATTAGGCGCTAGAATATAAGAAAAAATTGTATAAATGTTGTAAAAATATTTAAATTACTTTTTTTGTAATATCTATTTCCCTCAGAATATGCCTTTACATGTTATCCTTGACTGTTGTTAATTTCATATCCCTGCTGTGTATAGTTAAAGTTTTATCATGTTTGAAAATTGAGCCCCTTTCGACTGTCGCGGCAGCCATATTGTCAGCTAATTAGCATAATTTATTCAAAAAAAATAATTTCCTACCAAATTTAAACCATGTGCTATTTTATGGTACATCAAGTTAATAACAATATTATATGGTTTTAAAAGTAGTTCAAAAGGGATCCTGCTACCTTAATTAATTACCCAGGGACTGTTGCCTCATGAGAAATATGTGGTGTTAGTTAGTCTGTTCAAACTAGAAGGTGGGAAAGTGAGAGATAATTATTGGCTAGTGAGTGTTTGGTCAGCCAAGGTTGGATGTTATATAGTGTTGAAGACAGTAAAGTTGCAGACAGTGGTGTAGACTGAGGAGGGTTTCCCTCTCAGCCAAGGGTTGGGTACCCTGGTGAGTTGCTGATAGGTGTTGTAAGCTTGGCTGGAACTGGTAGACTGTCAGGATTTAACATTGACTGTTGTAATAAAGATTAAGGTTGGTTAATCCAGCAAAGTCTTATTTGACATTTCTTTCTATCGGTACCCCCGTTGTTGTAATATTTATTTAGAGACCAAATCGCCGCTACAACAACTGTATGAAACAGACAAGGCATTGTATTTCAACAGTATCTAGTTAAACTTGGTATCCCTTTGATGGCATACAGGAATAACTTTATACTTTTTATTCTGGAAAATAGACATCAGCATCACTGCCATAGTAACGCGAGTGAAACTACACTGAAGTATTGCATAGAAATCACTGACTGAATGAAACCCATGTCATCAGTAACTTCACAAAACCCATGTCATCAGTGACTTCACAAAACCCACGTCATCAGTGACGTCACAAAATCACGTGATCCCTCATCTCATTTTACATATAAATAAATTTGTACTAATTGTTTTGTTTTGGCATGTAGTACATACATTATAAACTTTTTGTACACACCAAAAAAGCATTTTAGCTACTGCGTTGTTTTTATTCCCTTGAATTGAATATGCTGAAAGAATGTTTCTTAGTTACAACCCAAGCGTGCCATCAACAAGTCTTTTGTTCAGCACTATCACTTCTAGCAGGAACTGCTCAGACTCAACAGCACAGTGCCAATCTAACATGATTTGACAACTGTCTGTGACAGACTGACACAGTCTGGTGAAAAATTAAATGAACAGGCTCAGTCGATCTTTTGTATGGTGCTTGCCCATCAACTAAGAGTAACAGGGACCAGTTACTGCCCTACATACCCCCACAGAGGTCCATCACAAGTGCCCCATAGGTCTATTACAAGCACCCCATAGGTTCATCACAGTCCCCCACAGTTACCCATAAAAGTTGGGCACAAAGTAATTGCCACCAACCCAGCACCTGGCTGAAGGGAAGTAGATGTTGGAAACATATCTTCTGAATGGCACTAAAACTAGTAGGAGCCTTGTACCTGGTGTCTAGGCCATGGGAAGTTATAGATTCCAGGTGGGATCAAATGTAACCTGCTGAATAAAAGCAGCTGCACAAAAACAATTCTGCAAGGATATAACTGAATGACTAAATAAGCATATGATTGAATGACTGAATTAGGATACGACTGAATGAATGAGCAATGATATGATTGAATCACTGAATAAGAATTAAATCATACTGATAGATCCACTTATTATCCATTTTATTTGAATTCTATTACAGACTAGCCGAACTGCACAGGAGAAAAGGCTGCCATGCACTGTCCAGTCCAGTCTTGGTGCGGCATTGATGAATACAACTTCTTGCCCCAAAAATCATGTAAAGCAGCTGATCTCACAAAGCATTTGTATCGTACGTAGGAACATTATGTAGAAGCTTCACATAGATTACTTAACTTGGAACAATCATACAAAAAATGCATAGTGTTGCTAACCACTGTACGTAACTACGAACTCTTCATAACATCTCCACCCAGGGGAATTAAATATTTTTTTTTAATGTAGGAACCATCCTCATGGACCCCCGGGCACGCCTACAAAATGTCAGCCCTGTACTTGGTTATCTGACCTACAATGTGTTGTCAGTGTAAATTTACTGGAAAATGAATGACTTCTACGAAGTTCAGATTTCTACTCATGTCCAGAATGGGGAAAGAATCCAGAAGAATCCCAGAAACGTTGGAGGGTCGACAATTACAGGATTTAAACATATTAAATGTACATCTTCAGTGAGAGAATGTGGAAATGTGCACTGCTTCTGTATACGGTGTTGAGACTGGAAGCAGACAGCGTTGAGACTGGAAGCAGTCAGTGTTGAGACTGGAAGCAGATAGCGTTGAGACTGGAAGCAGACAGTGTTGAGACTGGAAGCAGACAGTGTTGAGACTGGAAGCAGACAGTGTTGAGACTGGAAGCAGACAGTGTTGAGACTGGAAGCAGACAGGACACACACATTCACACACAGATGGGTGTCTAGCAGACTGAGGCAGTCTACATAATTCATCAGCACTGTCAGTTTCCCTGAACTGAACACCTGCAGGCAACTAAATGATCACCAGACCAGCTCATTACTGTCTATCTGGTACCACAATTTAACTTCAGTTTCCTCATTGATCTATGTAGGCTTTGCCTAAACTTTTGCATAATCATGTTGTAGGAAAAGAGGAACTCATCTTACAATAATCCAGCTAGTATATATATATATATATATATATATATATATATATATAAATTTGCCAAACTTTCAGGGGTTCATCTATGAACCCATGGTCAGTTATTAATTTTTTTCTCGAAATTCACCATTATTACCCTCAATGAACAATAGAATTACCCTTTGTAGTTATTACGAACATTGTAGTTATTACATGTTACTATAACTGCCAGTATAACGTCGCAATTTTGAGGATGGTTCCCAAAAACCATCAAGATATTGACGGGCAGCACTAAGTACCAAGATATTTCTGTGATAGTGTTGTGTATCCTGACATTTTGTAAATGTTTTTATCGTGACAGTTACTTATAAACTATCAGGTTATCCTGTCCAGATTATACATGGGCATTTTTGCTAGTGTTAAATAAACAAAATACATGCATATGATGATGGATGCCAAACTTTTACACAGAACCTATACCGTTATACAGTGCCAAAGCTTACATATGCACCATCCAATTCCACGTAAATCTACTGATCACTTTCTTCACATGTTGGCAGTCCTGTGGAAGACCTGTTAAGTTTCTAAAATGACAAAACTGGAGATTTGTGCGTGATGCAGAATCACGAGTGAACCCACCAAACGACGAATTTGTTACGCGTTGGTCAAAGGATAAAATTCACTACTACCAAAAAAGAAATCAAAGAAAAATAAAAATACTTTTATCGAACCATATCAAAAGCATTGATATTATTATATACTGAACAAACATTCTGTGTTTCAAATACATACAACACTACACATTGATGAACTGAGCACCTGAAAAATGTAAACGTAGATTCATCCACTAGAAAATCAAAATGACACTCATCTGTCTAAGTATGAAATAAAATTGAACTAACATAAGTCACACATTACTCATGATAGTGACAATAAAATAAATATCACAAATGATACAGATGAGCTCCAAACAGGACCTATTCTCTAAATGATACAGGTGAGCTCCAAACAGGAGCTATTCTCTAAATGATGCAGATGAGCTCCAAACAGGACCTATTCTCAAAATGATACAGATGAGCTCCAAACAGGACCTATTCTGTAAATGAGGAGCAATAAAATAATAATGATACATTCAATTATTGAGCAACAGAAGAAAGTGAAGATAAATTCATTCAAACTCATCCACTATCAAATACAAATTGGAATATCTCATAACCATAAATGATTCCTTAAATTATAAATTAACTCAAATTAACCACACATTATACAGCTTACTCCTGGTGTTATAAACGATAAAATAAATAACATAATAAATTACACTTTTTTACTCTGAATAAAACAGAATCCATAGGGTACATGATGAACATTAATTATAATAATGACCATTCAAATTACTCAAAACCACGGGCAATGGAATCCACCGTATTTTCTTAAATTACTTAATTACAATCTGTAAATGAAGATAATTAAATACGACAATAATTAATAAAATTATCGGAGTGTGAAGAATGTAAATATGTAAAATTATATTCTCAATTATTATACAAGCACCAAATAAAGTAATGATTCAAAAAAAAAAAACACCAACGTGAACACTGCTCCAGGTGCTCCAGGTGCAACACAAAGTCCATGACTCGCTTAGTTATGTGAGGTGAGATGACCTGCGATCTGGTCACTTGGTAAACTGCATCGTGTTCCCCCCGTGGCCATGTTAGCTACACAGGAGCAAGCCACCACTGTCCCAGACATTTCTTCGTAAGTGATCGGATATCACAGGTATTTGAGAAGTTTAAATATAATCCAGATTTGGAAGTATTTGTATTCAGTAATCATGTGTAATCGCCATGGGGAGCGGCAGTCAAGTGGACAGAGCACCCGACTGTCCATCGACAGGACGGTGGTTCGATTCCCCCTGGAATGGACTCAAAGAGTGGTGGTCTCTATCTCTGACCAACTGATTCTATCTCCCGCAGCCAGAGCTGCTTCCCGGTCGGGTGAGGGAGAGGCACTGAGCAGGCAGTGTGGACCGCAGTATTGTCATAGCTGACTCCCTACAGGGGTCTACAGCAGTGTACGAGAGGCACTGAGCAGGCAGTGTGGACGGCACTGATGTCCTAGCTGACTCCCCACAGGGGACTACACCAGCGTACGAGAGGCACTGAGCAGGCAGTGTGGACGGCAGTGACGTCGTAGCTGACTCCCTACAGGTGTCTACAGCAGCGTACAAGAGGCACTGAGCAGGCAGTGTGGACGGCAGTGACGTTGTAGCTGACTCCATACAGGGGACTACACCAGTGTATGAGAGGCACTGAGCAGGCAGTGTGGACGGCAGTGACGTCGTAGCTGACTCCCTACAGGGGACTACACCAGTGTATGAGAGGCACTGAGCAGGCAGTGTGGATAGTAGTGACATCATAGCTGACTCCCTACAGGGGACTACACCAGTGTATGAGAGGCACTGAGCAGGCAGTGTGGATAGTAGTGACGTCGTAGCTGACTCCCTACAGGGGACTACACCAGTGTATGAGAGGCACTGAGCAGGCAGTGTGGACGCAGTGACGTCATACCTGACTCCCTACAGGGGACTACACCAGTGTACGAGAGGCACTGAGCAGGCAGTGTGGATAGTAGTGACATCATAGCTGACTCCCTACAGGGGACTATACCAGTGTATGAGAGGCACTGAGCAGGCAGTGTGGACGGCAGTGAAGTCATATCTGACTCCCTACAGGGGACTACACCAGTGTATGAGAGGCACTGAGCAGGCAGTGTGGATAGTAGTGACATCATACCTGACTCCCTACAGGGGATTACACCAGTGTAAGAGAGGCACTGGTGGATAGTAGTGACATCATACCTGACTCCCTACAGGGGACTACACCAGTGTACGAGAGGCACTGAGCAGGCAGTGTGGACGGCAGTGAAGTCATATCTGACTCCCTACAGGGGACTACACCAGTGTATGAGAGGCACTGAGCAGGCAGTGTGGACGGCAGTGAAGTCATATCTGACTCCCTACAGGGGACTACACCAGTGTATGAGAGGCACTGAGCAGGCAGTGTGGACGGCAGTGAAGTCATATCTGACTCACTACAGGGGACTACACCAGTGTATGAGAGGCACTGAGCAGGCAGTGTGGACGCAGTGACGTCATACCTGACTTCCTACAGGGGACTACACCAGTGTATGAGAGGCACTGAGCAGGCAGTGTGGACGGCAGTGAAGTCATAGCTGACTCACTACAGGGGACTACAGCAGAGTAGTTGCATTCATATTAAAAAAGGTCAAGGAATCAAATCAATGTAAGCATAATTATGATTATGATCACAATTACAATTTTCTTGTGCATATTTATGTTGCCCAGGTGAAAACTACATTGCAAGCAGATTTTTCTCTTCATTTTGTGTTTGACACATGTACAATGACTGTATTAAAAAAAATTGTCTTGAATAATGTTGGTGACTATAATAATAATGTTGGTGACTATAATAATAATGTTGGTGACTATAATAATAATGTTGGTGACCATAATAATAATGTTAGACTATAATAACAACGTAAGTTTTTTATTATTTCATTATCTCAATTATATTCTTGAATGTAACCATAAGTGTAATAATGATTACATGCAAAGTAATTGTAAACACACATTTTCTGTGTAATTATAATTGTAATCTTACTCATGAATTTTAACAGTAATCAATTACATTGGTGGTGTAATCACCCCAACTCTGGACACTGCAAGTATCTTGTTATTTAACATAATCGTTGGCTCAGTCAAGCGTCTGGCCATAAATCACCACATTTAGCATGTCAGCTAATGAGAAGCAGTTCTTCACCACAGCGATAAGTATTCCTGTGCTGCATAGTTATTACTGAAACTGAAGGCAAGATTCTTCTGGGGAATGGCAGCTACCTGGAACAGGGACATGGCGACTCCTGGTAACTGATGTCATGCAACATGTAGTAATTAGGGCAACAGTAGTTTGGGTAGGATTAGGTGTAGAATTACCCGGAATGGTACCAGGAATCAGACGCAAGTGCATGGACATGCAGGTGCATGGACACGCAGGCGCACGGACACGCAGGCGCACAGACACGCAGGCGCAGGGACACACAGGTGCACGGACACACAGGTGTATGGACACACAGAACATTTTGGAAGGATGTGAAAAGTATAATATATAACTAGTGTAACACAGTCTGTGTATTGCCAGTTTACTTGCCCAGTCATCCACAAGACAAGTGAGAGACAGAACTGGAGGCCTCGCTGCTGGCTCAGATAACAACGTCTACCCATTACCAGGAATAGAGGATAACCTTGATGCTTTAAGGAGCTAGCTAGCTTGAATTTGTTATAGCGAGAACTGTTCTTGATGCTATAACTGCAATTATATCTTCACTTTGCTGTCATGGAGTGATGCTCGCTAACATTTAGATAGTCTGGCGGCGTGTTAGTTAGATGAATTTGTTCGAACTGCCATTAATATTACAGGGTTGGGTTTCAGACTTTCTGACAGTCAGAAAGGAATTTCTGATGTGACAATGTCAGAAACTGTCAGAATCTAATACATGCTATATAAATTTATGATTTTGCTAATTATTTAACCTATGAAATGGATGAGTGATAATTAAATGTCTTCTGACTTCATTTGACTGTTTGGAGAAATTGGACTGTCACTATATTCAGAAGGAGGTTCAAGGAACACATTGGGACTTGGTCAAACTGTTCCTTATATTTGTTGTTCCTTATATCAATGGTTGTATAATTATAACAGACACTGTCACTGTTACTGCACTTGGTGTGATGAACCAGCATTCTATCACATTTGGGTGACATCTGGTGTCCACAGAACTTGCATCTAGCAACTGTTTTTCCATTACTTTTCACTTCAACAAAATGTTCTCACATAGCCTTAGCTGGTCTGCCACCCTTAAATATGGGGCACACAGGGGTTAAAGTTTGCAGTTAGTGCCCAAACTGTAGAGTTGGTCTTACTAAGTAAAACATGTGGAACTTTTTTCTGCTAGATCCCCGTTTCTGTGGTAACAAACAAAATTCAAACATTTTATTATACAACTGGTCGAACAGATTTTTAAAACATTAGTTGTTTTTAATAATTGTTTGCTTCCCCAAAACATTATTTTTTGCAACAAATACTAATGTAACTTTCAAACGTTTTAGTATTTGATAATGTTTTCTACCAGTTGTGTAGAGAAGATTAGAATGAAAACTCAAACTCTTATTTTTACTTTCAAAGATATACTTCTTCCAAATGTTAAAAACATGGTTTGCAGAAAACTAGCTGCTGATTGCTGATAGTGGTGAAGTAAAAGTGACTTGCTGCAATATATGCATTATATGACACGCTACTGACTGGTGAAATAACTGTTCCATCTATCACTTAATTACATGCAATAAAGGACATGATATATCTCAAATTGCACAAACTGTATAAAGCACATTTTTATAAATCATTTATAAAATGTGCTTTATACAGTTTATTATTAAATAATAAATGCTTCATTTATGCTCTACTAGATTAGCCTCAATCACATGGCAACAAGACACTGGCAACTAACAGAGTTTCTTTTGTCAGATGTGCAGCCCAGACAAATGAAATAGTTTCTGTTACAGGCAAAGCCTGCGTGTATCTTCCTGTAATCACCCACACATGTTGAAACAACACAATCAGGACAGATCAAAGAATGAAACAGAAAAGAAATACAATTTTATGGAGATGATCAGGAAGAATATTAGAACTAATAATACATTTTGTTTAATACATTTCTATCAATTACTTGAAATGACTTTATCAAGACCCAAACATCAACTGTGGAACAAGGGAGATGGTGGGTCTTAAAGTTAGAGAGATTTATTGGTTGGGAGGATAAGATGGATCACACAAGTCTTATTCCAGCAACGGTTGGGCAGATAAGGTGGTCCTTAGCTGGATCATAAATCTTAACCAGTAATAACCACAGCAGTTAGGCAGTTAGCCTTGCGTAATCTGTTTCCCTGTGGACTTACCCAGTGGGCTGAGAAGTACAGCCCCTTCACTTTTTTGTCCAGTGCCTCCGAACAGCTGACTTCCCCATCTTGTTTCCTGAACTTTCCACTGAGGATTTCTGACAGTGGCTTATGATGCCATGGGAAATCAATGCCTTGGGGGTCTTCAACAATGCAGTTGCGTCCGTCAGATGTTATCAGCTTGCCCATAATGCCATCAATGAACACCAGGGCAGGGATGCCCTGAACTTTGAACTTCTTTGACAGCAGATCCTGTCATATGAAGAACTGCTATTATGGCTAAATATTTTCACAACATGTAGTACTTTGTTAGTGTTACCAAAGTATCCATTTATACTAGACCTGGAAAAGTGCATTTTTAGTCAATCTTGGTGAACATTAAAGGGAAATAAAAGGCATGTTTCGGGGCTATGCACCTAAGAGTTACTAAAAACTAACCATTTCCAAATACAATAAAAATTTCCTTGCCATTGATTTACTCAGAATTTGTTCTAAAAGTGGACGATTGTAGTTAGATTTCCTGGCGGCTGACATTTTATCATGACTTGGGGACGTGGCCCATAAATGACCAATCAATGACAGCGGAGTTCTCTAGCTGCCAAATTTTTGTCGTGTCATAGGTTCCAATGTCGCGAAAGAAACAATACAACCGGTGTATGTTTCCATTGAAGTTTAGAAGCTGGACTTGCAATATGCCATACTGCGTCGCGCTGCATTCGGATGCACCAATTATACAGTGAGAGATAAAGATGAGCTGCCATTTTTCTCTATCCCTCTGGACAAACCAGAATAGAACTTCATTTGAAGTAATAGATCCACAAATGGCACCACTGCGGCTAGACAAGCCTTCGCGATTTGTCCGATTTCGAAGAAACATGCTCGAATTGGATTTTTCCATGAGGTAATGGTGAAAGATCCACCAAAACGTCGGCGAAGGCATACTGTAAAGCCTGGAGCAGTGCTGATAATATTTCTGTCATTCCTGTATCATGAATAGTACGACTTGTATACATGTTGGAGACAACCAGGTTGCAGATATGATAGGACAGCTAGGACTGCTCATCATAGGATTTTTAGTAAGTCTATTCAATGTCTGCCCTTGATCTATTGCAGACCATAGCAAAACTGTTGTTACCGGAGCCGACCACAACAAGCAAGTCTACTGCACCTCGTCTGAATTCGGTGTGGTCACCACTTCACCATTCATCTACTTGGATTAATGGGAACATCCGTAATTTCAGTCTGCTGAAGAAGACTGCGGGATGCAATTGAAATATACAGAGCGAACACTAAGTTTCTTGAGAGGTAATTATGTTTAATAACAATCATTCAGTATATAATCCCAATCGCATTAACAAGTTTGTTAAAAGAAAATGCATAATTATTTTATTAATTGTTAAAAAGATGAGTAATTTATATAACCCTGAGTGACATGGCTATGCCTATGGATGCTGTCCACAGGAATTCCAGTTGCCTGCACTAACTGCAAATTCTTCTCTACTCTGATGATTCACCTGGACAAAACTGTTATTTATTTCTAATTTTAAACTTTTATTCTCAATGATTTTTCCAGTTTCGGTAACATCCTAATCAGTTACCCATTCAGTGTAACTGAACAAATTAATGTTTTACGGATTTCACGAAAAAAAGAAAGACCCATGCTTCCTCCATGACTCCATCAAGTGAGCCACTGCAGCTGGGAACAATTGATGTAAGTATAATTACTCCTATTCATTGACACCTTTGTTAGGAAGCAGGGTTGTTTGATTTAAATCAAATGATTTAAATCAATCCCCCAAAAATTGATTTATGATTTATTATTTCCAGTTTTTTTAATCGCTGATTTATATGAATTAAACACTAATAATTGTTTACAAGCATCGAGATCAACAAAGTTTTGTATGTTTTTTAATACAAAACACAAAGTGCGCACATTTGTGTAGCTGTAGTGTCACCAGACAGCCTGATAGTCAAATATTTTATGACATTGTGTATGTTTGAGCTATTCCCTTTCTGAATGCAGTGAAGCCACACAAACTTGTCTTCCAGAGGAAGTATCTTTTCAACACAGAAGCCCTGAGTTAAAGTCCACTTATAGCTTGTGCTAGTTGTTACCAATTCAATATGTTGACTCAGTTGTTTAATACTGTACCAGTTTGTATTCTGGTTAGAGACACTTAGAGTACACAGAGCCGGAGCCCTGGACAGGTGCTAATCCACCCTATAGGCAAACAATAATTACCACTGCTACAGCCACAGACACACAGCATGCTTTTCTTTCCAAGACAGATTATGCAACTACAGGGGGTGAGGCCTTGTGGACATTGTCTAATGTCTTTATATAAGCAAAAATCATTAAATCAAA
The DNA here is from genome assembly GCA_033239005.1 of Lamellibrachia satsuma. Lineage (NCBI taxonomy): Eukaryota > Metazoa > Annelida > Polychaeta > Sabellida > Siboglinidae > Lamellibrachia > Lamellibrachia satsuma. The sequence continues at coordinate 6,169,126 of BSQZ01000020.1, read as the reverse complement.
CCTCTGTTAAGACAAGAACCCACATTAATTTGAATAGAACATGTTTGAAAGAGTTTACAAAATTAAACATGTATATAAATATCTATATACGACATTTCAAAAAAATCAAATAAATATAAAAAATCAAATAAATCCGATTTAAATAAATAAAATCCGATTTTTTTAAAATAAAAATAATGATTTTTTCAACCCTGTTAGGAAGCAACCATAATGAGCTACTATAGGGATAGTAATGGTATGCTAATTATGAATACAATCATGCTTTGGGTCATATTGTATAGGTCATTTGGTTAATTTCAACCAAATGTAGGACACAAAACTGATCTATATAGTGTTTCAAAAGACTACACTGCATGATGTATTTTCAATTCTTCCCACAATATTTATAGTGTCTGCGGTGGTGCTTTATATACTGCTGAATCTGTTTTTGAAACACAATTAGTAAACTGTTAAAATGTTTTCTTCACACATTTCTTATGTTTTAGGTAGAAAGCCCAGGCAGCCAAACTACGCCTCTTTCAACATGATTTCACACTGATACATGTATGTACAAGTATTAGACTTGTTACATTGTGTTATAAATACCATACCAGACCAGTTTAATGTTCATCTGCTATCGTGAGTTTGTAAACATTGTTAAATATTTACTATATTTCACCTATAATCCAATATTGGTGATACTGACCATTTTGGTTTATGACCCATGTAAAAATGTGCATTTGTAAGTCTAGACACCACAACACAGAATCACAAACCTCCCTCAGTTTATATGTATTGGTTAGGAAATAAATTATTGTTACTAATGTAGGCTGTGGGTGGTAAGCTTATGCCTAAATTAAGAATAGACCACTGTAAGGTTATTATAGTTACTAAGGCAAATACACAATAAATGTAATAAATTATGATTAGTATTTAAAAAATATAAGTATGACTACTTAGAAAATGAGTGTAATTAATTATGATTACTTTAGCGTGTAATCATTATCACATTCAAGAATATACTTGACATAATTAAATATATAGAAACCGTCATGTTATTACTGTCACCAATTTTATTCAGGACAAAATCAAACAATGTTAAAATGCAGTCCATGTTACAGGCATTAGATACAAAATGAAGAGAAAAGTACTTAAACAATTTACATGCAATTTGGGAGGAGTCTAATAATGGGATGCCTTATTTAACATTGAATCTGGATGATTGCTGTTTTATCAAAGAAGTAATGTTATACTGTATTACTTTCAAAACCAACTGTATTACTGAGTGCTATATCTTCTATTTTTATCTGTTGTGTTGCTTTACTATAGTGTCAAGCATTTGATTTTGAGTGTGATTGTAATCATATTTGTTCATATTAGACGTATCTGCATGCATGTACTTAAGATTCTTCAAACATTACTTCCATGTTTATATATTTAAAATAAAGTTTCAAGTTACTTTTTCACACTTCATGTGTTGGCTCTTCTTCTATTCATATTACTGTGCAGATGATAACGCCAACCTCGCTGCACAGCTAGACTCGATTGGGCCAATAATGGCTAAACCGGATTTGGCCTGCCATTGAAAAAACCTAATTCGGCCAATTATGGCTGTCATTTGACATTTGCTCAACTTGCTTACCAGTACAAAAACCAAATGGGCCAATAATGACTGTCATATCAACCAGCATTGGCTTGCCAGTGAAAAAAAATCAGTTGGGATAAAAATGGATGTTACAGATGCGAACGGCTTCTGTGGAAGCCGTTCGCGTGTTTAAGGTTACACCTTTCAGAATGTTCAAGACTGGCAACATTTTATTTATGGCTAAGGGCCTGTTTCCTTGAGGAGTTATTTCTGAAGTCATGAACTTATCAACCTGCTGGTCTTTTCACACTGTTTCAAACATGGCTTAGCAATTGTTTACATCTTCTTGGGTATGACCGGATACAGGGTAACATAGATGGGAATAGATGTAAAAAAAGACTGATACCACATCTTCCTGCTTGCATTGTACTTGGGAGTTGGGACCTGTGCGACAGAAATCTACACAAGAAAATTAAAGAAATGTTTTATTGTAATCATAATAACAATTATTTTGGCAATGTAATCGAGCATGATTACATTTGGCCTTTTTGACCAATGTAATTGAGTACGAGTACAGACTGAGTATGATTACTCCATATCTGGTAGTTACTGTTTAATCTATACATGGAGTACCATTCACTCTCTGCTCGTGAAATTTCAAAGCGAACATCGCCGAGACGAAGTCTTCAGACAGCGCAGCAAACTGATGACGAGTACCAACAAAGGTAGTCTTCGTGAACGAGGACTTGATGGCCAGGTGCGCTCGGCTCGCCTACGATGCAAGAAATCTGTGAAAACTGGGAACCATCCCAGACACATGGACATACAACGGTAAAATCCTGGTAAAGGATCGTAAGGACAAGATTTTCGTCGTATCAACCAAGCCTGACAGTAAAAATGGTGTTAGCCGCTTGTATACATGAAATGTATACAATGCTCAGACATTTCTGAGAAATGGATTTCTAGCTAAGCTCTCGAACATGGAAACTTAACTTTATACAAAATGAATCACTAAATGGTTATCGTAATGCCATCATTAAGCTTACACTATATAGAATCTTCCATATTATTGATTTTTGTTGGTTTTGTGTTATGTTTGAATGTACACTCACACTTTCTGGTTATACCCTTGAGTGCCAAATAAACTCAACAGGTAAAATTTAATAATAGTATAGTGCCAAATAACAGTATGGGGGGTCACTAGTATATTTGTCTTTTTTTAGTGCCAAAACATCCCTAGAAAACTACGCGGATCGCTGTGTATTTTTTTCTTTCTGCTAAATATGCATAAACTTTGTGCGGATTCATGTCACCACAGATATAGTAACTTCATTTTATATCTGCAAAAAAACAGGGATTTTTCCATTTTTAAATGGATATTAAAGTTCTATTGAATTGAATATGCAAACCCGTTTCAGGGGACACCGCTGCCAGCCGGTTTGAGGCGCTGCGCACAGCGGCCATTTACGGTATGATAATGGCGTTTTAACTAATACTATACCATGTTGACCTCCCGAGAACTAAGGATTCTGACCGATTCATTCTAATCACGGAAATCTAAACGTCTAACACTTCGGGATCAAAATCTAGGATCCTCAGAAGCACGGGATCCCGTTAAATTCATGACTGTCGTTCGAAAGGATGAAAACTTAGCCGTCTGGGGGAGCTACATGCAGCTCCAGTTGGGAGCAAGTGATTTTAATGCGAGCGGTAAACCACTCTGTGGATGATTGATTAGCGCTAGGAATCGGGAGTGAGAGCGATTGTTCTCCTAAAAATTATATCCTGCATAATTTACCACGATTATCGGAGAATATAGGCTGGCACAAATGTTTAAATTTAATAATAGTACAGTGCCAAACAAGGTGCGTATAGGGTGGCGTTTTTCATCAAATAAATACGTGTATAGAGACACTTATCCGGCACTCAAGAGTACATATATTTAACTTAATGAACATAAATTTTTATTGTAACAGTTATCCAAACAAGTTGGCAAAAGGTGGTAATGGGTAAGAATTACATTGGCAAACTAGTATTAAACTAGAAATGCCAGGCCTTTATTTAGATATGATGCCTTTTCTTTCTTTCTCTCTCTTCTTATCCTTTTATAATATCTTTTTACCAGTAGATTCAAGCAAATTGTAGTCCAATTACTGAAAATTATTTAAACTGTACAAGTGATTTCCTCGAGCTATCCTCACCTAAGCCACAAACAATGACGTTTCTTTTACTGCTGTTAGTATTAGTTTCTACATTAACGCAGTGCATGTTTTCCTGTACTTGCTACAGTTTCTCATGTTAAGATCTCAAAACTGCGAAAAGTAATGCAACAAAATTTTACATACACATAAAATGTTTCGCTATACTAAATGGCATCAGATAATATCTGCCAAATTCTTGGAACAATGTTATTTGCAAATACATAACAATTATTTATAAACTGAATGACATATTCACATGATTTATTTTTATAGTAATATGGAGGTGTCCATAAAAAATGCTTAAATAATTCAACAAATGATGAAATTAAATGAAAACGATAGTTTACCAATAATGAAAACTTCATCATATTATGATACCGATCATTTTAACTTTAAGTCATTGGTAAATACAAAAAATTAACAGTTTTGGCATACTTAGTACTAACATTCAATCAATTAATGCTAAATTCAATGAGTTAGCAGCCTTTGTACAAGAATTGCACCTACTTAACTGTGTCTTTAGCATTATATGTATTCAAGAAAGTTGGGTAACTGAACAAAATGATCTATCTCACATCCAATTAGAAGACTGTACTTGTATTTCCTTGGGTAAAAATAGTTGTACTAAGGGAGGCTTGATTTTGTATGTTCATACTAGATATGATTATAAAGTATTACAACATATTAAAAATTATATTTGGGAAGGACAGCTAATTGAGATCACTGGGGTGGTCTAAAAAAACTATAAATTCGCTTAAAATTAATTATAAAGAATATTCTAGTGAGTTTTATAACACCTTACCAGGAATTAGCCTCTTTCCTAAAAATAACATTCCCAACTAGATTTTCTTACTTAAGTGGCACATCAATTGACAATTTATTTTGTAAACTAAGCCAAATTATGCTACAATCAACAGCAGGTATTTTAATCAATTTTCAGACCACCAGCCATATTTTTTATTTATCAAAAATGTTCCAGCTGAAAAAAATTTAGTCAAAATACATTTACAAAATGAAAAAGTTATGTCAAATTTTGGAAATGAAATAATTAATTCAAATATTATGGAGAAATTTTATCAAAATCCTTTGTCTGGTCCAAATAATAATTACAACATAGTCATCGATGTAATTGAAAATGCAAATGTTAAACATATGCCATAGAAATTAAAAACATTTAATAAATATAAACCCAAAACTCATTATGGATAACAAATGGCATACTTAAATCTATTAAATACAGAGACAACTTACATAAGCAGATCAAGTTGACAAATCCCACATCAACAGACTATTATTTTAAAAAGAGAAGTATCATAGCAGCCAAATTGATATATTATGAACAACTGTTTAAAAAATATAAAAATGATACAAGAAAAACTATAAATGAAATTTTGCAAATATCCAACAAAAAGAGATCATTACCTATATATTTTAGAGACTTCAAAATAACTGACACTGTAGAAATTGCTAATAAATTTAATTTATTCTTTACAAACATAGGACCAACAAAATAAAACACACAAGTAACACAAATCACAGTTTCTATCTAATAAGAAATTCTGAACTGATTTTTCAATTCCAAGAATTAAATGAAGAGTCATTAATCAAAATAATTGACAAATTCCCAGCAAAAACCAGCAGTGGTCATGGTGGTATTACATTGAAACAAATAAAATATTTAAAATTCATATTAATTAAACCCTTAACATTACTTCTTAATCAAATATCTTCCCAGACAGGATAAAAATTGCAAAAGTCATTCCTATCTTTAAAAATGATGACGGAACACTGTTCTCTAACTACAGACCGATCTTAGTATCACTTGTAATATCTAAAGTTGTTGAAAAATTTATGCATGATCAGATATATTAATTTTTTTACAGAACATTCACTTTTCAGTCATAACTAATATGGCTTCAAATCTGGTCACTCAACTGAATATGTCATCATGAAAGTTATTTACAGAACTATAACTGCACTGGATTCAAATTAAACACCTATTAATAAATTTTAGATCTATCAAAAGCATTTGACACCTTAGACCACAATATTTCATTAAACAAATTACATATGTATGGAATATGCAATATTGCTCTAGAACTAATGGAAAGCTACTTGAAAAACAGAAAACAATATCTTACATACACATATAGCATTTCTGAAACTCTGCCTATTACTACAGGTGTGCCACAACGCTCCATAATAGGCCCACTTCTGTTTTCAATATTTAAATATGTAATGTATACAGACGATACTTTATTTACTACAATCCAGTCTTTAAATTCATGTACTAAAGATATCGAACAATTAAACAGAAAATTAAATAAAGTAAACGAATGGCTGAGCATTAATAAACTGTCTTTAAATATAAAGAAATCTAAGTACATAATACACAAATTAAGAAATCAAAATTTTATTAATTTCCAATGCAAGATAGATGAAAATAGAATCGAAAGAGTCCAAAACTTTAATCTTGTAGGTGTGACATTACAAGAAAATCTAAGTCGGGACAGTCATATAAAAATATTTCTATCAAATGTTCCAAAACTATAGGTATATTAAACAAATAAAAACGCTTTCTGCCATTAACTATTAAAGTCACTTTGCATAACTCATTAACCATATATAAATTATGGCCTAATGATATGGGGTTTAAAATGTAACAGAATTATCAAACTACAGAAAAAAGCAATTAGAATAATATGTTTAAGCAAATATAATTCATATACTAAGTCACTGTTCAAGAAATAAAAAATTCTTAATGTAACAGATATATTGCAATTACAGGAATAAAATTTTATTATAAATATGTGGACATGAAATTACCAGTATATTTACAAAACTTACCATTTTTTTTAAATAGAAATGTTCACAACATTAATACACGAATACATGAACATATCCACACAAATAGGGCAAAACATGATTTTGCCAAATGATGCATTAGGTGTGATATTCCATTACTAATAAACAATACTTCGAATCACATAAGGAACAACATTTTTAACACAGCTTACATGGATACTAGGTATGCCAAAACGTGCTTTCTACAAAACTACAGAGAACGGTGCACTATGCCAAATTGTAACATTTGTGGACAGGCTTAATAATTAAATCATAAACGCTTTCATGTTTCATTACTTCTGTTAACTTATGTATAAACTGTACTGTAATTAGTATGTCAGATGTAAACTTGTATATTTACCAGTTTAAAAATTAAGTCAATTTATTTACCCTTTGAGATTTTGTCACCTTTAATGATAAAATAACTGAGAGCGACCAAAAATGGTCTTAGTGGAAGTCTCTCTGACCCCTTTTAAGTTGATCTACAACAAACTGATTGCCCATGTTTAGGCTACTGTAATGTCATTATACTTCAGTTTTATTATATTTGTGTTGTACATTTTAGTTTACAATACATGTATTACTTGCTATTTATTAACACGTTACTTGAGCTGTAGATTTTCACATTTAGTTTACAATGCATGTATAACTTGTTATTTATTAAAACATTATTTCAGCTGTAGATTTTTACTGTATTGACAACTGTACTGTTTCATCTGTGGGTCAAATGAACACTTATAATTCCCTGTGTCATTACTGCAGCTTTGGTGTCTACTTTTGGGACTTCTCTATTATATATTCAGTATCTGCTTTTCAGCCTTCCATGTCAATGATACCGAAGATGTATGGTACACCATGCACACCAGATTGAACCATGGTTGTATAGGAACATGGCCAAGGACGTTGCAACCCAGACCGCCACAACCCAGACCGCCACACTGACTCAGACACATCAACCACATAGTGGTGGTTTCTTACGTACAATTTGTGGGGATGTACATGTAAAAACATATTAGGCTTGTGGGGATATACATGTACAAACATATCAGGCTTGTGGGGATGTACATGTACAAACGTATTAGGCTTGTGGTGATGTACATGTACAAACGTATTAGGCTTGTGGGGATGTACATGTACAAACGTATTAGGCTTGTGGGGATGTACATGTACAAACGTATTAGGCTTGTGGGGATGTACATGTACAAACGTATTAGGCTTGTGGTGATGTACATGTACAAACGTATTAGACTTGTGGGGATGTACATGTACAAACATATTAGGCTTGTGGTGATGTATATGTACAAACGTATTAGGCTTGTGGGGATGTACATGTACAAACGTATTAAGCTTGTGGGGATGTACATGTACAAACGTATTAGGCTTGCATGTAGCACTAATTGTAAGACTATTCATTTGTGTGGTATTAGAGACTGTTTGTATCCGGACGGGGAGAAACACCCTTCATATTCCTGGATAAAAATTAGGGCTGTTCTAGAAAATGATGGCTGGTTGGCAGATTTGTTTGCATACTAACCATACCATAGGTATCTATAATAATTGTCCTGACTCCACATCACCAATACAATAATTATAATGCTGCCCACAGCTATTGTTTCCTGGAATAGCCCTTAGTAATTATCTAGCAAGTTGTATCTTAAATATATGCTTCTATAATATCTGATATTTATTTTGGCTTTTATATAACAAGAAAGTTGGGTATAAAATTACAAATGCTCGACTTGTTTATGAATCCTGATGCTTGTTTACGAATCCTTGGTTAAAAATAACTCTATGTATATCCGATTGTAGGAATATAATTGGCATTTGTAATATACAGACATATCTATATTAATTTTTTTCATTCAGCAATTATGCATTAATATCTATAGGGATTTTCTTTTTTATAATTTAAAAATGGGTGAAATTAATCGACAGGGTGGCTCCTACAACAGCGATTATTTTTTAGTCTTAGTAGGAGTCTCCCATCCCTTATATGACATTATATTTTATCTTCAGACCATACTCTATATTCTTACCACTTCGTTTTATCATGCCGACATATATGTAATATACTGTATGGTTTTTGTGTTGAATACTCTGTTTTGTTGTCTTTGGGTCGATTAAATATTTCCTGTTTCCTGCTACTTTTAGTGAATTTTGGGAAGTCAATAAATAGTTAAGTCTTCTAATCCTTAATGAGAGCCTTCATGTTCTTCCCCATCGAGCACAGGGAAACTTGACCAGATGAGGTGGCTGGCACATGCTGGTGTGACCCTGCATACTGTTGGGAATAGCTTGCAGTGAACCCACCAGATGAACTGTGTGTAGGCCGCCCTCCCCCAGAAACCTTTTAAATTTTAAATAGGTGACATCTCAGAAAATGGGTTTGAGGTACTTTATTTCCATGTCAAATTTAAGTCTCATAGATGGTTTGTATAAATAATTTCTACTTAAATTTACACATTCTCTTAAAATCTCACAAATTGTTCTTGTAGAATCCTATATTCTTTAGATACCGTTAAATATATGAGCAGACCTGGATTGAGCCAAACCTTGAAACACATTTCACTTCTGTCATAACTGATACTGACTTGTTTGTTGGAGGATCTAGTTGCCAACTATGTGTATTCGGTTCATAGCAACCAGAACGTTCCGTAGCACCAACTGCTCTAAACACAGTACATCAAATCCCTGGCTGTTGGTAACGCACATTGGTCCCTCTGTAACATATAACCAATAATCTAAATTAAAGCTTTGCTTTTGGTAATAAAATCTCTACATGGATTATATTGATAAACAGGGAGTATTAATCTGTTAAACCCATTTTACCAGGAGTCTGCATTATGATCCTACTGACTACTCTCATATTCATTCCACCAGAATATGAACTACTTTTTTATCAAGCCTATTAAAATTTACGAATGCCTCAGATATCAGTTACCTTGGCTCAGGCTCATCATGTGGCCATGCAGTATTAACTGTCTGTGATGACTTTCACTGTTTGTATATTATTTACTACGAGGCCAGGACACAAGGGAAGAAGTTAGTTTATCTAGACAAGTGAATCATTACCTCCACCAACAGGTTCTGCATGATTCCTTGTCGCAACCGCCTTTTGACAGCAGACATACACTTGCTGCTGAACCAAAACTTGTCGCTTTTGATGTGCTCACTTGCCTGTCGCCTCTGCAGCTCAAGTTCATATGGATTTTCATCGGGACGATCTCACCAAACATGCACTTGCAATGCCAACAGTCCTTGTATTTCTGGTTGAAACTAATATCCGGATAGTTCTAAACTGAGTGTTTATGTTTTGTCATCGAAAAAATAAAAACAACATATTGTCAAATTGCGTGGACAACTAACGCCACTAGTTGGAGTTGTGATAAACTAGGGCTTATAGTAAGTGGTACAGATGGCGTAGGTTTATCAACCTCAATGGCGGCGCCTGTGGATTACAAGAGTTGACAAGTTCAACAACGTTTTCCTAGTAAACCACTGGCGTGAAAATATTGATTGTAGGGGGTAGTTGGAAATTGTTAGTTTTCATTAACTCTTAGGTGCGTTGCCCACAAAACATGCCTTTTGTTTCTCTTTAATGTATATGTTTCGTTGAGCATACAGCTGAGTTTATTTATTTATTTGCTCTTTAAATAGAAACACTATGGGATTTTTTTGATACAGTATTACAAAAAAAACTAAATTGTCACAGCCAATTATATCGCTAGGAATTATAAATTGTCAGTGTATAAAAATATTACAATAGTAAGGCATTAAAGTTAACATGAAAATCAATGGCAATGCTTTTCAATGTTTTTCCGAAACATAATCGAGCCTGGCCCTGGGCCTTATTAGCTTATACATCATGTTACATGTATTACATGTATCAGATAGATGATTATGATGATAATATTATGACTAACGGTTGTCTTTCTAAACCTGACAGATCAACAAGTCACAAGTATGCACTGACTGAGACCAGTTACAATAATATGACAATGTTCACGACACAGTCACGTATTACGATGAATGACAACGACAATGACGTCGATGTCTAGAACTGAATCATATGTATATGATTATGAATGACGGATTCACGATTACCTTTCTGTCCCTCTCCGTAAACGGTAAGCTGTACCATGGCATTGATTGGAAATACTCCAAAAATGTGTGTTCATCTTTGTCGGAGCTCACAAAGACGATATCCAAGTCCTTTCCCCGGGCAGCCTGTGCCTTGAACGACTTGTACCACTCGACCAACTGCAACGTGAAAGCGCGGCAAGGCGGGCACCAGTGCGCCGAGAAATACAACCCGATCACCCGCCCTTCGCCGGCCAGTTTACGCGTGCTTGTACTGCCGCTGTGACTAATGACAGTGTCTCCTAGCAAGTCGACAATTGCATGCATCGTGCGACAGTTGCGAGGAACAACAACGCGAAAACATTAACAGATTTGTCGTATTTTCCCAATGATAAACACGCACCTCTCACATGTCAACACCACTGTTCAACACAAGTGGCTCATTTACCGCCAGGAATACGTCACTTCCTGTAAAAGTAAAGTGTAAATCATTTTCGACAAGGTCTGTGAGATGGCGCCATAGATCTGATCAGAGCCTTAACCTGGCTCCGTTACGTGGCGTCACCGTTTGTCGTTCTCCCAACCGCCTCGAAGCATAGTGCACGTCCTATTGAGCATTACGATTGTACCAGTCGCGTTTTGAATCTGGATAAATTATTAGCAAAATGTTGCCATTATATAGCACATATTTATTCACTTTCTTTATTTACTTGAGTAATGTGAATGTCTGAAGAATTATGAAAGCTGACGTTAATGCAACAACGCACGTAAAGAGGGAGCACATAGATCGTATGAATTCCTGTTAATACTTATCCGCCTTTTAGTTCGTCCCCTTAAATGTTATACGTTATCTAGTGTGCTGTGTTTGGCCACTAGTTCTGGTTTGGTTATAACAAAGCTGTGCATGTCTTCCATTGGACACCAGTCAACTCGGGGTGGACGAAGGTGATTCCCTCCATCCCTGCATGTATGAGAATACATTAACTTGTCTTGGGTCTAGCCCTAGGCACTCTGCATGGTTTAATTCACCATTCACCAGTATTGTGATGTAGCCCATTATAGCAAAGCCAAAGGCATTAAAGTCGGACAAGACTGGGGGCAGTGGCAGCTTGTGCCTGTGGGCAGTGACGTATTTGGACGAGGGGAGGGGTTGGGCCATGACCTCCCCTTTGTTTTTTTTCTGGGTAGCACGGTACATAATGGGTAACTGAGCTTGTCCCTTAATTTCTTCACCGCCTTTGCGAGATCCTAGACACGCCACTGTTACGCCCCGGCCCAGGTAGCGGAGAGTTGCCGGGATTGGAACCCCTAAGGCTAAGGCTAAGCCTAACGATAAACTTGAATATAGACGCGGAAACAAATGAAATGGATGTAAACAATATATTAATTAACATAGAGTTTATATTTTATTTTCATCAACAAGCTATTAATCACAAGAAGATCAATGATCAATTGAATTTTTTTTTTTAATTAACAAACAGGTCAATCGTGGCGACAGTTTCCTCGATTGGACTACCCAATATCTTCAACTGGGCCAACAGTAAAATTATTATATAGGACTAAGCATAATTGTGAATTGATACATAAGTATAACACATAGCATAGGCGGATCCAGAGGGGGGTCCTGACCCCCCCTTTTTGAGTACCAAAAAATCCATTGCAATTGCATGTTAACGGGGGACAAAGGCATTGCCAACACAAGCTCAAACTTGTAGCTTACTACGTACGAATTCCTTAGTAGCAGTCCGTTTTCAGACACTAATCTAGCGCAGGCGATATACATGGCGTCCAGGGGATCCCCAAAGTTATTCTTAGCATTATCGGTGACATCGTTCATAGATTCACTGCACGCGCACACCGCAAGCACGTGTATACACACAAGCCCACCTCATGTTTTACCATATCTCCCCGCGAAAGAATGAACATACTATGGGAATGTTTGGCGCTCATAGACGTGTTGGGCGCAGTTGCTGGATCTGCGCAATCTTCAGATTGCGCTCGATTGCGTTGCGCAATCCTCGGATACTCGAAAATCTGCAGATTGCGCAGTTCCAGCAAATGCGCCCAATAGACGCGCTGGTCGTTTGATGAAAATCGTCTACATCAGTTCTTCGGACCGGACTTTCAAGATAACAATTGGCATTTTTACAGTTAAAAACTTAAAGTATCCTATCGTATCAGCAACGTCTTTGAATATCTTACTCATTATAACAAGTATTACACGTTTTAAAATCACATTTCGCTGTCAGTGAGATCATTTTAACATAAAACCAAGAGGAGTTATGTATTTTTTAATGACATTATTAGGCTTAGCTGCCTGTCGGCCGTATTTCAAGACTATGCTGTCTGGTTGGTATTATGGCAGTAGTCCCTACTAAATATTTCACTTAAGCCAGACTTGTGCTGGAAGTCACCTATCTACGTCATCGGTTTAAGCCAGACTTATGCTATATTTATCCAAGGAAAGCATGCCCCATGAACTTAATTTATTAATTCATTAATTAATTGAGCCAGTTCGACCAGAAGATGTACAAGAAAAACGTTTACGTCCTGAAGAGCATTGGGGAAACAGTTGTATTTTATGGAAAACAAACTTGCCACTTTGAGGCCACAGAAATGATTGGACAAGTACATCGTCCAACAGGGAAACTTCTATTCAATTCTGGAGATGATGGCCAAACGCGACGACACACTCCGAGAACATATTGAGACTGGAAGGAAGAATGCGCAGTATACATCAAGAATCATCCACAATGAAGTGATTGATGGTAGTAGCCAAACGCGTTAGAATGGTTTTTGCGTATACCATCACCCCGTCGTTCAGTTAGGGGTGGTGGAGTCGCATTTCTTGTACCTGAAATATATAAAGTTGAAATTATTCATACACCTCAATACCAAAGCTTTGGGGTAATATGTATTGATATAAAACATTCATCCTTATCTGCTAATTTTATATGCATCTACCGTCCTCCTGCAAGCACAAATACATTCTTTGATGAGTTTCCAGATTTCCTTGAAACCACCTTACAATTCCAAGAAGACATTTACATGTTTGGAGATTTCAATATTCACCTTGATCTACCATGTCTAAATACTAGATCATTCATGGATGTCCTTCAAACATAACATCAACACGTTTCATTTCCTACACACGTTCATGGGCATTGGCTCGACCTGTTTGTTACTAGATCTACTTGCATTAACATCAAAGCAATATTTCCTACCGATGGTTTATCAGATCACCATTGTATCATTGTTGATTTGTGGTTGCAAGTTGGCTCAAGATCTAGAAAAAAATGATCACATTTCGACCAATAAATAAAATTAACATAAATACCCTTCATGACGATCTAGCAAATGAAACATGAAGTACACTTCTGGATAAACATGCTCCGAAACAAACCAAAAGTGTACAAGTTCGCAGTCCATCACCATGGATGTCTAATGATATAATTGTAGCAAAACGTCGTCGACGATATCTTGAAAGAATTTGGCGACGAACTCGTTCTCCAATTGATCGATCCCATTATACTAAACAGCTACATATATGCAATCACATGATGTTAAAAGCAAAGTCTGATTACTATACACATTTTATCACAACAAATTCTGAAAACCCTCGCCAGATGTGGAAATCTGTTAACACAATTCTACATCGGCAGAAATTAAAAGCACTGCCTGAACATTCTTCATTGGATACATTGTGTAGTTCTTTTTCTAAATACTTTACAGATAAGGTTGCTCGTATTCGATCAAATTTTGTCATTAATGATAATGACTACGTTTTCCCTGAACCACCACTTTCTGAAAAAACACTACAGAGTCTCACAACTGCAACTACTAATAAAGTTCTCATCATTATTAAAAAATATCCTAACAAATCGTGTGATCTCGACCCATTTCCAACACTTCTACTAAAAAGCTGTATCGATCAACTCATCTTTCCCATTACTACCATCATAAACCTTTCAATGCAGAGTGGAGTTGTTCCACAGGATTTCAAACAAGCTCTTGTAAATCCTCTTATTAAAAAACAAACTTTGTGCAAAAGTGACCTAAGGAATTATCGTCCTATCTCTAATCTTAGTTTTCTGTCAAAAATATTGGAAAAAGTAGTTGCTAATCGCCTTCATGAACATATTTACAACCATCACTTGTCAAATGATCTACAGTCTGCATATAAACAATTCCACTCTACCGAAACAGCTCTTCTCAAGATACACAATGATCTAATTGATAACATGGACAATGGCAAAGTCACAGCACTCACTTTACTTGATCTCTTGCTTTTGCTTTCGATACAATTGATCATTCAATCCTTTTACAACGCCTCCATAGATATTTTGGAATTTCTGGCCCAGCTCTTCGGTGGTTCAAATCATTTTTATCAGACAGATATCAAAGTATTAACATATCTGGCACATTATCTAGCCCACAACATCTACCATTTGGAGTGCCACAAGGATCCGTCCTTGGCCCTGTTCTATTCAGCTTATATACTACATCGCTCAGCAAAGTTATTGCTAATCGTAATTTCAGTCATCACTTTTATGCTGATGACACACAGGTTTACATATCACTTTCACAATCAAATGGACAAGAATCTCTTTCGACTTTAAGTGACTGTCTTACTGATATCTTGTCGTGGATGGAATCAAGTAAAGCTTAATCCAGATAAAACAGACCTTATTATTACTGGCACTAAACAACAACGAAATAAAGTCATCATCCGTTTCCCAGTTAAACTGCTTGGCAGTGATACATTCCCATCAGATACTGTTCGCAATCTAGGTGTTATCTCTGACAGTGACTTCAACTTTCGCCAGCATATCTCTCAAGTATGTAAATCCTGTTTTTATCATATTCGTGATCTTCGTCGAATTCGGCGTCACATATCTATATCTACTGCTAAAACAATATCAATAATTAGCAGCCGCCTTGACTATTGCAATTCACTACTAAATAACATCGCTAAAAGAGACTTGGCTAAATTCCAACGAGTACAAAATTGTCTGGCACGTGTGGTTCTCAGGGCGCCTCGGTTTTCACCGTCACTACCACTACTTAAACAGTTACACTGTCTTCCAGTTTCTTATCGAATTAATATTAAGCTGTCCACTCTTGCTCTACGTACGCAACACCCATCCTACTTGGCTAGTCTCCTGCATCTTTCAAATATCCCTAGGCAGCTAAGATCAACTACACAACAACTTATTGTACCTAAAACAAAACTTAACTTGGGTAAACGTGCTTTTTCTGTCGCTGCGCCTAGGGTCTGGAATGAACTCCTTATCACTTTGAAAACATCTGAAACTATTGCTATTTTCAGAAAAAACTCAAGACATCTATTCCAAATTGCATTCCCACCATAAATGTTCGGTTGTCCCTCGTTCTGATACTGACTTTTGCGCGTCCCTGTTTACGATTACGCTCACTGATTCTGTTTTGTTACGCCTCTGAGCTCAGGTTCCTGAGGATATAGGCGCCATAGAAGTCAATTATTATTATTATTAGAAAAGAAAATACACGAAAGTAGTAGGTAAGGGGTTTATGATGAGCAAGAGAGGAGGTTACTAAAAATAGACATTGGAATAATTTTAATTTTAATTTTAATTTTAATTTTAATTTTAATTTTAATTTTAATTTTAATTTTTATTTTAATTTTTTATTTTAATTTTTTATTTCAATTTCGGGAAAAACCCACATATCGCTGACGTAGCGGTTAGTGGGAAAAACCTACCTATCGCTAACGTGACGGTTATTTAGGGAAAACCCACATATCGCTGACGTGGCGGTTATTGAGTACGGTATCAATGAATGAGAGAGCTAATCAATCAGGGTTCAGTACGTTATCGGTGAATGGTATAAAGAGCTGCGATTCGTCGGTTATAGTTTCATAAAAGTTATGCGTAAGAGTTTCATAAAAATCGTGGATGATTAATGAGGTGAGGAGTCTGAATGGCTCGTGTGTCCATCTGCTTGCCGCCGAAACGCGGGCATCTTAAAAACGGAACAAACGCAGTCGGTCGTGTGCACACACACACAATCATCTTTTAATTGCACCACAATACAGATACTAGCAGCTGGTAAGTATTACCAATACATCGAAGCAATAAACAAGCTATGCTGTATTACAGTTTACCCTATCTCAGGGTCTTAACCCAATCAAACACGCGACAATCGTTTGCTACTAAATCACTACCAAATGTATTGACGAAAGCCTTCATCGGTATGCCGTTACAACGAAGCACCAAATAAGCAATGCAGTATTGTCCGCACACGTTAGATAGAGGACTCTGAAGTCTCTTGGCATTGTGACTCCACTCGGAACAATGTTCGTTCAGGAACACGCGAAATGTGCCATGTAGCGGCGGTAGTCCGTACGAGCAGAAGTATTCACCGCGTCTGTCGGCATCCACGTAGAGAGCGATCCAATGTTGACCGGGTTTATCGCCGTCGTGAGTATTGCATACGAAAGCGAACGGGAAAGCATCGATCATCGTAGGCAGTCCGTCTTTGGGTACGACGTCGCGAACGATCGAACGAGTTCGTGCGTCTCTCGCCAGGAGACGCGCAATCTGGCTTGTCTCCATCAGAAATCGTAGATGACGTTCCTGCTCTTGTCGATTTCCAGCACCGATTCGAATTCTGCGTACACGACGACGTTGATGGTATGTTGGAGCGCTGCAGCGAAATGCATCTCAATGCGCAGGTTGCCCTTTTGTACCAGATGGAAGCACGATCCATCACGCGCGTCCGGGGTCAGATCGAAACCAAAGAAGGTGTACCCATCACGGAAGTCGTCACGAGTCAGACCGTTCCCTTCGTCCTGTGATACCTTGCCAGTCGAGGTGAACAGGTTGAGGTAACTTCTGATGAATCGATTCTCGTTGAAATTCGGCTGGAGAGGTTTGGAGGGTACCTGTCGACCATCCACGTAAACGGCGAGGAAGTTGACGTTGTTGTGCTTGGCGTGAAACGGGTTCTTCGCGTACGAACCGTTGTACGCGTCGTTGTCGATGCAGCATAGTACTAGACGTTTCGGTAGGGTACCAAGGAACAGGTTTTCGTGCGTGTGCGACATGGCCCCTGTGGGAATGGAATATACTTTGCAGTCGACGGAACGCAGCGGGTACTTGGCCGTGCCCTTGTCCAGTGCCTTGATGTGCGCCATCTGAACGGTCGGATTCAGTGTGGCTTTCCTCGCGAACATGGTGGCGTTGACGATGTGTACTTTATAATCGAGGTTGCCACCACCGGCCATGAGCGCGAACGTGTCCTTGCTTCGCACCAGTCGTATCTTGACGTCGACGCCGTTGAGCAGGTAACGATCTTGTAGGAACAGGTCCATGTGTAGTCGTCCCATCATGTCAACGACACGACTCTGCGTGACGTGCGCTCGCCGAGACACCATCCCTCGGTTCATTACGTCCTCGTCGACAATGTTGACGGCATCCATGCGACCGGCGGTGTCTTTGTACCACAGTTGACTCGTCGGTTGAGTCTCTTTGGCCTCGCTGCCGTAACTCAAAAGCGTTTCGATATAGGCGCGATACGGGTACGTGTTTGTCGAAGGAGTCACGAGCGTACCGTTTAGGTAGACGTCGACTTGACTGAATAACGAATGCAACCAATTATTCACTGGAGCCACAGCGTTGTCGGGGTCGAGAGGTGTCCCGTTGCCTTTGGTTACCTTCGCTTGCACGTGCAGGTAGCTGCTGGCGAGATCCAGGTAAGTGTCTCCCGATCCGGGTAGCAAGAATTCTATGGGACCACCCGACTCGAGGGAGGCCATCGGTTGGTGTTCCACCCATTGTGCGTCTTCGATGCTGGTCTGGGTCGGCGGCACGCCGAAGAGATCGAGTTCGCTCTTGACCCCCTCGCAAGATTGTCTATGCACGAAAGCCATCGTCGAACACGTCACGTTCACGAATCGTCTGCGCTTTACGACGTCTTTTCACTGCACTGACCCGTCGCGGTGCCGTCGCGCGTTTTATACGTTTTTGCGGTCGCACGCCAGGAGTCGTCAACAGACCACGTATCAAATCTTTACCGGCATCGGTGGCGCGTCGTTTGGCCGCCGTTTTTATGTTCTGACCGGACATGACGTCGTCGGCTATGCGCAAGCCGGTCTTCAACGCCCCCTTTCCCAAAGCCACGGCTCCTCGCTTGATGAGTGGCATGGCGCTCCGAATCAGACCTCCGAACAGACTACCCAACCCGTGTCCTCGTTGCACTCTGGCACCGACAAAGTAGGGTAAAGCCCCTCCCGCTTGTCGGGTGTAATAATCTTTGTAATTCATTCTTCAGAACAGACCAGTCTTACGACGTCGAAAATGAAGCGTCACCGTCACCTTGCCGCGTTCGAATGGCACGGCATGCCCGGTATCGTCTCTTATATCGATTTCGATTGTTCCAAACTCCTTGCGCAACATGGGCAAGTACTGAACGTGCTCGAAATGTCTCGAGATCGTATGTCCGTGTTCGCCTTGTATCGGAACAATCCTCAACAGCGGTACGAGACTGTCGCCGACGACGCGTGATTCCACGACGTTCGTGTACACGTAGAGTGACTCGAACCCTTGCTTCATGTCCACCACGGAATCCCCTTCTTTCACGAAGGTGTACACCTCTCCATCACCATCTAGCAGCACGTGACTTTCAGGACTACGGATGGTCCTTGCGTCGAGACCTAGTATGACTCCCATAGAACCCTGGGTTGTAAATTCGGTACTCGGTGACATGCGTACGGATACTTTTTGAGTGATGTCGCTGTAGCTTAATTTCACTCTTTGACGTACCGCGATACCCGCTAGCGAGCGGTTGATGGCTCGTATGAGTTTACGAGTTCCGTCGTAATATCCCGTTGCTATGCCTCCAACAGAATGACCATCGCTAGAGCTTTCCGAGAGGAAGAACCAGGAATCCTTCTCTCTGACATTGTACCAATCGTGCGGGTACTGGATCTCCACCAACCCGCATTCCCATTCGCCGGACAGACTGATGCGTTGCGGTAAGGACGTGACGTAATGGGTCAACGTGTTGTCGGGATGCAGGTGCATCGACGCGTTGCTAGGCAACGTCAGGTAGAAATCAGCCGTCATCGCGTTTCACGGATGGATTGGGTAGCAGGTAGCCCAACGAACTACTCAACAGGGCCGTCCAAAGATTAGAGTCGGTGTGACCGGTTGTCAGATTGTAGATGCTGACCGCGATGATCGTGTACAAGACGACGACCTGACACAAGAACACGATTTCCGTCTTGGGACAATCGGTGCCGAAGAGGTGCCAACGCGATGCAACAACCTCGTTGTCGTTGTCGTTGTCGTCCGTAACGTCTATCCCTTCGTTGTCTTCTTCGACGATGGACATCGTTGGAATGAGGAGTCAACCGTCGCGTAACTACTCTTTATACCGAACGAGCGCCTTGGCATCGATCCAGCTGTTGAACGAAGTGGGGTAGCCGTACCATTTGACTAACGCCTCCGTTCGTTTTCCCACCTTCCGTCGCTGCAGCACCGATTCCACGCGGTACACTTTATCTTTCGAGACCAATACTTTCTGCAGTTCCGGTTCGTAGAAGGTTCCGTCCAGCACCTCACCGAGATCGTCAACCAAACGGTACACGGGTGGATCGGAGGCGCGTATCGTGAAGAGCTCCTCGCTCCAATTTGCCATGTACCCTTTCTCGAACCGCCGCTTCGCTTTGCTGATGCGCACGCGATCATCCACCTTGAACTTTGGTACACCCTTACCATCGTGACCGTACAAGCGCTGCCACACCTCCTCTTGATTCGCCGCGTTCACTTGCGAAGGGGCCATGCCTATGCTTCGATGATAGGTGTCGTTGTACGACTGCACAAAATCCTGTAGCGCGTCGATGTACCGCACCGTCTGATATTTCGTAAAATATCGCCACATACGCGTCTTCAGCGTTCTGTTGAACCTTTCGACGATACTCGCCTTGGTCTCCTCGTTATGAGTGGAAAAATGATGGACACCGTGCTCCTTCAACAAACGCCTCACGGATCTGTTGAGGAACTCCAAACCTTTGTCTGTTTGCAAGGTTGTAGGCGCAATGTTGACCAACAATCCTTTCAATGCCGTCACCACAGACGACGCCGACTTGTTTTTCAGAGGAACGCACCAGGCCCGTTTTGAAAAGACGTCGATCACCGTCAACAGAAACACGTATCCGTCGTTGTCTTTTTTCAGTTTTGACAAGTCGACGAGATCGGCCTGCCACTGGTGGTTGCGTCCACCCACGATGACACGTCGTCTCTTGAATCGAATTCTCACCGGTTTGTGTAAGGTGTACGCGTCTTGTTCCGACAACCATTGCTTGACGGCTTTCACTGGTGCGCGCGTGACACGTCTCAGTGCGTTGACCCCACCATAACTTCCGACGCGTTTCGGATCGAAGTAGACGCGTTTGAGTGATTCTTCGACTCGACGTCCCATGGTTTGCACCACACGACTAGAGAAGACGAACTGAGGTAATATCTTGCGACGAGTGCGATAATGTATAGTAGGATACAAAACAGTACTCCCACGACGATAGGTCGATATCCTACCATCGAAGTAGCGGCAAGACTTTTTCGCGAGCGGGTAGTAGTCAGCGGTCATGTACAGCACCGAGACAAACACTCCTGTCCGTGGGTAGTAGTCGGCGGTCTTGTACAGTACTCCTAGGACTACCAAGCGATATGTGTCCACTACCGATACCATGGTTAACTGTTGAATCGTCGTAGCGCACAACTCTTTTAAAACGACTCCCAACCATCCAGTGACGGCAACCGACGATGACGTTTTTTTCGAGGACTTTTGGACTGTTCCACTTGCCAACGACTGTAGGGGGTCCAACGCGGTAACGGACGATTTCTGGGTGTCACCGCCACCGGTGTTGCCGTTGCCGCCTGTCGTATGTAGCGTCTCCGTTCGACGTTACCGATCAATTCCATGGGTAGGTTGATACGTTTGAGCTGCTGCGCGAAAGCTTGCCATCCTACAGGATCGCTCTTTCTTCTTTTTCGCAATACATCGTTCACGAGATCCACCATGTTACTTCCAGGCACCGGCGTACCGTCGTGTAACAATTCGCCTCGATCGGTCCACGAGAGCTGGGTTTTGAGACGATCTATCAACTTCTTGACCTTAACCTTCATGGTCTTTGGAACGCTGTCCACGATGTCGGCCTCTACGGCAGAGGGAGCTGCTGTTGCTGGTGCTACTGCCGGCTTTTCCGGTGTCGCTGTTTCTGTCGTTGCATCATCGTTCACTACAACCACTCGTGTCGGCTGTTTGTCGCGTCGATCGGACAAGTGGTTGTATCGCTGTAACACCTGATTGTACAGTTTCACTTTGTCCCCATCGTTTAGGTCTTTTTGATCGAGAATGGAGGTCATCTCAGCGTCGAGTCCTTGCATGACCTTACCAACCGTGTCTGTAGGCGGTGGTGGTGATCGAAGGGTCTCCAACAATCGTGGATCCACCAAGGCCATTTTTCGCGCGTGCTCCATCTACGCGAGCACCTGTCTGAGCAAGGGAAGAATCACCGAACCTGCCAACGGAGCTAGTAAAGCCGATAGGAAACCACCGGTCTGTTCTTGTAGGATGTGTCTCCTCCTCGCGATGGGCAACCGTTTCTTAGCCAACTCGCGCAGTTCTTTCCTGTATTTTTTCAACCGCCTTCTATGTGTCGGAGTCAACGGAACGTTCCCTTTCAAGATGTTGTAGGCACACTCGGCCAGAGCGCAAATGAGATCGGCGTCAGCGTTGGCGAGGATGGCTCTTCTCAATTTGTTGTTTTTGTATCTATTCAGCGCCTGTATACACAGGATGTGTCTTTTCACCAGTTCGGACATCGTGCGAATGAAGACTCGAACCAGCGCTCAGCGTTTTTATACCTTCGGTAAGTAGACGTACTGGACGGGGTCGTCCGGAAAAATGGTCGTACGTAATCGGAGATCTTCGGGCGTGTCCTGTTTCAGATCGATCAACAGGTAGCCATATGGTACCGCCGTTGCATCTTTGAAAGCTTCTTGCACGAATTTGACACGACCCGGATACATTTGTCGTGCCAAGTGCGTTATCTGCGACGTGTCTCGGGGATTCTTGAACACCACCATGTATTGAGCGTTCAGGCTAATGGTGCGACTTTCTTTGTTTTTAGGAAACAGGTTCTGTACGAGATAGAGGACGGATGTGTTACTGTGATGACTCTTTTTGGTGAACAAGGTCGTGACCCGACCGTCCGTTTCAGCCATCAGATCATCTATGACGACGAGGTTCCTCGTCTTGGGATCGAACAATGACGCATTCGGTAAGCCTTCCTCGAACTGCAAGTTGGGCATGCTCATCGACGCGTAAGCCGATTGCCATTCTCCGTAACACCACGTCATTTTCTCGGGAGGAGGGTTCATCGTCATTGATGCGTGAAGTAGCAGACGCGTCACGAAAGTGCTCTTACCACACCCCGTCGGTCCGGCGATGACGCACATGAATGGATGCTTCCATCGCGCATCCATGATCACTTATGAATGTCTTCCGTAGCGCGTCATCTTTTCTACACTTTCACCGGACCCGTGCTCACCCCGTCTTCGAGCACCACGCGTTTTGCATAGAAGTAGGTGAGGGCGGCTCGTTCCTGCACATACGTCAACACGGACGAGTGGTTCACTCGGAACCCGCGATTCTTTCCGCTACCGCTCCTTCTATTGGTGAGTACCTCGAGGAACGCGTCTTTGTCGATCTCGTTGTGACGTTTGCTCAGACCTTTCGTGCTATACTTGTCGGTGGGTCCGAAGCAATAGTATGTTTTGCTGCACAACCCCACGAACCCGTCGCCAGACCACTCCACCTTGAACAGACCGGGTGTCCTCTTGTCATATTCTTTGCGCGCAACACAGCATGATGCAGAGCCGATCCAAGGATGACCGGCGAGTCGACAGCGCACGTACTCGGATTCGTGGTCGACGCAACATTCGGATGGGAGTCATTGGGATCGGTGTCGGAAGTAATGCTCTCGAAGTTCCGGAGTTACGATATCGTCGACGGACTCACCGGCCAAGGCCAAATAGGCGCTATCCGTATCTGTCTCGCAGTACTGGAACAAAGGTCGTTCCAGGTACCTGTCGATAAAGTCGTAGTAGAACTGCAGCATGCGCATTTTGCCATACTGTAGAACGAAAAATCCCACGTGTATAGGCAAGGCATACGTCACTGTTCTCTTGCTCATCTCGATCTCATACGCGTTGTCGACGACGACATCGAGTTGACGGAATCGACGATCGTTGATCATGCGCGACGCTTCAACCTCCGTGCAGTATTTCACGTCGCGATGTCGGTCTACGTTGGTGATGGTCTTCCCGTACCCCGAATTCCCCAGGAGTTTCATGGTGTCCGCGATGATGGCCTTGTGTGGGTGGACGTCTGCCTCACGTCGGGCCGTAGACACCGCATCACCGAACCGATGGAAGCACGGGTTGGGTTCGTGTTCGATGACCTGATAAACGCGCGTCACCTCGAGTCCGTGGTCCAGGTACCACCTCAGGAGCGGCGTGGCGAACAGCATCTTATCGCCGCGGAAACTACCAACGAGCATGCGCCTCGGACGCGTCATGATATCGTGATCTTCGGCGTATCGACGCATGAATGGTCCGAGATCGTCGCGGGTCATGTTGACGTTCTTGAACACGGGCTGCATCTCGGCGAAGTGCGCGCGCAATTCTTCCGGTACGCGAACGTCGCACTCAATCATACCGAACAGAGTACCGGTGCGCACATCGGTCAAGATCTGCTGTTGCGTCATCTTCCATTTCGTGTGTCGTCGACGAGGGAACACTGCGTCTAGACATGTTTTCACGGCCGCATCTTTTCTCATGTTTTTCCACTGACATTTCCACAACTCGACGACCTTGACGAAGTGACGTAAGTATGCAGTGTTCTTTCGGGTCTCGGCGAGAAGTTGGGTCATGGGTTTCCCGTTAACGGCGTTCATTTCTACAGCCAAGCACGGGCAGCCCGTTGAAAGTAACCTCCATGGTACTGATAGGCCGTCTTCGTTTGACTGCACCACCCGTCCACCGGAAGTTTACCGATTCTCTTCTCCCGACCGTTGATGTCGGATAGGGTGTCCCGTCCGTTAGGATTCCCACGTCAACCATTCCACGGCCATCTGCCCGTGCAGCTGCGCCGATTCGGGTCGGAACTCGTTCTCTTCGCGTCGACGCTTGTACCATCCCGTCGGCATGTCTTGCATCAGAGACCACAGGTATAGAGCGTTGGCATCGTAACCGACGATCGATCCACACATTCGAGCGGTCTCCCCGTACTCGGTCTGACGTATCTTGGTGACCCCTTTCTCGTGGTATCTTTTAAAGACTATAGATGGACCACCCACAATACCGTCTTTCACGAGTTGATGAAGATCTTTATTCTTCTCGTTGAAGATTGTAAAGTATGTCTTCTCCGGTAGGTCGTTGAACAGGTAGAGCAAGGTCAGTCCGGGTACGCTGATCCCTTGCTTGAACATGTCGATGCCACGTTGCTCATAGAAGGCGAACTGCCTGTGAATGGCTTGCAAAAAAGGCACTACGTCTCTGTTGTTGTACCAAACGAGAAAGTCTCGTAAAGTCGTCATGTCATTATCGCGCCACGCCTTCTCGCAACTAGCGTAATCCTCGTCGGAAATACCTTCGTTCTTAAGTCGACTGTAGAAGGCTTCTTTCGGTGGAAGCATTGTGTCGTCGAGCTTCTCCAAACAGTCCATGTACTCGTACGGGAAATTACCTTTCGTGACCTCGCATCCGTACGCTTTCAGATACTTGTCGTAGCTGAAACCCGGGGCAATGTAATTGGTCATGTCCAGGAATTTCAGCTGATCCGTCGACAGGCACATGAACGTGTTGTTTCGTTTGATGACGAAAAAGGATGCGATACCTTCTTGATGTTCTTGTTTTGAGTCGGTACTTTCTTCCGATTTTTCCCTCGGACCAAAACCTTCTGCGCATTCTTCCGTTGTTTCGGTGATGAAGTGGGGAATCAGAAACTTTTTTATGGCGTTGAGATCGTACTTCCCCGAATTGAACCCGATCACGGGTAATTGATGAAGCCACCCGTATAGTTGTCCCATCAGCGTTTTGTACGGATTGGTGGGTGGTCGCGACTCCTTATCGTTGGCGTCATCTGCCCCAGGTGATCGTGCGGCTTGCTCCCGTTCATCCCAGTCCGTCTGTGCTTCCGTGAGTTGTTCCAACACATCCTCATAAGAATCTTTTAGATCTTTGTACGCTGCATCGCTCATTGCTCGTAGGATGTTCATCATGTCGGCCACCAACTTGTCAGGATTTCCATCTGTGACGAGACATTGCACTTGCTCGTGTCCGGGCACGTTCGACGCCACGCTGACGCTCAACGGGACGTGACGTGCTACCCAGTGGACCTTGTCACTGTCCGACGGAAGTTGCGCGGTGTCGAAATAACACTTGAAGTCAAAAGTGGCACGGTACGGATAGTAGCGCAACGATTCGGAGACTCGAATGTTCTCATCGTCCAGACGTTCGAATATCGATGGGGTGGAGTGGTAGACACCTCCCGGATACACTTGACGTACACCCCCCTCACATGTGCGCTCGTGTCTGTGCAGTTTATATGCATCTTTCCATAGACAGTCGCCACACTTTTGACACCGATACGAGTGGCAGTACATGCGCACATCTTTTATGTAGGAAAAGTGCGTCTCGTGCAGGTTGATATGCAACGTGTTGTCATAGTGACACAACGATCGTCTGACGAGTTCGGCAGTCGTCTTTCCATCATCATCCGACTTGACAAGCTTGTATACGCACACGTTCGTTTTGAACGTGGTTTCTACGCGATAAAGGTCATCGAGTGTAACTCCTGTAAAGTCTTCCATGGGTACGCCGTCTTGGTCGTAGTCTGCGTAGAGTTTCGCAACCGCAGGTTCCAAATGATATACGTCACATCCTCGATGAAGCGCCAGACATCGGAAGAGACAAACGTTGTCGGTGTATATTTTGGAATGGTTGGGTTCCCTTTCCAGACCGATGACAGCTTTGTTGTTCTTCACATAAGCGGGGAGAGTCACGCCCACACAACCAATGGGATGATCGATGATACGATTGACGAAGAAGGTGGCATTTGTCACGAGTTCGCACACCCATGCCGAATCCGGTCTTTGAGCGATGGCCCACTGCAAGACGTCGGTTTCTCGGATTCGGTCCAGAAACTCGTCAAAGTCACTGCGGTTGGTGATGAGACTGGGTTCGTCCAGGTACCGTCCGCAACAATTACAAGACGCGTGATAATACCTGTATCGTCCCGTGTCCTTGTTCCTCAGAATGAACCCGTAACTGAGATTAATTTTGAATGCAGTGGTTTGCTCCTGGAACATTCTATTCAAAGGTTCCTCTAGAGCGGTCGTGTCTAGAGTGGTCAATCTGTAATTGAACCTGGTCTGAACAGGTCCTCTCGCTACGCGTGTTCGAACGGTAGACCAGTGCTCACGAACGACGTCTAACAAGTCCGTCGACAGAGCGTCTGGGAAGGGAAGTCGATCGGGCGGTTCGATGGGATCTCCGACGATCGGAACATTCGATGTTTCCACCCTAGGTCGTTTCGGTTCTGGTGGTCCATCACTGCATCGTCTCGTGTGTTTCTTCAGATCGATTCGTCTCCCAAACGACATTCCACATTTCTGACACGTACCACACGAGGTTCTCACGTGTCGCTGCAGATTGTCCCGTCTCCCGAACGACAACCCGCAATTCTGGCAGACGTGTGTCTTGGTGTGTTCGCTCGATGACGGTGCTGTCGTGTCATTAGACAATGTTGCGTGGCTGTCCAAATGACGTCGTAGGTGCGCATAATCTTCAAATGTAGCAGCACAGTGACGACAGTTATACAGTCGCATGGTTGTGGTGCGTCTACAACTGATATGACGCGCGAACATAAGTGCCACTGTTATATATAATGTACGCGCGTACGCGTGTGTACGTATGTACGTGTGTGCGTGAGTGTGTGTGTGCGTGAGTGTGTGTGTGCGCGTGGGTGTGTGTGTGTGTGTGCGTGTGTGTGTGTGTGTGTGTGTGTGTGTGTGTGTGTGTGTGTGTGTGTGTGTGTGTGTGTATGTACGTGTGTGCGTGAGTGTGTGCGTGCGTGTGTGTGTGTGTGCGCGCGCATGTGTGTATGTACGTGTGTGCGTGAGTGTGTGTGTGCGTGTGGTATGTGTATGTGCGTGTGTGTGTGTGTGTGTGTGTGTGTGTGTGTGTGTGTGTGTGTGTGTGTGTGTGTGTGTGTGCGCGTGTGTATATGTGTATGTGCGCTAGTGTGGGTATGTATGTGTGTGCGTGGGTGTGTGTGTATGTGTGTGTGCGTGTGTGTCTGTGCGTGTGTGCGTGTGCGCACGTGTTTATGTGTGTGCATGTAGGCTCGTGTGTGTGTGTGTGCGTGTGTGTGTGTGTGTGTGTGTGTGTGTGTGCGTGTGTGCGTGTGTGTGTGCGTGTGTGTGTGTGCGTGTGCGCACGTGTGTATGTGTGTGCATGCGGGCTCGTGTATGTGTGTGTGCGTGCGTGTGTGCGTGCGTGTGTGCGTGCGTGTGTGTATGTGTGTGTGTACGTGCGTGTATGTGCGTGCGTGTGCGTATGTGTGCGTGTGTATGTGTGTGTGTGTGTGCGCGCGTGTGTGTGCGTGTGTGCGTGAGTGTGTGCGTGCGCATGTGTGTATGTACGTGTGTGCGTGAGTGAGTGTGCGTGTGTATATGTGTATGTGCCTACGTGTGTATGTGCCTACGTGTGTGTGTGTGTGTGTGTGTGTGTGTGTGTGTGTGTGTGTGTGTGTGTGTGTGTGTGTGTGTGTGTGTGTGTGTGTGTGTGTGTGTGTGTGTGTGTGTGTGTGTGTGTGTGTGTGTGTGTGTGTGTGTGTGTGATAATTAACAAATGACCAGTAGGTGACGTGTTGCATATGGATAGGTACAGTATAAACTATATTTAATATACTGTATATAACAACAATATAACTAACAAATGACCAGTAGGTGACGTGTTTGTTTTTTTTTTTGTTTTTTTTTTGTTTTTTTGGGCAAATTTATTATAATATGACATAATGGATAACTAATTTAACAAATACATTAAATATATATGGATAATTACAGTATAAACTATATTTAATATATAACAACACTATAACTAACAAATGATATATATGAACTGTTGTATTTCTATAGCTACACTAACAGGTACATTGAATATGTTCACTAATAATGGCTACATAATGGACCTACACAAACCAATACTTATACTCGGATATATTCACTATGTGTACATCATATTATAATAATACACTTCTACTAATTTTATAATGTCATTTTCATTATATTATTTCTACAATTGAATAACATAGCATAAATTGAATAATACTTTTCTTCGACTATTCCTACATGATGAACTTCTATTACAACATTGTAATTATATTATATATTATTAAATACATAGCATGTTATATTAAAGCTTTACATTACTTCTAAGAATACATATACAGTGTATATATTAACGTCTACCTAACTTGTTTCTATTACACAGAAATATAAAGACTATTTTATTTTAGCTGTTCCACTGCCGTTAGAATGTCAAATCTCCAATTGATAATGTCCTGTTTCAGCCTCCAATGGTTCACCACATCAGTCAGAATGTTTTTCGGTTGGTTCCCCGATCGCCGACTTTCAATGTTAACAAAATGCGTAAGTTCACAGTCTATGGCCTGTTCCATTTCTTGCCAATCTCGCTCGGCTGTGAACGATTTCATTGTTGTTGTTGTTGGTGGCGCTGACGATGGCGACTGGTTCCACCAGCATACCTTCATGGCGGTAGAATCACCACGCTGTTCGGATTGATGAGGAGAGCGTGGTGATTCCACGTGTAATTGTTTCAAGAGTAACACACGTGGAATAAGCGTTGGGGGTGGTGCCGGCGACTCCATCTCTCCGTAGGCCTCTTTAATGGCGTCTAGGGCGGTTGGGATTTTGCTATAAACACATTCGATCTGTAGACAAAACAAATGCAATTAAAGACATGTTCAAGTCATTATCCACCTTGTTCATGACGCAACATGGTGTGTATAGTATCGTGATTTTCGATAATGTCAACGGCTCTGTCCGCGATGTCTTTCATGTCACAGTTTGATGAATATATTATGTCTGCACTGATATTACGGGCTGTCTCGGTGACGATGGAATCGCTAGATGTCGATGATATTATGCTCGATTCGGGAGATAAAATAGGAGCTGTCTCAGTAAAGTACACTGTATCGTCTTTCGTCAAATGTATGGCGTCATGCACTGTTGTCATCATAGGGGCTGTCTCCGTCAAATCTATGAAGTCATAGTTGTCGTCACTTGTCACCTGCAAAGATGACCACCGTTACGCCTCCAACACTTTGACATCCGTCAACACATAGTTCACAAAGGACCGACTTCTGGATTTCCTTATCTTTACCTCTACGCTCAAACAACACATCATGGACAAGGCTTGACACTTCTCATCATCGGTTTTGAGACGTTCAAACATGTTAGCGTCGAAAGATACAAGTTGTTACATTACTTCATTAAACGCCGTCGTCCACTGGTCATTTGTGCCATCGCTCAACAACAGACGGATGGAAAAGCGAAAGTTGGGTGAACTTTGCCATCCGTGCTCCATACATTCGTAACCCCCAGACACTTCCTTCACGGGCTTTCTTACAATAATGACAAGATGCATATGTTACATTTCTCCTCCAACTATATGCACCAATAGTAACCGGTCGTAAAACGTATTCTCCGAAACCCACCTGTGGGAGTTGATTCAGTTCCACTTCATTTCTTTGTTGCCGACGGGCCATGTCCAACATCTGTTGTGCCATGCTTGTGAACTTGCTGAATTTGCTGGAACGCGGGTGGATTGAGTGTTTTGGACGCTCCCGGGGTATATGTACCCGTACCCACAACCGCGGCAGCCCTACGGATAATCCACTCAGATAAGAGTTGGGTGTTGTAAGCACCAATGACATTCGACTACTGCAATGAGTGGCAGCTAACAAAAATGCTAACCAACTCTTACGAAACCGCCAAATAAGCAAAAACAACCATATATATCATATGATTACCGTTATGCGCTTTCTGTCGGCTACTGACGTATGCATCCGTCACACTCGTTTCATCTCAACGGGTCTTACGGGCTCGTAACAGGTGCTTCGTAGTTGGTATGGACTTGTTTGTTTCTCGTTGGAATTTTAATGGGTTTTTTTGACATCTCTTATAAATGAACACGCAGCTGGTGCAATGTCTCTGCCACGAAAGAATGCCATGTACGCCTTCGTGGCGTCTTGTTTATAACCCGCTGTTTGGTCTTCATGTCAAGGCTGTTCCGTTGTCAGAGTTGAAAAGTGACCAGTTTGCTTGGGGTATGATTCCCACGCCTTGTGGAACATGTGTCTGTCAGAAAAAATTCCAAGTACGCTTTCATGGATTCAAGTTTATAACGCGCTGCTGGGTTTTATTTCCTCCGTTGACATGTCTGAGAAATAACAACTTATCCATATGTTCATTGTCGACCACCAAAGTTGTCCCTTGATTGCTTAAATATCCAGACTGGTTGGAGGGTTAGTCATTCCTGCTCTGCATGTTACCTTTGTGTATGCATTTTACATTTGCCTGTTACATCCGACGACAATTCGTTTTCTGCGCTGCGATGTCTCAACGTATGATGATTGTGGACATGTTGCCAACTTTCACTGAACTTGCAAACATATTAATTGTGTACTTTGGGAAAACGTAAGTTTTACTTTTCATCATTCGGCTCAGCTTATCGTAGCGGTTCACACCAACGAAATGGTGTATGCTTGTTAATACAAATACGTAATACTAGAGTCGCTTTTGATATACTTTGTAACCGCGTAGTTGGATGAGTGAGAGACTAATCAATTAGTTAAGTCAGACATTACTAAATTTGATTTGATTTATTCAATATGGTCTCCAGAGAGACTGTATTATTTTTCTTTTCGAATAAACGTGTAGATTGGGTACTTTTTCTAAATGTTGATTTGTTGATATATTAGCTTAGTCGCTGTCGCGCGCTTGGGTTTCTTGCTAAGCGACACACTGGTTGTTGTCTCATAAGCATTCCGTGTGTAAAGAATAATGATTGCGTCCTCCTACTAGGTATGTTTAATAGATATTCTCGTAGTTTTTATAGGTTGATGATTTTACTATGCACAACACGTTGTTCGTTTTATACTTAACCATATTTTCCTTCTTCAGACGTCACCGACATTCATGGTTGAACGTGATGGCAGAATTACAAGAAACGATCCTTCCGTGGTGCGAGTATTCTGAGGTTTCGATGGAAGAAGAAAATTGGATGCCGGAAATTGAAGAAAATATAAGATGTATTGAGAGGGCGAGGGAGAGAAACGGAGACGCTGTGCTTTCGAAGCCGTGATGCGACAGGTACGACTTGTACAACCAAAACACCCGAAGACCGATGAATCTTGCCACGCGACGTGGAAAAGTACTACCTCGTCTTCGCCTCCGTTAACGGGACTGAACTGCAGTGACGGACAATAAAATAAAAAACATAAAAAACACGATATATATCATTTATTTAGACAATGATAAAGAACAATAAATAATACAACATTTATATAATATATTTAGACACATAGTTGCGCATGTAACCGTCTTTATTGTGTTTTATCTGAATACCTATTTGATAGTATCGGTATTGTGGTGCAATTAAAAGATGATTGTGTGTGTGCACACGACCGACTGCGTTTGTTCCGTTTTTAAGATGCCCGCGTTTCGGCGGCAAGCAGATGGACACACGAGCCATTCAGACTCCTCACCTCACTAATCATCCACGATTTTTATGAAACTCTTACGCATAACTTTTATGAAACTATAACCGACGAATCGCAGCTCTTTATACCATTTACCGATAACGTACTGAACCCTGATTGATTAGCTCTCTCATTCATTGATACCGTACTCAATAACCGCCACGTCAGCGATATGTGGGTTTTCCCTAAATAACCGTCACGTTAGCGATAGGTGGGTTTTTCCCACTAACCGCTACGTCAGCGATATGTGGGTTTTTCCCGAAATTGAAATAAAAAATAAAAATAAAAAATAAAAATAAAAATAAAAATAAAAATAAAAATTAAAATTAAAATTAAAATTAAAATTAAAATTAAAATTATTCCAATGTCTATTTTTAGTAACCTCCTCTCTTGCTCATCATAAACCCCTTACCTACTACTCACGAAGCCTCGAAGACGTAAATACCTTCTTTTCCATTATGGCAGATGAGATCACAGATCCGCCTGGTAAACAGGAGAGTATGTCAGTATGCTTGAGGATGCTGATTGGCTGTAAAGTCAAAGAATTCTTTTTTGATTTTATATATCTTGAGCGGGCAACGATGAAAGCTATAGCACATGCTGTCGTAGAGTGTCTGAAAGATCATAACATCGATATCAGTAAAGCCAGGGTATAAAATTCAGCTGTCTTTCTGATGTTGTTACATAAACAAGCTGATTTTACATAAGTGAGTGTTTCATTTCTTACGTCTATACCGTCAGTTACCTAGTCACAAGCGTCCCCCCTACTGCGTTCAGGGTTAGCTTAATGACATCAATAACCACGGTAATAGAAAGAACTCACTTCACTCAGAAGATTCCAGGTAAACTCGTTATGACTTTAATCAGATAAAATATGATACAGTTACATACATAGACAATCATTTCTGTTGTCTAAGACTACATGATGACAGATCTATGCGTAGTCGTACGCCCACCAGAACTGACTAACTAAAACTCATTCTAACGCTCTTCCATCAAGATTAAACTAAAACTAAACACTCTTCCAACAAGACCAAACTAAAACTAAACACTCTTCCATCGAGGCTAAACTTAAACTAACTCTCTTCCATCAAGACCAAGCTACCACTCATTCTAACGCTCTTCCACCAAGACTAAACTAAAACTGACTATCTGTATTTTTGGCGTCCATTTATACGCCAGGCACAGTCATGATCAGTCCTCCCAGAAGGGAGGGCATGTCCTTATAAGTCAACGGAGCAGTCTCAGTCGTGGACCACTATTCTGGTCATCCTAGGCTAACCCACACAAATATATATCTGGACACTCCCCTGGATGTTTTATGTAACTACACTGGTCGCTTTCTAGAACAACAACTTTGACTGCGCTTCTACTCTTGGCTACTCTGTCCTTGGACGGTTCAGCAGACATCGTTACTAATATAGTTGTAGTCTTCTACTGGGACAGTTTGTTTTGAAATAGCCTTTTCTAGGAGGCTGACCTATTCGTCCGCACTCGCTTAACTAGAGGGATACATGACTTTACAAGGGGTCAGAACTACGATGGTGCGCAGTATATGTCCTCGGATAAGGTTGGCGTGCAAGCGACGATAAAGCTGTTATACCAACTGCAGCAGCCATGTCCTCAATTTGAGCATCGCAATGCCTGTAGACTACCTGCCATCCGGAATATGGTCGACACCCTTAATACAGTATTAATTTCTTCGATCTGTCCCCCAAACGACAACGATTCCAGGAACGAATCCTAAAATATCTGGCACCAGATATGAGGAATACGAAACTTGTCGGAATGTGCCAGACCAGATGAGTGGAGCGTCACACATGCTACGACACGTTTTATGACATGTATGAGTTCATGTGTGAATGTCTGGATGTCGTACTGAATCTGTCTGAATATCATCACATCTACGAGGTGGTTGCATAGGCTGACAGTTGGGATGAGGAGACCAGGACGAAAGCGCAAGGGCCGCTATAGTCAGACTCACTTCGTCACATACAATCATTGCTGTTCTGTTTTCTTCGTAGACTAAATAGCGTTGCTCTGCTCATTTACATCTAGAAAATACACACACTCAAAACACGGCGGACATTTGCAATCTTTCTTGTTGTCTCTCTAACTATCAGATAGGCGGCGCCACTGCGCACTTAGAATGCTGATTGCTGATCGATTTGATTGTAACAACGTTTACAAATAAAGTAAAACACCACAGTTCTCCCCGACAGTTTCAAATAGTCTTGGGACAAGCTATGAAACGCAAATATAGCAAGCTAGGGACTGTGGCGCAAACTAACGCTAGGAACAAAAGTCATTAGGGGGAGTAAGGGGTAGGGGGACGACGGTTGCGGGCGCTCCGACGAAGCACTGGGGAAGCAGCCACGTCTCGAGGTGGAGAAACGATTCGCCCGTCTCAGCAGCCGTAGGGGAGCCGTCCCTCGTCGGAGTTTCACGTATCGGCGAACGTGGTGGAGATGCAGCTCGTACGTCTGTCGGGAAACGAAGCTATTCGACTGGCGGTTGAACAAGTGCGGGCGAAGTTTTCACCCGGTGACGCATTTGGTCGATGTGACGACGATGTATGCCATCTGCACACTGCACAGTAAACATGCGAGTACCGAGCGACGACGTTATTCGCTCAGGAATCCACTTTACTTTCCGATTAACACCGTAGCTCCGAACGAAGACGTGGTCCCTGATCGCGAACGTGGTGGAGTGTAGCGGCGGCCACTTGTCGTGATGTACGGATGGTTGTAGAAGAGAGAGCGGAGTTCGAACTTGCCGTCCGATCATCAGCTCAGCCGGAGTACGCCCCGTGGCGCAGTTCGGCGTGCTGCGGTACTCGCGAAGAAAACCCATGGTAGCCTTGTCTCTCTCCTTCCCTTCCTCTCCCACGGAACGCTGCATCGCTGTCTTGAAAACGCCCACCAGGCGTTCGGCCTCGCCATTAGAGGGCGGTGAAAAGGGGCACTTGTCAAGTGTACGATGCCGTTCAGGCGACACCAGTCCTCAAACTGTTTCGACCCGAACTGAGGCCCGTTATCCGAGACAAGTGTCTCTGGAGAACCCCACGTGGTGAAAAGAATGTTGAGCGCCATAATAGTGGTCTCCGTAGTCGGATACT
Organism: Lamellibrachia satsuma; assembly: GCA_033239005.1. Lineage (NCBI taxonomy): Eukaryota > Metazoa > Annelida > Polychaeta > Sabellida > Siboglinidae > Lamellibrachia > Lamellibrachia satsuma. Next base: position 6,133,428 of record BSQZ01000020.1, on the reverse strand, counting down.
TTGACATACGAACGACGCTGGGCCACCTTGAGTAGGCGTCCATGACCAGCATCCACATGTTACCCAAGAATGGGCCAGCAAAGTCCACGTGAATGCGGTCCCACGGCTCGTCGGGCAGTGGCCATGGCGACAAGTTGGCAGTTGGTGCCGGTGCTGTAACAGCGCAGACGTTGCACGCTTTACAACAGGCTTCGACGCTCGCCTCGATGTTCGGCCACCAGACATACAGTCGTGCCATCGTCTTCATGCGAACAACTCCGCGATGAGACTGGTGTAGCATGGTGATCACCTTGGTCTGAAGCTCCTGTGATACTACCACGCGACAGTCTCGTAGTATGACGCCGTTCACTTGACAAATCTCCGTCTGCGTTTGCCCCGTGACGATGATATCGTCCAGGTAAGCGGCGACGCCTGGGATGCCGGCAACCAGATTGTCCACCAATTTTTGGAAAATGGCTGGAGCAGGGGACGGACCGAAACATAGTCGGTTGTCCGGTAGAGTCCCTTGTGCGTGTTGATGACGAGAAGTTGCTTGGTTTCGTCGTCCAGCTCAATCTGCAGGTATGCGTCTCTCATGTCGAGTTTGCTGAAATGCATGCCCCCTGCGGTTTGGCGAAGAGTTCCTCTATTCGCGGAATAGGATGCTGTTGGACGTGCAGGCACGGATTGACGGTCGCTCTATAGTCGCCGCAGATCCTCACTTTGCCACTCGGCTTCTGTACGACTACAATAGGGGTAGCCCAGTCTGAGTAGTCGACTTTGGTGACAATCTTCAAGTCCTCCAACCGTTGAAGTTCTTTTCCAACCGCGTCGATGCGAGAGAAAGGCAAAGGCCTCGCCTTCAAAAACTTGGGTTGCACATCGTCGCGTAGCTGTAGATGAGCCTTCGTCTTCGTACAGAGGTCCAGCCCGGGTGCGAAGATGCTGGGATGATCCGCGATCACCTTCTTCAGATCAAGGTCGGTTGGCACACCCATTGTGTGCACATCGGCGGAAAGTAGCTCCGCTGACGCCTTTGGCATGTAGAGTAATGCGTTGATGTCTAACTGGAATGCTTGAATCCAGTTCAGGCCAAGCAACGAAGCACCGCTGCTGACAACGAGGGGGAGTTGCAGCACTGTCGAAACACACTTGACGTCTACAGTACACTCGCCCATAACGCTGATCTGGCGCTGGCCGTAGGCGCAGAGTCTGATATACGATCGAGCGAGCCGAGGAGAACCAATCTTCTTCCAACCAGTTTCTCCGGTGAGTGCGATCGGGGATCCCGTATCCACCTCAAACTCGACGTAGTGCCCGTTGATCAGCAGCGCCTGTCGTGGCTTCCTACGCAGATCGTGTGTGTGTCGACAAGGTCATCACCGACATCGAGGCTGTTTTGTAGTCGTTATGTGACTTGCTCCCCGACTGCTCAGAGCGACAGACCGACTTGATGTGTCCGATCCGCCCGCACTTGTGACACTCCGATTTTAGGAACGGACATGCAGCTCGACGATGGTTTGTCGAGCCACACCCTGCGCACGGTTGTCCTTGACGTCCCTCTGGTCGAGACTCGGACTTGTGTGACTTGTTGTTCTTCCAGTTGCCCGTCTTGGTGCGTCACGGTTGACGAAGCTTCTCGACAGCAAGCACTTCAGGAGTAGGCCCCTGTGTAGGCCCTTTGACGATCGCATCGCTAGCAGCCAATGCGACGTACGAGTTGGCGGTCTTCAAAACCCCATCGAGGGTCGGTGAAGGCTCCTTCAGACACGCTCTCCGAACCTCGTTGTGCGGTGTGTTGAGGACGATCATGTCCCGGATAAGCCGGTTCAAGACTTCGGATGCTCCAAAATTGCAGTCGCGACCGATACAGCGAAGATCGGCAACCCAGTCGCCATAAGTCTGACCAGGTTTCATCTTGCACTGATAAAATGTGTAGGATGCGGCTACCTCATGCAGTTACTGTTCGTCCAACTTTCCAGTGACGTCATCAAAAGACGCTGCGTCGAGTTCTGATGCACTAAACAGTTTGTTTGTGAGTTCGTAAGTTTCAGGTCCCACCCATGACAAAAAATACGCTTTCTTTTTGTCAGCATCAACAACACCATGAGTTATGATGTGCTGGTTTAACCGCTGTAGATATGCCGCCCATTTCTCACGTGAATGTTCAAAAATGGCAAATGACGGCACACTGTGTGGCTGCGGTTGTGGGCTGACTGGCTGTGCCTGTGTCGCTATGCCGGTCATCGCCTGTTTCATCGCTGCAGCTAGCAAGTTTTGTAACTCGTCAGGCGACATCGTTAGTGACATAGTCGTTGGTCGTTATCTCACTTACTGACACCAGATTTCTGTTTTCTTCGTAGACTAAATAGCGTTGCTCTGCTCATTTACATCTAGAAAATACACACTCTCAAAAAACGGCGGACATTTGCAATCTTTCTTGTTGTCTCTCTAACTATCAGATAGGAGGCGCCACTGCTGATTGCTGATCGATTTACGATTGTAACAACGTTTACAAATAAAGTCAAACACCACAATTGCATTCATATCATCACCAAGAATGTTTTGGAGAATGTCAGGCCCATGGCGTCAAAGCTTCAAAAGAGGGACTCGGACACACACACACACACACATATATATATATATATATATATATATATATATATATATATATATATATATATATATATATATATATATATATATATATATATATATATATATATATATATATATCAAGCGTACATTATGATCGACCAAACCTGGGAACGAATGGTAACGACGAGACAAAAGATAGATATAAGAGGAGTACAGTGTATGGTATAAAGATGTTACACGTTTAGTCACACTTCTTGGTACAGCCATCTCAGCACCAAGGACACCCCGCTCGTCCCGACAGATGCAAAGAGCCAAAGCCCCCAGCACATCCACACGGGAGCACTACCTGTGCAATCAGGCAATCCCGTTTTGTGACCACCTGTCTGCCGAGCCGAATTCCACAATCGTCGATATAACCCAGAAAGCAGGAAGGGTATAGAGATTCTTGCTTTACTCCCCGGGATCATTAAAGAGACGGGAAATGTACAACATGTTGTGGACGGATTGATGTTCTTTGAGTCAAACATGCCAAAGGTCTCTTCGCTGCGAGCTGAGCTGAATGAATGGCAGGGCTATTTGAGACCCACAGAGCCCACACAGTCATCGTCCTCGCCTAACCTGGCTGAATGCCTCGAGCACACAGACGAAGACATCTTCCCGAACATCCACACCCTGTTGAGGATCGGTTGCACTCTTCCTGTTGGAAGTTGTGACGCAGAGTGTTCATTCCCCTGCCTGCAATGGGTCAAAACCTACCTAGGCAACAGGATGGGGGAAGATCGGCTTTCTGGGCTCACCGTGACGAAACAGTTTGTCAAAATTAATGTTCATAGAAAGGAACAAACGGAAAATGTTCTCAAGCTACATACTGTATTAATAATTAAAGTGACTCAAATTAGGTGTGCTAATAATATTATTATCACAATGGAAAAGGCAAAGAGTACTGGAGATTGATGTATAATGATTAATGGATCTGCTGATGAACAATTGTTATTAAAACAAAGCTGATATAAACAGAGTTTCTAGTATCTAGTTGTATCCAGCACCCGGCAACGTTCTATTAACTGATTATTGTCTGCATAATTATATTGTGATTAGAATGTTATGGTATTTTGAGGTCTTATTCAACTAGTTAGCCTTTTCAGAACTGTTTCGCCAAGCTGACCTCAGTGGTTCTTTAACGTCCCAAATTGAGACGGGACCGACATTAACGTGATCTCCGAGTTACGAGGGATACACAGTCCACAATGTTGAGAGGAAGGTTTATACACCAAATCTACCGTGTCCGGTTTGCGTCTTGAATTCAGAACTATGGCATGAAAGGCGGATGTGCTAATCACTACATTTGCATTGTTGGGTTTTGTAATATAAGTACACAACGTCAATTAGTTATATGGCATACTGTTCTTCTTTCTACGGTGTATGTATTTCTATGATGCGTTTTAATTTACAAAGCTCAAAGGTATCAGGAAACGTTTTAATCTACCAGTTTGCACTCACTGTTGTTACATGCATGGTACTACTACTTTTAGCAGAATGTCTCCCGATTCAAATTCAGATCAAGAATCGAATGGTGCGCTTTATACAGAGTAGATTATAATGCAACAACGGTTTGGATAGACTCTCTTGAGAGGGCGATCTAGCCTTTTGAGGGCATTGGTTCATATATGTCTAAACGTTTCAGTTACACCTTGTCTCAGTACAAACTTAATGCCACGACTTTCTGTAATATGAAATCTAACTACTTTTATGTGGGACAATGCTACTTGCTAATGTTATTGACTCGGAATCGTGGCTAGTTTGCTGAAGACAAAAGTACAAGTCAGATGTATGTTTGTATACGAGCTTTTATAGTAAGCCAACTGATTATGTAAGAATACAATATGCATACATAATATAAAACGAAATCATCAAATCTAGGTAATTGAAAATTCACCAACTAACAGCAAAGGTGGGGGAACCGACCACACGCAGGTGGAGGACCCCACCATTCGACAAACAACAAGGGTAAAAACCTTGTGTACACATTACCTACAAAAAAGGGGAAAGCGTCAGTACCTGACCTCGCCCTAAAACCCCTGATGATGATTACTTTTATTATATCATTCACAACCTATATCAGAAGGAGCTGGATAAGAAACTACTAAACACAGTTTCCTTGGCAAAGGATGTGCTGAATAATATAGAAAATGCGTGTAGTACTTTTTTAGTCAAAGATGCGTTAGTCTCTTTGTGTGCAAAAATACTCGTTTTTTATTAAACATTTGCATTACTATAGTTGTTTTAGTCAATATTGCAATAAATGGCACATGACATATGTTTCATATTACATTAGGCTCTAACTCACTTAAAAGCAGATTATGGGTGTCCCAAATTACACAATTTCAAGTGTTTTGTCTAAAATAACGTCAAATGGATGGGAAGGGGGATACCCACCCACCCCCAAAGCACTTCGCGCCTCATTTCGTTCCTCCGGCGCTTGATACATTATCTTGGACCCCCCTTTTCTAAATCTTGGATCCGCTCCTGCATAGTGTTCATTATAACAATAATAGTTACCATTAGTCAAATACAATATACTAATAAATACCAGTGTTCATAATTTTTGTAGTTCCATCCACCCTACACAATGTCCCATGTCTTCTTCGACTGGACAAACAAAAAAATTATGTAGACCAAAATATTAATTAATACGAGAGTAAAATATAGTGTTCATTATAAACATAAAATTAATCAATAGTCAAATGAAATTTTAGTAGGGCTTAATGTACAGATTTCTGTCAATGGCTCCGGAATAGGTTCATGGAAATGATCGACATCCTTTAGAGCCCATCACAACATGTTCTGTCTCAAATTGCATGCAATGGCACCATAGTCTTTCATCACATCTATTACTCGTCGCACTATGTGTGCATAGTGTCAACTGCAATTCGTATTCTGCGGTGTCATCCTTCAGAGGCCATCAGAACCTGTTCTGTCCCACAATTTACATGCATTGCACCACCAGTTTCTTTCATCACACCCATTACTCATTGCATTATGCATGGGTAGATTTTACCATCATACAAAATGTACCATTGACCAGTCGTGCAGTCTTTGATGTCCGTGATGAACTGCAATCGACTAGGTTTGGGTGGATCAGAACTGTTGTGTTTCTTTCGTCACATCGATTACTTGTTGCATTACACGTGGGTATATTTTACCATCATACAAAATGGTGCACCATTGACCAGTCCTGCAGCCTTTGATGTCCTTGATGAGTTGCAATCGACTAGGTTTGGGTGGATCAGAACTGTTGTGTGCTCTCGATTGAGTTGCAGTGGTCTTAGAAGTGGGTGGGTGTAGGCATAGCTTTCTCCAGTCTGAATTTGCTTTGCTTAACTAGTTTCTTTCTTCGGTGGGCATAATTCTGGTACAGCTTCAATGGAAACAGCTGTCAGTGCTGGAACTGCAACAATTGGGGTGAGGTGGCGTAGGGTTGTGTTCTTGTGCAGCTTCCATGTTTACATTAGTTAATGTTGCAGCAGCGAAGTCAGAGTCTTGGAATATGTCTATGGTCACTGGCCACAGACCTGCCTTCCTGAAGCCATTAACAGCATTATGGACGGGTGCCATGCACTTTTCTGTACACCACATTAAGAATTTCAGCGACTTGCCACGTTATCACTGGTCCACATCCTCAATGCATCATCGTAGTATTTCCCAAACGGTCCAAAAAAAGCCACATCCAAAGGCTGGAGTCGGTGAGTCGTGTGTGGTGGACGTGAGACCATGACCACTCCAGCTTCCTGAGCCATCTTGGTTGCAGCTAAATTCTTTGTGTGCATCATGTGGCTATCGAATATGAGCTCAATATTCTCCTCTTTCGTTGGTTTAAACAAAATCTACAAAATGTCACAGCCAAGTAACAAACCCCTCATTGGACATCTATGTCCACCATTCGTCAGTTCTATCTTCATCCTCTTCTGTTTATATATGACCATTGGCACTACATTTATGTAAACCCTCATAAAACACCAAGTCTTTGGTAGTCCAAAACAATGTAAATTTACCTGTGACCAAATGTGTACTGTTACAAGTTCACTCGATTGGACCACTTAGCAACTTCCTTTATTTGCACCATACACCATACCCTAATGCATACATATGAAACTGTGATGATAAAAATTATTTAAATTATTAGCCAAGTCGACAAAGTGCATGAGTATCGCCTTTGTGATTTTGGGCCAACTATCCTTGAAATGCGACTGGTGTGATCGTTTTTGTTTGCTGATTTTCCGGAGAGTTTGCAGAGTGAGGTGGGCTTAGTATGCCCCAACACTAACCATAACGCACCACAATATATATTAATTTATTTCAAATACCACCACAGCAACATAAGTACAGTCAAACCTGCTGAAGCAACCACCTGCATTAAGTGATCATCTGTCATTAACAACTACAGTCAACTCATCCTTTCACAATTCTTGCATTTAAAATTAACTGCATTAAGTTACCAGTTTTTGACCATTCATTGAGTGGTCACTAAGACAGATTTGACTACCATATAGTCTTCATCAGACAAGCATGCATACATACAGTATAACTTTGTTAACTTCAATAACTTAAATATCCATCGTAACTTGAACAGTGAGCCCGGCCTTGCCAGACTGCACTGCCTTTTGTAAACACATTAAATGTTTTATTTATTGTGCAGTAGTCAGAATGTAACTTTAAGTTGAACACATGGACAACTTGGAATGTTTGCACGGACCCTCCAAATACGAGTTAACAAAGTTGTACTGAACATTCAACCAGTAGCATAATACTAAAAAAACGTGCCGATTAAAATAGCTATTTATAAAATAATGTATTCCAGACCACATCTTCGAAAAATACAATATACATTACATTTTTAACAGCCACCAATACACTTAAAAATATTTTACTGGTTACACCAGTTGGACCAAACACACCGAGATCTAAAATAGTCCATAGTTCAGTACTGTAATGATAAATAAATTTATGAGTCCCACAAAGTTCACCATGTCTAAATTTTAATTGAAAAACCTCTGCACATAGCAAACATGTTGTGTCACTGCATCTCACCTCCATGTCAAATGTGTAGCCACCATGTATCACTTTTTGTTGTAGAAACAAATCATTAGTAGCTCCATTTCTCTGCTCAAACATATGTTTGATTTAGCCTATCCAGTTCGTTGATGTCCAAATATGTAGTTTGTGAATAGTTTATGTAGCATCTGCAGTCGATTTAGTAAAAAGTTTAAATCTATTTTTTTTTCAAATCATCCAGTTCATTGATGTCCAAAGAAATATTATGTGGTTTGTGAATAGTTTATGTAGTCGATTTAATAAACAATTTTAAATCTATTTTTGTTCAAATCATCGAAAGAATTATCATTAAATCTGCTACAGCTCAAAATAGTGGATGTACAAAATGGTAAACACTTTGTGGATCAATGCCGATTGTGGGGGTGACTTCATCCTCTCGCCAATCACATGACAAAATTATGAAGTTTCACATTTTCACTTCACATTAGGTAATTTAATAGTGTCTGATAACTTCACAAGAATTACATACAAAAGCTAGCATGTTGCAGTGGATACTGGGTAGGTTTGGTTTTTCACAGAATGAATTTGAAATGAGACTAGTGAAACATTTGAACTGAATTGGGACGTTCAAGTTAATGTGTTTGTTTATGGTTAGATATAGGATGATTTCATTCCCAAATCCACTTTGCTGCCCCTCCAAAACAATTTCCTACCCAATCAGATCTAAGTGCACATACGGCTGCAGTCCTGATGTCATTCTTGTTCTGGGAACAAGTTACCCCATTAATAGGGCACAGTAGCTCGGCAGTTAGAGCGCCGGACTGTCAATCGAGAGGATTGGGGTTCGCGTCCACCATACTACCATCTGAAGCTTACGCAACTTCATTCACCCCAGTTTGCCTGTGTCTTTTGGAAGAAACACTAAAATTCGCTGGTCCCTCCTATCTGGTGTCCATGTTAGCTATGACAGAAGTATCCATGATGCAACTTAGTCAATTCTGCTAACCACCTTGCTGGAGAATATGACTGAATGAAACACCTTTGATAGTATTTTGTGCTGCTTTCTAAAAACCATTTCATGGTAGTTGTACACTACAGCCTTCACCAGTAGCTATACTCCTGTTGATACATGCCATCCAGTAAAGATACCCAACACCCGTGGAAGAAACTGTACACAGAAACACACATCCAGTGCACAATTACTAGAAGTATAAATAACATGATGATTTCTGACTAACAATACATTTGTCACTTATTTCCTAATTCCCACGTCTGGCTCTTGATAACCACAGTTACTTGGCGGCTGCCGGATACCATGACTAATGTGACACAGGATCTGTTGAACATTCTTGTTTCTGCCCATACTTTCTCTCTCAATGTGCTTCTTTGAATCAATAGTATAAGTTGAACAATGCATCAATCTTCTCAAATCCATCAACACCATGCTGATGATAGCACAGATCAGCTACTTCATGTTTGTGATGTCATCAGTCATCTTTGTGATGTCATCATCCTTATTTGTGATGTCATCATTCACGTTTGAGATGTCATCATTCACGTCTGTGATGTCATCATCCATGTCTGTGATGTCATCATTCATGTTTGTGATATTATCATTCATATCCTTGATTCATTGTTCATGCCAGTGATATCCTCATTCTGTTTGCTGGAGAAAATAAACCAACATTACTATCTCATTACAATATTGCATTATACACATACAGTGAAGTGTTCCTGAAAGGTATATATACAAAATAGATAAAATAAAAAACATTGTAACATCAACATAATAAACGTGTTAGAATCAGAACAACATGTTAGAATCAGAACATCAGGGCATTCAACAGTCCTCCAACTTATTAAAATTTTAGATAATTGGACCTTAGGACTCGATAATGGTAATTATGCAGATGTAATTTTTATGGACTTCCTAAAAGCTTGTGGCACTGTAACACATAAGAGGTTAATAAGTAAATTGGATAGCTTCAACATTAGGATGGAAATAATAAATTGGATTGAAGCATTTCTCAGACTGAAAAGAAAAGATGGCTGTAAATGGAAAAGAATCAAAATGGTACAAATTAACTTCTAGGATACCTCAGGGTTCAGTTTTTGGACCATTACTATTTGAGTTATATAGAAATTACCTACCAGAACTAACAAAGTCTGATACATTTTTATTTGCAGACAACATCAAGATATTTAGAACTATTATAGATAAAAAGGACCAGGACATCTTACAACATGACCTAAATACAGTGGAGTGATAATTGTTAATTAATGTTGGAACAATCAAATATTCTATGACACTTAACACCACCATACATCCGATTGACACAATTAAAAAACAAAACGATTTAGGGGTCATTGACTCATTGTAGACACAAAGCTGTCCTTTCATGATCACATTAATCAAGTTGTAAACAAAGCAACACAGATGAAAAAAATTATTTGTTTAACTTTCCAAATTCTAGACAAAGATACGTTCTTGTCATTATATAAAACAATGGTAAGAACGCATCTTGACAACACCATAGCAGCATAGTACCCTTACAAAAAACACATTATTGCAATAGAAAATGTCCAAAGAAGAGCAATCAAAGAATTACCAGGTATCAGTGACCTAACTTATACAGAAAGACTAAACTCACTAAATCTACCCTCATTAGCTTATAATGAGGGTAGAGGAGATATGATTTAAGTTTTTTAAATTATACACAAATCCTTTTAAAATGGGATGAAGCATCTTTCAGGACAGGGAATTGTTTACTCAAAGATCAAATATAAATATAATCAGAATCAGTCGTACAGGTAAAATCCATAAATTCATTTAAAAACCGCTGGTTAAATGAGGCAATTTTATATAACTTTGAAGCATCTTTAAAAATTGGAACCGGAACTCTTAAGCTATTAATAGATGATGATGAAGATCTGATCGATGCGGAGTCACAAGAGTCATGCGACCAGAACCATCGTAAGGTATCTTAAGGAAAGGTTTTAAAACCAAAGCATATCGGTTTAAAAGAAAGTCTGTCTGCATTATATTTAGATGTTGATATGGTATTGCTTAGAATTGGAGCCTACTATGGATACCACTCTAGTGAGGCAAGTGCATATGTCATGTTTATTGCTGAACAAGTCAAGGGTTTCAGAGGAACCACATCAGATATACACACAGTAATATTATCTTATAATTGATGACAAGAAAACTGGGAACTTGTCATATTCAAAATGTAAAAACATCTTATTAACATTTAATCAACATTACAATTCTATTAGTAAGAGGAAAATGTATAAAGTTATGAAAAGACCATAGCTTACTGGCATTTCCCTGCCTCGGGTTTCGAATGGCAGCAGTAGTGCTGCAACACTGCACAAGAAACACACGGTGCCGTACATCCATAATGAGCCGACCAGTGACTTCTGCAGCACTACCTAGTGGCAGCAGAACACACCAATGCAAGAATACAATGAATACATGCACATACCCTAAAGGTTCAAAGTGTTATCGTTTTATCATAAAAATCATGTCGTACAGCATAAACTATATATATTACATCTTTAGTGGCCAAATGTGTTTTAATTAACCACTTGTTTGTCAAAATTTTAATGATTTGAGTTGAATCACATGTTTACATTGCATGTTGCACATGCCTGACAGGTGGACCAGGGCGGGCCGGGATAATCATGCTGCTGTTATTTAAGTTATTTGTTACTCCCAATTGTGCCTATGGTGGGGAAGTATACTTGTTTTGTTAAGTGTTTGTATTTAATTATTGTAATCATGGCTTCTCCGAGTGCTGTCCAGCCTATTGGGCTGCCCCTGCTCAGCAGCACAGATGATATTTGAAATCAGATAACAGTCCAATTATATTTTTAACAAGCAATTTGTTAACATATGTTTTAAACATACTGCATTCAACCTAATAAGCCTACAGTACATTTGAAAAAAATTGTGCCATGAAAAAATGTCAAGGAATCTGTTCTGAAAAGCTTACACCAAAATATTTTTCTCTATACAATAAGGTAACTGTTAACACTTGCATTTGGTGATTAGTGTAGAACTGAAAAGTGGTGTGAACTGTTTAACACCAGATGATGCCACATTTCAGTTGTTCCACACTAGTAAAATTACAAATTACTCAATAGGTTGAATACAGTGAGTGAAAAGAAAGCCCAGAAAGCCAGTATATGGCTGTGAATTTTAATGGAATTTATCATCTTAGAATGCTTCCTTGTGGAGTGTTACCTTGTCATGGTAAGGAGGCTTGTGTACCCCTATGACCCTCTGAGCTATACCAGTGGAAGGCAACTCCTGGCAGGTCCTACCATACCGGGCAGGACTGGGGCGAGTGGTCAGACAAAGCACAGTCCAGCCACATCTCTTGATCATGGAGCCCGGGAGGAAAATGGTCTACGACCACTGCGGAAAACTTGTGGGCACAGCGGCTTGGGCTAATCACCCACTCAGTTGTTATTGAAATCGATTACAGAAACCGAAACCATGAATACTCAACCACACCTCGATCTGAGCAAAGCAGGCTGTCCTGAAAGGGTGCGTATGAATCCCTTGGGTGAAAGCCGACAGGAAGCCCAAGGGAGGAAGAGTCTGCTACAGCTCAAGTCAAAAATTAGAATAGGATGCTGGAATGTCAGGACACTGTACCAGGCAGGAAAACTGGCACAGCTCGCCAAAGAAATGAGAAGATACAAGCTGAGCATCATTGGAGTCAGTGAAAGCAGATGGAACACCTTTGGGAAGGTTACAACTAGCTCTGGAGAAACTTACTTGTACTCTGGGAATGAGAGAGAAGAAGATGTGCACACACATGGAGTAGGGCTGCTCCTCTCAAAGGATGCAGCAAAAAGTCTCATAGAATGGGAACCAGTCTCGGAGAGAATCATCACAGCCACGTTTACATCAAAAGGTCAGAACATCACCATTATACATTGCTATGCACCAACCAACTCTGCTGAATTTGAAGAGAAAGAGACCTTCTACCAACATCTACAAACAGTCTCCCAAAAACTACCGAAGAGGGATATCCAAGTTATTATGGGGGATATGAATGCCAAGATTGGAAAGGATAATGACAATTGGAGAGGCACAATGGGGAAAGAAGGTCTGGGACAGATGAATGAGAACGGTCTCCTGTTTGCAAATTTCTGTACTCTCAATGAACTGATAATCGGAGGAACTCTCTTTCCACACAAGTCCACACACAAAGCCACATGGATATCCCCAGATCTAAAGACGGAAAACCAAATTGACCACATAACAATCACCAAGAAATGGAGGAGAGTGCTTCTAGATGTCAGAGTGAAAAGAGGAGCTGACATTAACTCCTACCACCACCTCCTTGTGGGTGAATTTAGGATGAAGCTAGCAGCAAAGAAGAAGACGGATTACAAGGTACAAAGAAGGTTTGAGATAAGAAAACTTCAAAATACTAAAATACGACAGGAACTGGGAATCACACTACGGAACAGGTTCCAAGCATTGGAAGAGGAAAAAACCATTGATGAAAAGTGGGCAAGATGCAAGAATGCAATTACAGACACCTGTGAACAAGTCCTAGGCTGCTGGGAAGCTAGGAGGAAGGACTGGATTAGAGACGACACCTGGGAAGCTATTAAGGCAAGGAGGGAGACTAAAATGAAACTCAACAAGGAGCAGATGACACAAGGAAAAAAAAACTGCAGCAGGAATACCAGGAAAGAAACAAAACAGTTAAAAAGAAGACAAAGAGGGACAAGAAAACATATTATGTAGAAAAACTAGCAAACGAGGCTGAAATCGCAGCTAGGCAAAACAACTCCAGAGAGTTATACAAGATCACCAGACAGCTAGCAGGGAAGAACAAGAGCACTAGTCGCCCCATCAGGGACAAACAGGGAAACCTTCTCACTAAGGAATCTTTACAGTTACAATGCTGGAAAGAATATTTCCAAGATATCTTGAATAGGCCTTCACCAGATTCAATCCCAGACATGGAGGAAACAAATGAAGACCTTAACATTAATTGTGGTAGGATATCCAAAGAGGAGATCAAGAGAGCCATCAAAAAGCTGAAGCTAGGCAAAGCACCTGGAATTGACAATATACCATCTGATGTCTTAAAAGCTGATATTGGGGCAACCACAGACGTTTTATACAGCGTGCTAAATGAGATCTGGGATAAAGAGGAAATACCAACTGAATGGAAGACAGGTATGCTAGTTACAATCCCCAAGAAAGGGAACCTCAGTGAATGTAAGAACTGGAGAGGGATCATGCTTCTATCAGTGCCCAGTAAAATTCTCTGCCGTATCATCCTGGATAGGATACAAGAAACAGTTGACAAGAAGCTCAGAAAGGAACAAGCTGGCTTAAGAAAGGATAAATCCTGCACAGATCACATTGCTACACTCAGGATTATCGTTGAACAATGCATTGAATGGCAGAGCTCCCTTTACATAAACTTTGTGGACTTCGAAAAAGCATTTGATAGTATAGATAGGACAGTTCTATGGAAGCTCCTGAGGTATTATGGTTTACCCTCAAAATTTGTAACCCTAATAAAGAACATGTACGAAGGTTTCACTGGTCATGTCATCTTTAATGGACAAGTTTCAGAAGGCTTCCAGATTGGAACTGGAGTACGACAGGGCTGCTTGCTATCTCCACTGCTCTTTCTGATAGCCATAGACTGGACAATGAAAAGATCCACAGAACACCATCGTACTGGGATCCAGTGGAACTTGTTCTCACAACTAGAAGACTTGGATTTTGCAGATGCTCTAGCACTACTCTCAGAAACCCATAAACACATGCAACAAAAAACAGAAAGGCTTCAAGAAAAAAGCAGCCAACTGGGTCTTAACATCAATGTGGGAAAAACAAAGGTGATGAAAGTCAACAGCAGATCCTCCGAACCCATCTCACTAGAAAGTGGTACTGTTGAGGAAGTACAAGACTTCATCTACCTCGGGAGCAACATCAGTACAAATGGTGGAGCTGACAAAGATGTGGAGCTACGCATTAATAAAGCTTGCCATGCCTTCAGAACCCTACGCCCTGTATGGCTCTCTTCTCAGCTATCCATAAACACTAAGATCCGCATTTTCAACACCAACGTTAAACTAGTTCTTCTCTATGGCTGTGAAACGTGGAAAACTACTCAGTCTCTCAACAACAAACTCCAAGTCTTCATCAACAGTCGCCTCCGATACATCCTTAAGGTATGGTGGCCTAACAAAATATCAAATAAAGAGCTCTGGAAGAAAACCAAACAGGAAGAAATAAGCACTACAATCAAGAGGAGAAAATGGAGCTGGATTGGCCACACACTCAGAAAAGATCCAACAAATACAACCAAACAAGCACTGGACTATAACCCACAAGGAAAGAGAAGACAAGGAAGGCCAAAAATCAACTGGAGATGCTCCACACTACGAGATCTTGAAAAAGTGGGGGTCACCTGGCAAGAGGCCAAAGCTATAGCCCAGAAGAGAGTGAGGTGGAGAAACATGGTTGACGCCCTATGCTCCTGAAGGGGACAAGAGGATTAAGTAAGTAATCATCTTAGAATGATGGCAATTATGTCAATAGATTATGTATGATTTTGCTTTAATTATAATTGTTTAAAATAAAATTATTATGCTAACTTTTGAGTTTCTGAAAAAAGGAGAAATACTGAGTGGGAGACAGCCAGAATACCTGGATAACATTTAGAAACAATACCTGAGCTACGAATGGAGTAATCATTGCACCGATGCGGGCACAGGCACTGCAGCCACCCAGACCCAAACTCCTCATAGTGGTTGGATAGACCTGCAGCAAGAGACACTATAACAATACAGATACAACGCAGACCCACACTCCTCATAGTGGTTGGACAGACATCAGCAAGCAACATTGTAACAATGTAGATACAACACAGACTCATACTCCTCATAGTGGTTTGACAGACGTCAGCAAGAGACATTATAACAATGTAGATACAACATAGACTCATACTTCTCATAGTGGTTGGACAGACGTCAACAAGTGACATCATAACAATGTAGATACAACGCAGACCCACACTCCTCATAGTGATTGGACAGACCTGCAGCAAGAGGCATTATAACAATGTAGATACAATGCAGATCCACACTCCTCATAGTGGTTGAACAGACCTGCAGCAAGAGACATTATAACAATGTAGATACAACGCAGACCCATATTCCTCATAGTGGTTGGACAGACCTCAGCAAGAGACATTATAACAATGTAGATACAACGCAGACCCACATTCCTCATAGTGGTTGGACAGACCTGCAACAAGAGACATTATAAAAATGTAGATACAACACAGACCCACACTCTTCATAGTGGTTGGACAGACCTGCAGCAAGAGACATTAGAACAATATAGATACAACAGTTGTAGAACCTGACACACACAAGTTGAAGGAGAATGTAGACAATGGAACTCAGTGGTAAATGTACATTGGATTAACTGGCTCCGAGTCTGAAAGAACCCTGGCTTGTTGATGCGTTGAAATTTGGGGACGGATCACTAAATTTGTTTGTTGACTGGATATTACTTTGTAACCAGGATAGGGCCATAATAGAGGATTATGACATATTAAAATGTCTAATGGATGGCTGGCAACGTTATGCATGTTTCAGTGACTATAGGATCCCTTGTGCATGGAAACATGACATAGCAGTTTTTGACGGAATTTTATGGTGAGCATCTTATGTGTTGCAAATCTAGAGAGAAAAATTACAGAATTTTATTAATTTTGTCCAGCAGGTCGATGAAAGAGTAGAAAGTAACATAGTTGATTTTCAGAATATTAAAAAATATAAATTTACGAACATCATTAGAAAACATGGTGAACCATCTCCGTATACATGCATGTGTGCGAGGGCATGCGGGCGTGTATGTGAGGACATGTGTGCTTGATGAGCTATAAGAGAAAGGATGTGTTGACTAAATCACAAGTATAGTTCACTGTCCAAACAAACAACATTTTTAGTGAACCATTCATTAACTTGTGATTGCCTAAATAATCTGTACTGTGATTGCTTAAATAATCTGCATATAGTATTCAGAGAAAGGAGAGACTTACCTCTGAAGTGTATATGTAGACAGTGTTGAATATGGCAGACGAGAAGGCTCGCACACCAAACATAAAAACAGTCAGCCAGGCACGTGTTGTGCAGATTTGCACAAGAAGAAAGAAGATTCCAGAAAGCAAAAAGTTGATAGTCAAAGTCCATTTGCGGCCCAGTGTATCTATTGACAGCAGATTGATGGGAATCGCTGAAACAAGTATTATGCAGGTTGATATCAATATAAATTATTATAGAAATTCGTCTTTACTTTGTGTGTTAGAACTTCTATATACCATGTAAAATTATGTCTGCTATTTCATGCTATGTGTGCTTCATAGTTTTATCAGCTATTCAAATGAGAAACAGGTGATGCATTTAAATTTGTGAAACTGACCATCCCATGGCAATGACCAATACTATTGTTATTCGTGAATTCTGTGTAGTTTGATTACCTTGCACAATTAAATTGGAATGTCTTTAATTAACAATATAGTGGAGGTCATAACCACAAAATGTTAATCTCGGAATATCGTCTTGACATGTATACATTAAAAAATCCCATTATTGTTAGGTAAGAGTATGAATGATCCAATTGTAATGAAAATGTGTCAACAAATTTTACTTGACTTACATCTTTCCTGTGTTAACATCATAGAAAAGGGAAATAAGTTATATGAAAAAAGCAACTAGATATTTAATATTTATATTTTTAGTCGATCTTGCAACATGTATGTGTGTATGCGTGTGGGCATGTGTACATGCATGCACATTCGTACATCTATGTATGCATCTGGTATATGTTTACAGTGTAACATTGAAAAAGGCCACCATGAAATTGGAAATATCTGTCTTTCTGATGAGGCATAAACCTTTTATGACCAATATTGTTATAATTTAAGACTTTCTTCATGACAAATTCAATACAAAATAACAAAGAAACCCTCTATGAGCCATTTATTTAGTTCGAGAGAAAACTGTATCATTTGACTAAAGAAGCATATTGCTCAGCAATACAGAGCCCATTTTACCTTTGTTGAATTATAGCCTAGGTCTTTAGCCAAGTTTGGTGACATCAAATTTCAGACAATTTTAAGACCGTTCTTCAAAAATTCTTATTTTAAAAATCATTTCAAAGCCTTAAAAACACAAGTTCCAATTTAAGACCTTTTAAGACTGCGCACACTCTGAGTGTAGATCTACATCATGTGCCAGGTCAACATTGTCAGCAAAAGATGTTGTATTTTGATAATGCGAACAGGACAAGATACCTACCAATATACTCTCCGAGTGTTGCCAATATCATGCTCACATAGTCAGCTCCACTGAGCAGATTGCAGTGGCATTTCTCATGCATTGGTTTCTCTGCAGCTGGTGCGACTAATGGACAGGTAAAAGCTTCCTTTAAAGACATCTAAAGTCTTGTAGACAAGAATGATGATCTTTCTTAACATACTCATAACTACAATTAAGTACAATTTTATTGCTTCATCACCAGTTTAAAAGTTAAGAAAAAAGCACCAGTACCAGTAGCTTTGCAAAACCTATTTTGAATTTTTCAAGAACAACTGATGTCTTTTTCTTCTTCACATTGTGGGCACATGGTAAAACAGCTGCCTTAATTGTCTTTGAATTTAGCACAAACACTTAACTGAACTATGAGATACAGGTTTATCAATAAGAATAACACATATTAAATTACCTGCACCACAGACTTTGTGGAACTCCAGAATTTCTGACTGTGCTAGGACAATGCCATAGTAGAGAAATGCTGTTGAGAACCAGAGGAACCAGAGGATCCAGGTGGTGCGTGCATAATCCTTCACAAACAACTGTTTGATTGTGCCTCGAGACCCCTGCAAGTGTAGGACTGACACGATGACGACCATCACACCTGTGGTCAGGACAGATCTACAGGACAGGTTGCAATTAGCTAATAGCCAACAATTGTGAATGTTAATGCCCAATTTAACACATGAATTCAGTATGATCTATCCAGTATGGGCATGCAGTTATGATTTCATAATTGAATGGTGTGTGATGCTGACAGAACTGTTTCCTGTGATGCATGCATGCATACATGTGCGTGTATACATTCGTACACGTGTGTGCATACTTATGAATGCAGAGACTGCATGCAGAGACTGACATAAACCTACCATCCCTGACTGAACAAGCTTGCCCTCAGGCAAGGTCTTGCCATTCAGTTTAAAACCATCTTGTAAAACACGTTTCGCATCTGTAGTTCTCCCTGCTGCAACCAGGTAGCGAGCAGATTCCGGCAGCACCTGTAAACATTAAATATGAACTGTTTGCATCAAGTCAATAAAATTTAAGAAAAAGTATTCAACATAACAACATTTTATGCAATTAGTATGCATAGATTATCAACATGACATTGTAGTATTGAATGTTTTTCTCAGCAACACAAATTTACTCAAATCCAGCATCCAAGTTGACATAACTTGGCGCAATACCCATTTTATATTCAACAATATTAGGTTCTAAGATGTATGACTTTCACAAGCCTAAACATTGCAGTCAGATCTGTTCAGTTTTTAATAGAGTAACATACACATATATCTGACACAATATATACTCAAATGTTAATTGAACAGACATTTTAAAGTATTTATCATAAATTGTGCAAATATGCCTAACACAATTTTGCTGCATCTACCAGATAGAATGGTAGTTCCCTTGTTTTTAAAATGTTAAATCTTACTAGAGGGAAGATGGTGGATTAGTCAACTCAAGTTGTCATAGGCAGACACCCCCATGGTGAGGATAGGATATGGCCGTATACCTCCACAAAATCTGTATTTCATATGGGAAACCCATACAATATGGCAGGCGTGAAGCAATCAGTTGTGTAACTCACCCATATCGTCAAAAGTGTTATAACTGATGGAAGTGATGAAATAGCCACCAGATAGCGCCAGCCAATGGTTGGTATAATCATGGAGGCCATCCAAATCTCAAGTGATGATCCGACTGCCCAGGAAATCTGGGTACAGGCAAAGTGACAAATCATATAAAAGATTATCATTAAAATATGTGTCTTTGTATTTTCCATAACCAATAAAAACTTTTTTCATGACCTTAATTACAATATCATAAAATAGCTCATTAATCATGAAAATGATAGATTTAATATATTTATGTGATTAATTCTCATAAATGTCCATGACAACTGAAGATGTTTTCTGGCTTTCCCTGACCTTAAGAATATATATTATGCTTTCTCGGGAACTGCTTTTCAGCTCATTTTGGATATGTATAACTGAAACAAACAAAATTATGTTTACAAATGTTAAACTTACACTGTTTAAGATGAGTATTTTTGCCCGGTATTTTGATGGCATATATTCTGAAAGCAAAATAAATCTGAAAAATGCAAGTTATATTAATACATTTGTTAGAATATTTTGTATTACATTTGTTAGAACATGCTGGTGAAACAGAATCAAATGATGATGAACTACACATCTCTGACTTTGAAAACATAAATAATGTCAACAATCTTTGAATAATGCGAATAAAGTGAATAACTGTGTTTGTGAGATGACAGCCTTGACTTCCTGGACACATCAAGGCTTTGGCGTTTTCAGTGACATCCCACCTATTGTTCTAGGATATATTAGTAAATTTAAGTATCTCCAATGTCACCTTATATGTTTACTATGTTGATACATAATAATGTATAGACCACTAGAATTGTGTCTCCATTTGTACGTGTTTTATTTTTATAGAACACATGCTGGGACAATTAGCAAATAGCATGCCGGGACAATTAGCAAACATTCTAGTGTTGCTAACTTTATGGACAGTTTATGTTTCACTGTGTATACATGCATTATTATTATATTGTACCACAACTGTTGCCAATTAACTTATCGGGTATATACGTTACGTGAAAACTACTGTCATTAAATACTTTTACCAGCTCTGTCGTCTTGTGTTTCACACAAAATAAACATTTACGATGACAATTCAGATATTCCCTGGTGTATTCATTCATCTGTTGACAACTTTAACATTGCTTTCCCTCCCTAGCTCCCTGGTGTATTCATCCATCTGTTGACAACTTTAACATTGCTTTCCCTCCCTAGCTCCCTGGTGTATTCATCCATCTGTTGACAACTTTAGCATAGCATTGCATTGCATATCGATATTAAGACCACCTAACCCATTCATTTTGATGTGCCTCTGAGTCCGGGTTGCGAAGCATTTAGACACTATAGAAGTGTTTGTGATATTATTTCTTTGACGTGTAAACATAAAGACAGACTTAGACTGGACTGTGTTTCCCAGTGTACTCATCCATCTGATGACAACTTTAGCATTTTATTGTTTACATCGACATTAAGACAGAAAGACAGACTTACGACTGGACTGCGCCACCAAAGCCAAGTCCAACCAGTCCTCGCAAAATAAGCAGCCACACATAGTTGGGACTGAAGGATGTCAGGATTCCAAAGTACGCAATCCAAGTGGCAGCCATTAGTGAAACCTACAGAGGACAACTCAAGGTGACAAAACTAGCAAAGGTTTCTACCAGTGCCACTGCAGTATGTCCTACATGTGCACACGCACACACACACACACACACACACACACACACACACACACACACACACACACACACACACACACACACACACACACACACACACACACACACACACACACACACACACACACACACACACACACACACACACACACACACACACACACACACACACACACACACACACACACACACACACACACACACACACACACACACACACACACACACACACACACACACACACACACACACACACACACACACACACACACACACACACACACACACACACACACACACACACACACACACACACACACACACACACACACACACACACACACACACACACACACACACACACACACACACACACACACACACACACACACACACACACACACACACACACACACACACACACACACACACACACACACACACACACACACACACACACACACACACACACACACACACACACACACACACACACACACACACACACACACACACACACACACACACACACACACACACACACACACACACACACACACACACACACACACACACACACACACACACACACACACACACACACACACACACACACACACACACACACACACACACACACACACACACACACACACACACACACACACACACACACACACACACACACACACACACACACACACACACACACACACACACACACACACACACACACACACACACACACACACACACACACACACACACACACACACACACACACACACACACACACACACACACACACACACACACACACACACACACACACACACACACACACACACACACACACACACACACACACACACACACACACACACACACACACACACACACACACACACACACACACACACACACACACACACACACACACACACACACACACACACACACACACACACACACACACACACACACACACACACACACACACACACACACACACACACACACACACACACACACACACACACACACACACACACACACACACACACACACACACACACACACACACACACACACACACACACACACACACACACACACACACACACACACACACACACACACACACACACACACACACACACACACACACACACACACACACACACACACACACACACACACACACACACACACACACACACACACACACACACACACACACACACACACACACACACACACACACACACACACACACACACACACACACACACACACACACACACACACACACACACACACACACACACACACACACACACACACACACACACACACACACACACACACACACACACACACACACACACACACACACACACACACACACACACACATGTGCACACATGCTGACTCACTCCCTCAATCAAATGCATGCATGCACACACTTGCTCACATGTATACACGCACACACAAATAGAAGTACTACTTACAAAAATAAGTAAGGTATAAATTACATTAAGTAAAGTAGCTTGTACTTACTGGGTAGCGTCCAAACCTGTCAGCCCATGACCCCCAGATGTGGGACCCAGAAAACATGCCAATGAACACCACCTGGGGACAACAATGATAATTAACTAGCATTAGTGCTGACAGCAGTGCCTTTTGACTGTGCAATTTGGACAGCACTGCACTTTTTAAAAGCACACCAACGACATACAGCGCTCTATGGTTCTGCTCATTTTAATAATTTAAAACCGGTAACCAGTCTTGCACACAATATTGAATATTTGAGGTGTGGTCTGATATCTTCCATAAACCATATAAAACATTTCTCAATCAAACTGCACATAAAAGCTGTGCAATATGCCCCCCCACCCCACCCCAACCCGTCAGTAACGTATTACTTACGGACGTTATGAGAGCCACCTGCCATTCATCCAGCAGCCAATCACAGCGCACAACTGGAGACAGAACCGCCAACAACTGCATCTCCAGGGCATCCGACACCTAGAAGGTAGTAGGACAACACTTTTACTCCCAGTAAATCAACCGAGTGTATTGTATCTGGTCATGAAACAGCACATACGCTGCCATACATGTGATAGTTCCTTGGGTCTGTTAACTTTCCTTCTTTCTACCCAGTCTTGTGCTGAGAGCCAGTTTTCTTTCTTCTTGTGTCATTATGAGCACCTCTTCATTGTGTTCTCTTTCTGTCCAGCTTATTCAGTCCATTTCTATCCTTCTCTGTAACCTTCCATGCTGCATCCTTCCATTGTGTTTATTACAAGCACTCCATGCTGCATCCTTCCATTGTGTTTATTACAAGCACTCCATGCTGCATCCTTCCATTGTGTTTATTACAAGCCCTCCATGCTGCATCCTTCCAATGTGTTTATTACAAGCACTCCATGCTGCATCCTTCCATTGTGTTTATTACAAGCACTCCATGCTGCATCCTTCCATTGTGTTTATTACAAGCACTCCATGCTGCATCCTTCCATTGTGTTTATTACAAGCACTCCATGCTGCATCCTTCCATTTTGTTTATTACAAGCACTCCATGCTGCATCCTTCCATTGTGTTTATTACAAGCCCTCCATGCTGCATCCTTCCAATGTGTTTATTACAAGCACTCCATGCTGCATCCTTCCATTGCGCTTATTGCAAGCACTCCATGCTGCATCCTTCCAATGTGTTTATTACAAGCACTCCATGCTGCATCCTTCCATTGTGTTTATTACAAGCACTCCATGCTGCATCCTTCCATTGTGTTTATTACAAGCCCTCCATGCTGCATCCTTCCAATGTGTTTATTACAAGCACTCCATGCTGCATCCTTCCATTGTGTTTATTACAAGCACTCCATGCTGCATCCTTCCATTGTGTTTATTACAAGCACTCCATGCTGCATCCTTCCATTGTGTTTATTACAAGCACTCCATGCTGCATCCTTCCATTTTGTTTATTACAAGCACTCCATGCTGCATCCTTCCATTGTGTTTATTACAAGCCCTCCATGCTGCATCCTTCCAATGTGTTTATTACAAGCACTCCATGCTGCATCCTTCCATTGTGTTTATTACAAGCACTCCATGCTGCATCCTTCCATTGTGTTTGTTACAAGCACTCCATGCTGCATCCTTCCATTGTGTTTATTACAAGCACTCCATGCTGCATCCTTCCAATGTGTTTATTACAAGCCCTCCATGCTGCATCCTTCCAATGTGTTTATTACAAGCACTCCATGCTGCATCCTTCCATTGTGTTTATTACAAGCACTCCATGCTGCATCCTTCCAATGTGTTTATTACAAGCACTCCATGCTGCATCCTTCCATTGCGCTTATTGCAAATCCTCCATGCTGCATCCTTACATGGTGTTTATAGCAAGCCCTCTGTACTGCATCCTTCCAATGTGCCCTCCATGCTGCATTCTTCTATTGTGTTTATTGCAAGCCCTCCATGCTGCATCCTTACATGGTGTTTATAGCAAGCTCTCTGTACTGCATCCTTCCAATGTGCCCTCCATGCTGCATCCTTCCATTGTGTTTGTTGCAAGCCCTCCATGCTGCATCCTTACATGGTGTTTATAGCAAGCTCTCTGTACTGCATCCTTCCAATGTGCCCTCCATGCTGCATCCTTCCATTGTGTTTGTTGCAAGCCCTCCATGCTGCATCCTTACATGGTGTTTATAGCAAGCCCTCTGTACTGCATCCTTCCAATGTGCCCTCCATGCTGCATCCTTCCATTGTGTTTGTTGCAAGCCCTCCATGCTGCATCCTTACATGGTGTTTATAGCAAGCCCTCTGTACTGCATCCTTCCAATGTGCCCTCCATGCTGCATCCTTCCATTGTGTTTGTTGCAAGCCCTCCATGCTGCATCCTTACATGGTGTTTATAGCAAGCCCTCTGTGCTGCATCCTTCCAATGTGCCCTCCATGCTGCATCCTTCCACTGAGTTTATTGCAAGCCCTCCATGCTGCATCCTTCTGGTGTGTTCATTGCAAGCCCTCCATCTGGCATCCTTCCATTGTTCCAACCTCCAACATATTTAAAGTCTGTCCACCAAACCTGTTGATGTTGGAGTCTTCAGTCACAGTTACACTGCAGGATGCCAGTTGTCATAGCAACATCCTTTCTAGCATAGAGATTCAATATATCAAGAGTTATGTTCCAAACAGATGACACCACATGCAGCTCCGTAATGTTGGTATGTCACTGCACTTGACTATATTTTGCGCTGTCTGTTGCTTGCTACATGTCATAGGCCAGAACAATTAGAAAGTGGTGAATGCATCACGTTACAGGACCTATATAAGGGCTTCACCATATGTGACAGAAATAAAAAACCATAATAATGGAAGAATTCTAATAAATAAGTATTTCCCATACAAAACAAACAACATATAAGTACACCCACTATTTAATTAATTTCCACTTTGTAATCATTTCATAATAATGACCATTTTATTTTGCTTTGCCAATTTCGACGTGTTAAAAAACATGTTAACAGGATCATTATTTTATAGCTATAGTTTCACATGTGCACACAAACGCATGCATGCACACATATATAAAATAATAATTTCTCACTATGTATGGTGTTGTGCCACTTACAGTAAAGAGACCACAGATAGCGAGAAGTTTGACCTGGAACATTCCAAAGCCCATTGCGTCGATGGCATCGTCGACTGTGTACGACTGATCCCCCAAGAACGCCATCCTCTCTCGGTTCTCTGTAACCACAGAAACTACACATCTATGATCTCAAATAACATGTTCATTTATCAAAAGGGCACTTTTTTAAATTCTCCCAGTTGTATAAAAATTAGTACCTGAATAGTCTGTATGCATTGTTTGTATGTATGAATACTTCCCAGAGAGGTTTAATTGTTACATAATTGTTATGGCCAGGTCAGCAAAGACAGGAGGTCAGTTATTATATAACACTGTAGCCAATCTGCTCAAAGCACCACACACTGAACACAACTGAATCCTGAAATATGGTTAAACAGCACGCAATTCTTTCTTCTTTATGTGCTACGTTTGACAGTTTTTTCACAACTATTCATAGTATCTCATAACTCTAATTATATTTGCCATTGAATATGACTGTTTTTATGTTTATGTCTGTTTTTATGGTAGTTTATGTTTAACTAGAAGAAGCACCAAACACCACCTCAATTCTCTGGGAAGCATTCAGCAGCTCTACACTACCAATAAACATTTAATTATTTTACTTGACTGTATCTAAAGTCCAACACATCAACCAGCATAATATCAAATATATCAACAATTAACCAACAGGTATTTAATACAGTAGTTTAAAACACCTTCCTCAATTGATTTAGCCCATAACGAATCAGGTTTGTTGACATTCAAATCGGTTGTGTGTGAATAGTCTATGTAGTATACGCAGTCAGTTTAACAAAAGTGTGTGTAGTTTTATTAGCATCATCAAAAGAATATTTGTGTTTGTTTTTTTGCAAATTTTTGCCAGAAAAAAATCATTTATTAGTGTGCACAATGATTTCATCTTAACTAAATAACACATTCACACAAATGAGCTAGCATGTCATAGTGGATAGTAGAAAGGTCTGATTTGTTGAGAAATGATTTTGAAACGAGACGAGTGACGAATTAAGGAGAGAGCTTTAAATAGAACTTGGTACTTGGTTACATTGCCAGATGGTACAAGTGCTCAACCATTGACTGGCCAGCATTATGGAGAGCTGTTTGTGGCGCCAGCTGTTGAGAACATAACTCTTAACATATTGAATGTCTTACTTCTTCAGTTTACAGGCTTTAAAATAAAATGAATAGATTTTATTTATAGAAAAGTGGTTCATGACCTGAAATTACATACTGGGACCTCAAAAGTGTAGATAACACTTGGCAACTTGGCTAGCATTTCAATGCTGGGTTCCTGCATTACTAATAAAATATATCTGTGTATTTTTTCTTAACAGTTGTTTAAAAAAGTTGTGTGGTATAATGGTGTTGCTGTGTTTATGCGTGTGCAAGCATGCATGACTCATTTAAAATTCAAATGTTGAATTGAAACCTTGAATAACAATATAAAATATAAAAAGCTAATTTCATTAAAAAAATGTAAATAATATATTATCCACAGAACATTTAATGTTCACTTTAAAACTGTATACAATTATTAGTAAGGACTATTGGATTTAAACTTGATCTTAGTTAAAAGTAAACAGTGCTTAGTGGAGTGAATTGTTCATCCCACAGTGCACAAGAAAGCTTGCTGTCAGACAATGTCATGCATCACTGCACAGACTCATAGCAGCAATCATTATGTCTTCTAGAGAGTAACTACATGTATTGTAGACTGGGTGCATACAGGTCAACTTTATGATGCACAGGTGTTTACTGTAAGTTACTAAGTGTGCTGGGGTTGTCTACAAAGTGATAGTAATTATTAGAAGAATCTAGCAAAGTTTTCAGGGTTATTTAAAGACTAACATGTTTGCTCCTGTTTCCACTATCAAAATAATAATTTTTTTTGTTAATGTAGTTTGTGAGATGCTACTTTTTTTAGTGTATCAGGCCAATCACATTACATTGTGGGGCATGATAGCATACCGGTTAGAAGGTCGGACTCTCAATCGAGAGAAACCGGTTCAAATCCCACTGCAGTCGCTTCGAACCTTTGGCAAGTTTGATCACCCCAAGTTGCCACAGTTCACTCAGCTGTATAAATGAGTACCTGGCAATGCGACAGTGGTAGAAATGTGAATAAATAGTCGTCGCGCAATTGCAGCGTGGCTTAATGCTTCCCAGAGAAGTTGAGATGGCCTTGGAATGAACAGGTCTGCCAGAGGGTGAAGTGTAAAGCGCTTTGAGCAGTCCTATGGACTGGATACTGCGCTATATAAGAACGTACCTTCTTTTTTATTGCACTGTGTATATTGTGTATATAAACAGATGAACACGGCTGTTTTTATGGCATTTTTGTTTATCCAGCATATAAGATTGCAAGTGAAAAATGCTCAATTGGCTGGCATATGTAGGTTTCAACTATCGAGGTAAGTGTTAATGAATTGGTTGATTCTAGCACTCTAATGATTTGTATTGTCAATGGGGTGCCATGTCAAAGTAACCATAACTTCATTCTTCTACCTGGCGGTAAAATAGTGTGATCAATCCCACTTGTAGAAATTATGGGACCATGCAAAATTAACCGCTGTCATTCTTTAGTAAAACTAATATCACTCACTCACTCAATCCTCTTCGTGCCCAGTTGCACATAAGGCTTCAACAAGAGAGTGCCAGTGATGTCCATCTGCAGCCCATTTGGTGTCCCATGTCAGGCCTCAAAAAACCTTGTGTTCCATTGTGTGAGTAACACTGATTTGAATAGGGCTAAATCAGCTGTGACCAGTGACCCACACTGCACACAGAGCTAGACCCTAGACCAACAATGAATTATAATAGTATGTAAACAGAGCCCAAACATATAGTGGACTCTTGATATTTTTTGTGTTCAGTGAAGTCAACGCCATAGTAATAATAATAATAATTTAATAACTTTTATGGTATCCTAAGGAACCTGAGCTCAGAGGCCCAACAAAACAGAATCATTAAGCATAATCGTGAACAGGGACGCGCAAAGGTCAGTACCAGAATGAGGGACAACCAAACATTTATGGTGGAACTGCAATTTGGAATAGATATGTTTTGAGTTTTTTGGGGAAAATCAAAATAGCTATAGTTTCAGATGTTTTCAAAGTGATAGGGAGTTCATTCCAGACCCTAGGTGCAGCGACAGAGAAAGCACGTTTACCCAAGTTAAGTTTTGTTTTAGGTACAATCAGTTGTGAAACTGATGATCTTAGCTGCCTAGGAATATTTGAAAGATGCAGGAGACTAGCCAAGTAGGGCGGTTGTTGTGTAAATAGAGCACGACATGTAAGAGTGGACAGCTTAAAATTAATTCTATAAGAAACTGGAAGCCAGTGTAACTGTTTAAGTAGTGGTAGTGATGGTGAAAACCGAGGCACCCTGAGAACCACAATGTGCCAGACAATTTTGTACTCATTGTAGTTTAGCCTAGTCTCTCTCTGAAATCAATATTAATTCAAAGTAGGCACATATTAATTTATAAGAATAAATCACGTATGCTATTTATTCTTATAAATTGAATACACACACATGCACGCATGCACGCACATGCATGCACACACACTATTTTGGACCTTTCTATTATTATTGTTTCATTATCATATTCATATAATTATAACACCTTGACAAAATCAATATCAATAATTTTTATTAAGGACAACCATTATTATCAGACCTATTAAGTCTCCCATTTCTGGTGGGAGGCTCCCGCTTTTGGGACCCATCAGGGAATAAAATCTCCTGCTTTTCATGATTCCTCCCATTTTTTATGCTTCCTACTGTTTTTCCCCAAATTTTTTGATTGCACTCCATTTTTATAAAATAAATATTTCCTCATTACCATTGTCGCAACAATTTTCTGAATAGCAACACTGTTAATGTTCATGTCGTTGCATATTTCTGAATTCA
Source organism: Lamellibrachia satsuma (assembly GCA_033239005.1). NCBI lineage: Eukaryota > Metazoa > Annelida > Polychaeta > Sabellida > Siboglinidae > Lamellibrachia > Lamellibrachia satsuma. The sequence continues at coordinate 6,103,568 of BSQZ01000020.1, read as the reverse complement.
GTCGCCACTGTAATCATGCTATAGATATTTTAATTGGATGGAAATTACCATGTGGCCTGCACACATTGAATCAAATCAAGCGTTCGTGTGAAGAAGAAATATTCTTCGAAATTCCAGCACGTCAGTCTGGACAAAATACAGCCAGTGGTTTTGAGTAATCTTCTGAGTAATTGGTCTTTATATTATAATAATGTTCATTATATACACCATGGATTCTGTTTTATTCAAGATTGAACAAGTTTAATGTATTATATTATTCATTTTATTGTTTATAACGTCAAGGGTAACCTGTACAATAACATGTGACTAATTTAATTTATAAAATTAAGGAATCATTTCATCATTATGAGATATTCTGATTTGTATTTGATAGTGGATGAGTTTGAATAAATTTATCTTCACCTTCTTCTGTTGCTCAATAATTGAATGTATCATTATTATTTTATTGCTCATCATTTACAGAATAGGTTCTGTTTGGAGCTCATCTGTATCATTTAGAGAATAGGTCCTGTTTGGAACTCACCTGTATCATTTAGAGAATAGGTGCTGTTTGGAGCTCATCTGTATCATTTGTAATATGTATTTTATTGTCACTATCATGAGTAATGTGTGACTAGTTTTAGTTCAATTTTATTTCATACTTAGACAGATGAGTGTCATTTTGATTTTATAGTGGATGAATCTATGTTTACCTGTTTCAGGTGCTCAATTCATCAATGTGCAGTGTTGTACATGTTTGAAACACAGAATGTTTGTTCAGTATATAATAATATTCTGTTTTTGGTAGTAGTGAATGTTACCCTTTGACCGACGTGCAACGAATTCATCGTTTCGTGATTTGACTTATGATTCTGCATCACGAACAAATTTCCAGTTTTGTCATATCAGAAACATAACAGGTCTCATTATTATAAAAAATATCCTAATATTAGCATACGCGACTTAGCAGGAATCCCACAAACGGTTTTGTTGAAGTATGTATGGTACATTTGCAAACCAGTAAAACCATAATTAATATATAGCATAGCTTAGCTATCCCATATACTTCTCTGTTGCATTAATGTGCACCTTAATTGCATACATCAAGGCTACAGCACCAAAAAGAGCCTACCATTAAGCAAACTTATTAGGAAATATTTGCCTAAACGGCAAACACAGTTCACACTTGTACTGTAATTGTCATCGCATGGTCACGGTTGAAAGACACTCATTGGCATTACAATTTACATATTAATTTTTAGGTATATCACCACGTATGGTAAATCATAAGCATGTGGCAGAAATATGTACAATCGGACATGTGCACTCACATCAAACATAGCCACAAACACACATACCTGCACACAGTAGGTCGTACAGGTAATTAACAATACAAATCACTACAGGGGCAGGTGTGCTAACATGGTCATTGCTATTAGTAAACAGGATAATGGCTTTGCTATAGCTGGTTAACCGCAAAGTTAAATTACGTCTTGGCGCATAATGTATCATTACTTTGAAACTAGCGACTGTATAATATTTACCTGTGCGCAGTTACCCTTCTAAACACCTTCGCCAGTCCGCCAACGTCACCTGTTTCAGTAGTTTTATTGTTATATATACGAAGTGGCTATTCGCCCAACCACCGTGCGAATTAGGCGTACGATCTATCTTATCCGCCCAACCGTTGTGCGGACAATACCGCATCATTTATTATTCGCCCAACCACTAACGTCCAATCCTGTGCTTGCACTTTCACATCTGGTGTTTTAAACGCGCAAATATGGACGAGAGCGTCTTAGCGAAATTGCGGAACATCGCTGATTATGATTGTTATACTGATTTATTCGTAGTAATAGTAGGACAGTTCAAAATGCGAACAAAAAGATTGTATCAAACTGCTAAAGCGTATTCATCACAATTCGTGTATACATTCATCGAGCTAACGTGCAAGCACTATGGCAAACCACGAGTGGCTGGCAAGGGACACCGTCCAAACCAAAGGTACATGTCATAAGCGCACTCACTGATAAAAAGACGTAGTATGGTGTGATTGGGCGAATAGCCTTTGCATAAAAAATAGTTAATATTTCCCCGCTAGTGCCGGGCGTTATCAGCTATTTAGCTTGATAGAAAAACGGCTGGCGAACTTGAACATTGAGTTCTTGCTGAATATAGACATGTACTCTTAATCTGTGAAACATTCATGGAGATCGAAGGACAATTAATGATTAAAAAAAATTGTTTTTAATTTCTTACAGCGATTTTTATAATTTATAAGCTCATTGTTGAATTAGTTTCATGAGCGTATTCAATGGTATTTTTTATTGGTTATCAGGAAACCCCAAAAGTTAATTAACTTAATTGCTGTATTCTTATGCCTTTTGAAATATTATGTATGTATTATTTATGTATTGGAATACTTTTAAAAGACCTAAACCAGTTTTTGAGTTTTGGTCTATATGATGTTGATGACTTACATCATCTCATCAACAACAACAAATTTTGCTATTTCCCAGGTCTTTCAAGAATCAGTCCATTCTGAAAGCATCGGTCAACAGGAAGAAAGACAAGTTCTTTGAGTATGTGAACAATTATCTTTCAGAATGGACGACTACATGCCAAACGTTGTTGAGACCTTTCTGAATCTGAATGTATATGCATGGAGGATACGCGATCATGTGTGTGGTATGACGGGGAAAAATTAGCAGCGAAGGATATCCACAATGCCAGGCAGAGAGCAAGAGGGGTGAATGACTCACAAGAAGAACAGCTTCTTCGGGTGTTGGAAGAAATCGTAGAAAACGAACCCGAAGCAGTTGTACAGCTGTTCACAAAGGTTGATGGTGAGGTGACCGTCATCTACCTGCAGACCACGGAGATGATGAGGTGACCGTCATCTACCTGCAGACCACGGAGATGAAACATGCAGGGGAAGATTATCCAGAAGTCATGATGTTAGATGCAACATATGCAACCAACAACAGGAAAATGCCACTTTTATCCGTAATGGTTGTGAATGGACACGGCACAGGACAAGTCGTGGCACAAGCGATAGTATGCAATGAGAAAAGGGAAACCATTCTGACGTTCTTGGATGTATACCGAGAAAATAATCCTGCCACAGAGTTCATGGCATATTACATGTGGGTTGATTTCCATTGAAAAAAACTCCTTCATATTGGGAACAAAACAACGAATTGGTTGGAAAGTTACCATCAAGGCTCACTTACAACCCAGCATGACAGTGGCAGAGTGCATCACCCAGTTGATGAAGTTGCACCATGGCAAGAGATTAGAAATGGACCATTCCGCATTTCTGGATCGTGCTACAGTCAGGTACTGCCATGGTGATCAGTCAAGGATGACTGGCGTCATTCAGCAGTTGGCAACACCCTATGCTGCTGATTTAATGCTTAAGCAGCTGACAGAGGCAAAGGGGCTGAAATGCGAAGTAGTCGAAGAGGAGGATATGACTGTGCACACGAAGGTCAACAGAAAGGAAGGAGGGCAACATAGTTATGACATCTGCTACAATCCACAGAATGTTAGTTGCTCATGCGAATTCTTCATCACCCAGGGCCTGCCATGTCGACATCTCTTTGTCCTGGATATAAAGAGAGTCATGGGTATTAAAGCGCTGGTTGAAGGCCCACCATCGTGCACAACCACATGTGTTCTGCATCGGTAACATCAAAACCCTTAAAAAAAGTGACTGAGAGAAAAACACTGTCTCCACAAGAGAAGTTCCTGGAGATGCATCGGGTACTGAAGAAAATGACTTACTGGGCTTTCTTTTATATTTTACCCTTTTCAATGGTAAATGCTTTGTGACTGTACTTGGTTTAGAGTATATGTCTACATGCATAAAATGTATTTGTTATATCCAAAATTCGTTATATCTGAAATTGACCACCAACTTGGTCATACGGGAAGGTCGGGTAAAGTGGGCCCCTTAAGCGCAGATTGACCTACATTTGAATTTTTTTTACAAAAAAGTTACTTTGCGTTATACTACCCAGCTAAGTATCTTAACCACGTGTATGCATAATATTGCTACTCTATCTTAATAAATATTATAAGTCAGAAGTGTTTTAAAAGACACCCATTTCTTTATTGAACAAAACATGGCAGCCAAAGTGGGACCCCCGCAAAGATGTGCGATGCCATTTAATCATCAATGCAAATTTCGCACATAAAACCGCCACGTTCATAGCCGGAACACTCACGGGGTGCCCACTGACCACACTCACGGGGTGCCCACTGGCCACACTCACGGTGTGCCCACTGGCCACACTCACTGTGTGCCCACTGGCCACACTCACTGTGTGCCCACTGGCCACACTCACGGTGTGCCCAATGGCCACACTCACTGTGTGCCCACTGGCCACACTCACGGTGTGCCCACTGGCCACACTCCCACATTGCATCCAGCTTTCGCCTCTTCTCCTGCTGGAATACAATTCCGAACAGTATAGATAGGGCGTAGTGCCGCTGTCTTCCTGTTCTTATTTTTCTTCGATGTTTTATCAGCTTTCGAGTGCCCTCTCTTCTTTGAACTGCATGACCTTAGTTGTGAGCAGGTTACCAGGTTACATTTGGCCTCCAGTGCGGTCTTGTATCGACTGTCCGTACAGATGCAGCTCTCTTTGTTGCTTTCTGCACTGTAAACCTTTCCTGCATATATGTTATGCATCAGCTATCGCATCAATTAGTAATTAAGTCATCTACAAATGTTCATGACCTGTGAAAAATGAATAAATGATTTTGTGACGTTTTAGTCAGTAACTAGGTTTTCTTACATTTATTGTTCTACAATAAGATAAAAATTACCCGCACAAAGGTTGGGCGATTAGCATATATCGTTAGTATAGATCGTACGCTTATCCGCATAACGGTTCGATTAAAAAAGATCGTACGCTTGTCCGTATAATGGTTGGGCAAATAGTATTAGTCCTGCGCTTGTCCGCACAACGGTTGGGCGAATAGCCTTTACCTAATAAATAACAGCCACTGTCTCTAGCGCAAAGTGCCACATAACAGTAATAAACCCGCCCTCTAGCGAACATTTGTGTACAACTTTAAAGTATATAATATTATTATATTATGTGGTTCCCGTGGTTCACCACGTGGCGCCACTGTTGTGGCCACTACGTCAACTTGGTGTTGGGCCCCGCCATAGAGTTACATCATTAATCACCCCCCTATAAACAAGAGCGATAAGCCAGCTCACTGCAGTGAAGCGGGTGTGGCCCACTGGCCGGCATTTCATTGCACGGCAGAAACAGTTGCATCCACTGCATGACACATAGGGTAGTACTGTTTATAGTGTGAACATAGCACGTTACAAATAGTTGTATAACATATGTAAGTAAGTAAGTGAGTAAGTAAGTTAATGTATTTCCTCCTCACCATCATCATGTACAATATAAGGCAAACAAAAGCAATGAAGATGAGGTGGCTACCAGAAAATTATAAACTAGTAGCTAGTGACGATGACACCAGGAACCAATTAACTTGAAGTTTTGTCATTGTCATTTGTTCTTAATGGGGCATGGCCACCAGACTGATAAATAATTTGGGTGAGGGTGGTCCCAGCAGTTGTGTTATAAGTGTGGGCAGTTTGGTTGTTCATACGTGCATTAGTGTTAAACTCTTCAAGACAAACATCTTGGAGGCTTGCTGGAGAAAGTTGTGGGACAACGAATATGGTTATTTCCTGTGTGGCTTACAGCTGTACGAATCGACAGAAGACAGGATCTAACATCTCGTTATTTTCAGGTAATTTATGTCGCAAATGTTTGTGCTGTGTTAGTGTATATGTGAATGAATGTAACAGTTTCGAAAATGTTCTGAAATATCAATATATTACAGATACGTTTGTTTTTCTTGGGGGAGCGTACATTAAGTGTTTCCCACGAGTCACATTGATTGGGTGCAAAATAAAATGTTATAGGAGTAGGATTCAGTTTTGTAAATAATGTGTGCAAGCGTGTATGCATATCTGTAACTCTTTTATAAAACTCTACTAGATGTCAGCTCATTAATAAGATTTTTTTTCTTTATTAAGTCATCTGCATTTAATGAGGCTCTCCCCTTTTTGGTCGTCGTTTGCCTTTTCTTCGTTGTATGAACCACTATCATGTAACTCATTCTGTACACATTACAACATTCATTGCATTCTATGCATTTGTTTGACAAAGGTTGCCTACTAAAACAATTGACCGCTTAAATGAGAGAGCACATGAGGCAAGTCCTTGGGCAAGTTGGCCAGATAACATTTGAGAGATCTTGATCTGCAGGTGGAAATAGCTATGTGTAGTGGTGCTACTGTTATAGTTAATATGTTATGATATTTGATATACAATGTGCATGGATAGATTGTGCACGTAATAAGGTATTAGGTATATATAGCTATGTAGTACTAATCTCTTATTAGTACTGTATATCTATAGATATATGATGAAGACTGAGTGCTGTACAGTATAAACACTGGGCTTCCAGTGGGTTCTTGCCGTGCAGCAGTATGAATGTCACTGGTCCATGCCGGCATCACTTTATCATGTGTCAACTGATAAGAGCTTAGCAGTCTTGTTTTACTAACGGGTGTTCTATTTATGTCTATGGGCCCCGCAGAGCTGGTGATCACGATCTCACTGCTACCTCCCAGTTTAGCCGTGATCAGCTGTCTACGGAGTATTTCACCAAGTGTCAATGGCCACTAATGTATATAAGTAACCATAAAGATTAGGGCTTGGATAGTAATGCAATCAAAGGTATCTTTGATGCAATGATTAGCGTTGCAAACTATTTGTGCTGTCCCCGTAAGCCCGGGCGGAACGTTTTCACTGGGAACTTTCCTCTTCGATGAAAGAGAGAATTAATTATCAGGTTTATTTGGGGCACAAAGAGAGAGAATATACATTTTTTCTTCGGACAGAGAGATAAAAATTGCCAAAAATAGGGGCATTTGCGCGGCACATACATGTATACCTCAGTATAGGGAATACCCCCCCCCCGGGTGCCATCACATCATATTATGAGCACTGTGCTTCAGGGTCGTTCTACAATAACATGATGCATTAGTGTCACGGCACTTTCGTATGGAATTTATCGGCAAAGAAAACCGCCAATACGATAGTTCTAATACGTGTCGACTTATAAAGGAACTCTTCTTCACGTCTGACACCACCATTTGAAGTTGTTATTCTCGCTATTTCTCGTAATACTTCCCAGTGGATGTCCCCATTGCCTGGTCCTCTATTTCCAAGGTAGACATTCTATGTATTGAGTATATATTAAAACAACGTATATTGTGTACGGTGATGCCCTGAACTATGCTGTTCTTCGTTATATAAAGAATTATGTTGGCTATGAAACATTTTGAATAATTGAAGTTTACTGACATTTTTCACTGCGATTCATATCCGACATTCGACGTTTCTGGACAGGAGATATTTATTACACGTCCCGCATCTCGCGAAATAGAGGTCGGACACATACACACATACATACATCTAGATACAAAAGAAATTGCAATGTTTTCCGAAGAAAATTCATATTTCACTGTTGTACATTCTTGCTTTTAAAGAATTAACAGTGGTTAGATTGGTCCACTGTAAATGGCAGACTAATTACCATACAGGTGCAGTAAGAAAACATATTCACCATTGAAAAGGTTTGGTACAGGGCGAATGAAGTTGTGTTAAGTGTGAAAGAGTGTTAGCTTTCTCGCGAGTTCTTGGAAAGTCTTTCCGACTATCCGAAATTTATTCGTTTTATAATTTCATTCATCACCACCATCGCGGATGTCAGGGACACATCATTGGTTAATTCCCCAATTACTAATCACATCGCCGTGGATGGGGCGGAGGTCGGGCCACTTAACTGCAGAGACGGCGCTTTAAGCAAATACATATCTAATCTCAGTCCAATGAGCTAAACACTTCTTGTTCCTATCGTATCGGGACACGCTTAACTTCAAGATAATGTGTTTTTACACAATTTCCATAATTTTATGTACTTTAGTTCATATGTTTGACATGCTCCATTTAGAAGATAAGCAGCTCATTTACAAGTCATTCGTATCAATGTCAACAGTCTCCAAATGACCGAGTTACATCTGGTTTTCGTGCACTGCAGTGCTATAGTGGTTTTGGGTGTTTCACGTTAATACCTGGACTTTATGCCATTCTCGAGCATTAATTAATACGTGGATTAAATCGTCATACCATGGTTTTGGAAGTATTTTTTTTCTTTTTTCGTATTTAGCTTGGCAGATTTCAGTCAGCTTAGCAACGGTTCCACAAGTGTAACTGTCAACAAATTTGCAGATATCACAATTGTTCCGTACGTCATACTGTTGACTTCCCGGTACAAATACTAGTGTCCAGCTGCATTTCTGTAGAGTCGCACACGCCATCATTTTGTTGTAGACTGGGTATTACCGACTAGTGGTCAGCAGTGGTATGGTCATTTGACATGCGTTCTGGTAAATCACCTCATCGTTGAGGATGTCCGCAAACTTGTTCATCCGGGTTTCGTAATCTACGCAATCGACGCACACATTGGAGTCGTCTGTGTCAGTTGTAGGCGAACACATCGAATTCTCGGAGGAAGTCTTCATCCAGACCGGTGGTTTAAACGACGGCGTGAATTGTGGCTGTGTGTTTGCATGTAGAATTTTGGATGAAGACATGCAACGCTAGCTTCCTGTTTGCATCATCACTCCACTTAGCATAAGAACAGAAACAGACTACTTCATCAAACGTTGCTGAAACATTACTATCGGGCGTACATATTATATGTAAATACTGCGTGCGAGCGTCATAAGTTTATCATTTATTGGGAATCATATCAACCCTTGGTTGTGGTGGTGGTGGGTGGGGGGGGGGCGGTGTGCAAATAAAACTTATCATTAAGTGGGACCTGTATTAATTATCAATATCGGGTGTGACGTCATTGTCAGTAATGAAAGCATCACAGGTCCTGTGATTTAAAGCGTGTCGGATATGTAAGATTACGAGAAGTTTTCACAGGATCAAAATATCAATCCAGGAAGATTGCTGATTGCTCTGACAATACGCGTATGTGACGAGATTGTGCGAGTTCGTCATCTTTCTCTTAGCATATATGTGGAATTGTTTGGGTGGTTATGTAGTGGTGGTACTTAGGCAGGCCTATGTTGGACAGTCACATCCTCTAGGACGCAATGTGTGTGGTCCATTTACACGGCCTCATCCCGGGAAACAGTCTCGACTGGCTGGCTACACTGTGTGCGGGGAGCCGGCTGGCTGATACTTCCAGCGAGGGAAGATATCTCATCACGCCCATGTGCACGAAGAATACAATGACAACAATCCTGGCAACTAAGAGCAGGAGAGGAGACGTTGACAGGCTCTGACGAGTGCCTAGACCGCACACTATGACACTCTCTATCGAGCGGCTTGTCAGATCCATGCATCCAGTTGAGCTACAGTTGTACCAAGCGTTTCGTCGGGTGAACACCAGGATCAAACGGACAAGACAGTGCTGCTAATTAAGCACCACACGACTATAATAAATGACCTGCCTACTAATATTGTGAATACGAAAAGCGATTGTGGTAATTAATACTAGTTGTAGAGTTACTGGTCTACCACCAACAGTTGGAGAACTGTTGGAAACGATCTTGCAGAACAGGCGGCACATCAAGCTTGTTAACAGATGCATGTCAACGCATTTGAATAAAAATGCAAATATTTTGCTTAATTCAAATGCAAATGCGAATGCAAATGCCATTTTCCAGGAGCGCATTCAAATGCAAATGCAAATGCAAATGTTTTGGGGTCGCATTCAAATGCAAATGCAAAAATGTTTTGGTTGCACATTTGCAAATGCATTCGAATTAATTTCAAATGTTTTGGCTTTATATTAACGATTTTTTTATTTGGAGAAAAAACAACTAATGTATACAAACACAGCTTGTATGTATATTTCTTATGCAGCACTTGCTTGTTATGTAATAATGTATACAAACACATTATTAATTTATTTAATAAATACAGTAGTATACTATAGTAACCACTACATACCAGTCCCACTACATGAACATGTCTGTAGAGTCGTACACTGAGTCACACAGTTCCAGGCCTGCAGAAGTGGTGGAAATGGGAGGGAGGAATAGACAATTGACAGTTTACTGCGAACTGTGGCAGGAAATGACAGGCTATTTACCCAGGTAGGCCAGAATGGAAGGGGATTCCAAAACAATAAACTGTCCACTGGTGGGGTCACTGGGAAGATAACCTGGTTGATAATTACAACTACCACTAATCATTCTATCTGGCTGTAAATATTCAGGGCTGGCATTGCTAATGTTTACTCCCCCAATGAGCTGCAACCCCAACCCACGCCAGCAGGGCCAACGCTGGCAACACAACACAAGGGAGTCGTTTGTCTGCATTATTTGATTTGTTTCAATGAACAGGAAATCTCTGAAGCCATCAACATACAGACCAGTTTTTATTTTTATGTTGCGTGAATAACAACTCAGGCATTGACCAGTTGACCTACAGAGCACTTTTTCAAAGAGCACTTTGTGAAAGTGGTTTCACAGGTCAGTCAATGATTTCACAATCTGCTGAGGGTACTGCTCACTACAGAGCAATTTTTCTTTCCAATGAAACGTTGTGAACATGTGAAAGGAATCTAACAATAATAAATATTCAAAGAATTACGCTTGCATTTGATTGAACATTTGATTGTGCATTTGACAAATCAAAAAGTTTATGGGTCGCATTCAAATGCAAATGCAAATGTTTAAGGTATGCATTCAAATGCAAATACATTAAACATTTTATGAAGGCATTTGAATGTGACCCACATTCAAATACTCATTCAAATTCATTTGCATTTGTTAACAAGCCTGCGGCACATATCCGTCATCGCTGAGAGTCTACCGGACAACACAAGCGAACGAGCGAAACACCAAGCAACCAAGCTATTCGGATTATTGCATCGGACTAAATCAAAGGTTACCACGAGAATTGTGAGGGAATTCCTCTTCGCCGACGAGAGCACTCTTATTGCTAACAATGAGCACATGACGACCTTCAGTATGACGTTCAAGAAAACTGCTTCCTTCTGGTGATTAAAAGACTAAATTAAAAGCTGTGAAAGATATTGCGTATCTCGGAAGCAACATCTCCAACAAAATCTTAGCACAGAAATAAATTACAAAGCAGAAACCTCACTTGGACGACACCAAATGCCAGTGTCAAATACCTGGACGCAGTACCACAAAATAACTATGTATGCTCAATGTTGTTCAGATGCACCACATGTGTTACACCACGTCACGTAACTATATGGAATGGACACGTGTCTCGGGTGGGAGACGAAAGGATTCCAAAGCAAACCTGCATCACCAGCTCATCATTGACAGTTGAAAGAGATCATGGTATAGAGAAACACTGAAATCTCAAACGATGCCAAATGCCAACAGCCGAATGGGAAGTGATAATCTACCACCGATGCTCATTGGTGCGTCTCAACCGAATAAAACTGGGTACGACTACATGCCCGTCCTCGGTGCGGGGGGGGGTTCTAGGGGTTCGAACGAACCCCATTTTTTAAAGATTTGTTTCATTGCAACACTTTTCCGGAATCATCCCAGAAATCCCTGGCTGATTATGTACGTTCAAAAACCTCTTTTCAAAACCCTGAGGACGGGCCTGAGCTAGTTCAACCACAGCATGAACCAAATAGGGCTGGCACCATCAGCATCGCATGAGTGCGGCGCTGACAGACAGACGGCGACCCACGTCACCAGTGTACCGTACCGGCAACCTGACCAGGCTGAAAGAATCTGCACGCGTCTGGCTTCAAGACCTTGAGAGCAACACCTAAACAAACACATTAGAATCATACGCAGACTGAGTTTTGCCTTCTACAGTGACCAAGGATATAAACACATTTGAACACGAGAGGGCCGGCTTCAAAAACATAGGAAACTCAAAATCTGACTTCGCCGTCGTCGTTGAATTCGATGGAAAGCCGGAGGAGCATAATTTGTTATGAAAACCAGTGTCAATTGTAAACATACGATTACATTACTACATCGTCGAAACAAACGGTTTGATATCAGCCCCGTAGGAAACAAAAATGTATTGCTAACGTAACGCCCACTCTGACTACTGTGGGTAAACACAACATTAAGCAATAAATACTCTACTACATGACTCAACACAGACGCTATTGTTGTCTGTGTAGATATTCTAGAGATGCAGTCACCGTGAAGCTGCAGCAATTTAACGACCTGTCACTCTAGGTAGGGATCGGGGTTAGTTTTATAATGTATAGTTTTATACATACAGTAGCTGGTTGGATCCACATCCACGCAGTGTTATTTGCTCATTGATGCCATCTGGCATGACGTTTAAGATTGTTGTTGTCAGGTGGGTGCTCAGTTTTTGCGGGAACAAACGTGGTAACTTGTATGCATGTGTACGAGAGTCTAGCTGTTGAACGCTATACTGAAGTTCGTTGTGCGTGAATAGTAGAGAATTAGTTCCTAATGCTTAATCCGGAGCACACGATCACGAATCACTTCCGGTTGCGCGCGCAGCCAATCAGAGCGCCTCCTGACGGTTGTAGGAACACCACAAACCGTGCGCAGCGCCTCCTAGCGACCGTAGCGTGACCTAATATCGGCGTAGCGACCGTCTCTGAAACTTTAAGATCGAAGAACCAGTGATCGAATCGATCGGAGCACGATATTGTTCCGATCAGTACGATGATATCCTATATTTGAGTCGATGTGGTAATCAGTGCGACACTGTTCTATATTCGAACCGATGTGGTAATCGGTGTCAAGCATGTTATTGTAACTCGATATCCAGTGGACTACGAACGGCTGCGTTGTGTTTGTAGGCCGAAGCATTGAGGTCTGAACCGTTTGGAATCTTAGAAGTTCGCAGGAAATAGGCGTGTGGAAACTGACAGTACGAAGGTAATGTATGGTGGATTGTTGCTCGATATTGAATGACTATTATAAATACGATGTATGGAGACTTGTAATATATTCGTGATCTCTCGACACGGACTGATTCGATTGAAACTTTCGTTAATACGAGCGTGTGAGAAAAGTAACTTTTTAAATAGCGTTTTGTAATTGTTGCTCAATATTTAATGGCTATTATAAATACGATGTATGGAAACTTGTAATATATTCGTGATCTCTCGATACGGACTGAATCGATTGCGTTAGATCAATGCATGTTGATGTAACTCGATACCTAACCGAAACAGCGGACTCGTTTTTAAATAGCGTTAAATCACAGCGTAGACCGATGCATGTTGTTGAAGATGTAACTCGATACTTAACCGAAAGAGTGGACTCGGTTTTTTAAGTAGACAGCTGCGTTCTGTTGTAGGCTGAAGTGGCTGGTTTATCGCTGAATTCAAGCCGCGGCCGGTCGAAATATTCGCAACGGAACAGCGTACGGAAGCGAGACTGTGGTTGGAATTTATTCGTGTTGCAAGCGGTTGCACTTTGTGCGATGTATTAAGAACGACCGTGTAATAAAAGTATATTGTTGCTATTTGTCGAATGGAATGCGTGATTTATCGAGAACGATAGCGTACGAACAAACAACAGACATGTATTAACGATGCAAAACAAAACAAATTTAATAATAGAAAAGATACAAGTTAATTCATTTTAACGAAGCATGCAGTCGATTTAAAAAATATTCATTTTATCGTGGTTATATGTTCGACGCAGGCGTTAGCGTCAGGCAGGTAACGGTGGCGTGGACGGTCGAGTGAGTCGTGACGGCGGTGTTTAGCACCAGACGAACAGGTTATACGGAACGAATCTCAACGTGTTCCGTCGACGACGACGATTACGTAACGGCAACGTGGACGGGCGAGCGGGTTGTGATGATGGTGGTTGTGTTGTGAGTTTGAGTGGTGTGAGTTCGGGTGGTGTGAGTTCGGACGTCCAATCCTCGAGCGGCGGATCAGGAGACTGTGGAGAAGATGAGTAGCGGTCAGTTTTTGAAAATAGTTCGTTTATTACGAATGGCCAGAGAAGTTTCGGAGGAGTCGGTGGTGGACGTGACGACGGCGGCAATGATAATTTTGCTGCTAGAATGGCGATTAACTTGGTCATATGTCGTCTCAAGGTCGTCCGAACGAGCTTATCTATGACTAGACACCACTTGTGCGAGTGACGACTGCAAGGAAAAACAAACAAAAGTGAGTTATAGAGCTGGAAATGAAGACTGCAAGGAAACAACAAATTATTGCAGACTAACTAGAACTTACTGTCGATGATATTCGCGCACACACACCGTCACCAGCACTCAGCAAACGATAATCACGTCGCGGAAATACTCGTTAATGTATCGTATCGTTAGTCGACCGATAGCTGTAACCAGTGCAACCATAGTGCACGCTACATGCGTCAACATCAAGAAGTAGCAGGACAACAACATTGTGACAGCGATGACCAGAATATGACGCGAGAAGTCTTATATAGAAAGAGGAAATATTGTTGACAACCTCGAGAACAATGGCGAACTCGTCATATCAGAGAGCTGTCAGATAACAGACGCAGCGGCCATCCGTCAAGCAGACAAAAACCGAGGTGAACAGCACTCGTAGTGCAACGCATATAACGCAGTAAGTGTACATTTTAGCATCATAATATAAGCATGAATCGTCCGATTCACTTCAGAGGCGGTAATAGCTATCTGTCTAATTTTTATGCGTGTAGAATACGCGTGTGGAATAAAGAATTTCACACCGTTGAAAGCGCTTATCAGTGGAAGAAATGTGTGCATAGTAACGATTGGAAAACGGCGGAAAAATGGTAGCCACGCGCAGCGGTCTGCAGGCTAAATACCTGAGCAAGAGCATTCGAGAGAACGCTCATTTACGAGAGGAATGGAACAGACGGAGATATTCCGTGATGTACGCACTAGTAGCCGTGAAATTCCGTGACCGGTACTTACGGAAACGGCTGTTAGATACAGGAGAAAGCAAATTGATGGAATGGGTAAAAATGTAAAGAGGGTTTTTGGAGTGCGTTGACCTACGATGGTCGAGCGGGTCAGAATATGCTCGGACAGATACTTATGAGACTAAGAGAGTTCATTCGAATGCACCAGACAGCAAAAAGAGGGTCTGATGTAACGCGGATATGAGATTGCAACCAGACACTTGGAGAACTGCGCAATAACAGGGCACCGGTCGACAATAGTGAAAACATCATGCGCTGTTCAACGGGAATACGAGATTGCAACCAGGCACCTGGAGACAGGGCACCGGTCGACAATAGCGAAAACATCACGCGCTGTTCAATGGGCAACGAGCCAAGCAAAACTGCCCAATAACAGTCGACAGGAGGACTATATAAAGGCAGGAGTATTACAATTGTTCTGATTGGCTCTATCCGAACACGAAGATGGCTGCCTCACAACAGAACGATGCCGAGATGACTTTGACGAAACTGCAACACGAGGTAAGTGCTGGTCGCTATGTGTTTAAACAGCCGTTAGTCATAACGGCATGCGGCGTACAAGATAAATACGCTTTTTACGCAGCGTGTTTGAAATGTCCTAAAGGAGTCAGCAATCACGTCTGCCCAGTGCACGGATATCAACGTGAATGCGTGTACAGATTCGTTCTGCGTCTCCTCCTAATAGACAGTAATGGCAGTGAATGTTGGTGTACCTGTTTTGACGAAAACGCGATCAAAATTCTAGGTTTCACCGCAAACGATTACGTGGCTCTGGAGACAGACGAGGAATGCTACGAGTCGATGTCGATGCTGCGAGGCAGTCAGGTCATGGTCACCATTAGGAAACGCGTGACCAAAGAGTACGTAAATTACAATGTGGCAGAGATTGATGTCATAACCGTGTGACTTTGTTGACAGGACGATGCCGCTGCTGCTGCTGTTGCTACATCCAGTGGAGTTGTCGACGGAAAAGCGAAGGTGAGGAAATGGTTAAATGATAATAGTAGCAACGATTTATTCTCCTCTTCCTCAACGGACAGTTGTTCAATGCCATCACTCGTTGTGATAAGAGATAACGAGGAGGAGGAGGAGGAGGATAGATCCGATGTTATAATCATAAACAGCAGCAGCAGCAGAAGCAGTGAGGACATGACGATGACGCTACGCTAAATAGATAGGATAGTCGATCGTGGCGAATCCATGGTTATCGAACAGAAACTTAACATAGCTGTAGAGAACGCTGCTGTTCAGTACGCGTGCGATGATGTGAGTTGTATAATGAATTTAGACTCAGAGAATGATGATTACATACCTTCATCCGCTACGATCATGCATGTCTTGCGGTGGTTAAGTATAGAAGTAATCACAACGTGTGGGACCCTGCAGTGGCGAGAGCGCGTGAAAGACAAGGTGAGAGAGGTGTTAATTGAACAATATGGTGCACGTATGAACTAATCTTTCTGTTCAATATAGTGGCGAAGGTTTGTGTCGTATAAAGAGGGCCTACAAGAGAGCGGCGTCGAACGATGACGGTGACATCTCACGGCTATTGGTGGTGAAACAAAACACGCCAGGTTGGGTGTCATCAGAAGTACCTTCGACACGGAGGGCTTTCCGCCGACTTGGTCGGAAGACGACAGTCCCGAGTCGCCTCCTCAGACGGAACGTGAACCAACATCTCAGGGGCCGGCAATATTCACGCCAGACGATGACATGACATCGGATGTCTGTGACGTCATCTTTGAAGAGGTCTTGGGTCGCAAGATCATATTCGAATGTCAAAGCAGTCGTTTGTCTCTCGAGACGATCACTCATGACATGTGTCAGGACGTCGCTGCCACTATAATGTCGTCGGAGTGGCAGAAGGAGATTCGACGTCAAATTCGACTTATCGAGCCGCAGTTGAAATGAACATTTCGTAGTTGAATATATTAACCACTGTTGAAATGAACATTCGTAGTTGAATATATAATCACTGTAGAAATGAACATTCATAGTTGAATATATATAACCACTGTAGAAATGAACATTCATAGTTGAATATATAACCACTGTAGAAATGAACATTCTATATATAACCACTGTAGTTGAAAAGGTAACGAGTCGAGACTTTTTTTTATGTTGTGTTGTATATATATACATCTCTGCGAAAAAGACTTATAATCATCATCATCAACATTACCTACGTAACCTCTGTCGTGGTTAACAACCCACAAGTTATTCATCTACAAGCCTCTGCCGTGTTGATAACCGATCGTAAGCTAGGGGTCACTGTCGAGGTCGTAAAGACCCGCAAACCCAGCATGACATTATCATCATTATGTATATATCGAATCGTATATGTATGATTACACATAATAAAAATGAAAAAAGTATGGTGCGTGTTGTCAGTCCTTCATTCCCGTAGTCGTCATCGTATAAATGAACGGTCCTTCATAGACTCTTTATCTTGCCTTCATAAAGAATCCTTCGAATTATGTTTAACGAATGGCGGTGAACAGACCGTATGGTCTTGCATAGATAGAGTGGTGCCTTCTGTGGTGAAGGAACTCGCAGTCCATCCGATGTCGCCATCGTACGGTCCTGCATAGATAGAGTGGTGCCCTCTGTGGTGAAGGAACTCGCAGTCCGTCCGATGTCGCCATCGTACGGTCCTGCATAGATAGAGTGGTGCCCTCTGTGGCGAAGGAACTCGCAGTCCATCCAATGTCGCCACCGTACGGTCCTGCATAGATAGAGTGGTGCCCTCTGTGGCGAAGGAACTCGCAGTCCGTCCGATGTAGCCACCGTACGGTCCTGCATAGAGTGGTGCCCTCTGTGGCGAAGGAACTCGCAGTCCGTCCGATGTCGCCACCGTACGGTCCTGCATAGATAGAGTGGTGCCCTCTGTGGCGAAGGAACTCGCAGTCCGTCCGATGTCGCCACCGTACGGTCCTGCATAGATAGAGTGGTGCCCTCTGTGGTGAAGGAACTCGCAGTCCGTCCGATGTCGCCACCGTACGGTCCTGTGTGGTGTCATCTGTATATCAAATAATGAACGGTCCTTCGAATATTTAATAAATAATGAACGGTTCTGAATATTCGCCATTGTATATATGCTATAGCGAGAGTCAATGTATGTCAGTTGTAGACGCATCAGCAGCAACATGAAACGTCATCTATGTCGCCACTGCGGACTCGCACTCGATACGTATGCAGAGCTACAACGTCATGTAGAGAGTCATTCGATACCGTCTGTGAACGAGCATTCTTATTCGATAGCACCATCGGCACCACCTAGCGACCTCGCAAAGAAAACGAAATACTCGTGTAAATGTGATGCGACGTTTGGGAGATGGGACGATCTACTGTAAGAACAGCATGTCGTCTTTATAAAAAGACCACCACCACATACACGTGTACGAAATGCGGAAAGAATTTCAATAGACGCAACAACCTGACCAGACACACGTGTACCAAACCACCACCACCACCGAAGAGACCAAACGCGGAAGACACCACACCCCATCACCCACTACTTACCGACGAAGATCCCGTCGACCCACCCGCTCGACTTCCCTTTGCCGACAACCTGCCGACGGAACTGCTACATGTCGTTCGAGCGCACTGGTCGACCATAAGGACACGCGTGTCGAGAGGACCACTCCAGTGCAGGTACGATTACAGATTAACCATGCTAGACACGACCGTTCTAGAGATACCTTTGAAGAAAATGTACCAGGAACAGACCAACGCCTTCAAGATTAACCTCAGTTACGGATTCGTGCTGAGGAACAAGAACACGGGTCGATACAAGTACTATCACTCCTCGTGCAATTGCTGTGGACGATACCTGGACGAACCCAGTCTCATCACCAATAGCGAAGATTTTGACAACTTTCTCGAACGCATCCGAGAAACCGCCATCAATCAAAGACCGGATTCTACGTGGGTGTGCGAACTCGTGACCAATGTCACATTTTTCGTCAATCGCATCTTCGATCATTCGATAGGATGTGTAAACATGATCCCTCTTCCAGTCTACATCAAGAAGAACATAGCCGTCATAGGTCTGGAAAAGGAACCCAACAATTCCAAGAGGTACGGCGATAACCTGTGTCTCTTCCGGTGTCTGGCCCTGCATCGTGGAGGTGATGTACACCGATTGGAACCAGCGGTGAAGACGCTGTACGAGGCTTACAACCAAGATGGTGTACCCATGGAACAATTTGCCGGGGTCACGATGAAAGACCTCTATCGAGTAGAGACGACGTTCCAGACGAACGTGTGCGTGTACAGTCTCATTAAACCGGACGGGGAGGACGAACGGCCAACCGCCGAACTCGTCCGTCGATCGGTCTGTAAATATCCTACCACGCTCTACCTCAACCTTCACGAGACGCATTTCTCCTTTATCCAGGATGTGAACATGTATTGTCACTCGTACAGATGTCGGAAATGCAACTCGTTGTGGACACACGCATGGAAGTTACGTCAGCACGAGAGCACGTGTACGGGTGACGTACGACGAGTCTTTCCTGGCGGCGTGTACCATTCGACTCCGTCGATATTCGAACGACTGGACGACGAGAACATCCGAGTGGTCGAATCGTTGCGGTACTACCCGTACCGAGCCACTTTTGATTTCGAGTGTTGGTTCGACACCGAACAACTTCCGTCTGACAGCGACCAGGTTCACTGGGTTTGCTCGTCACGTTCCACTGAGCGTTAGCGTGGCGTCAAACGTACCAGGACACGAATGAATGAAACGTCTCGTCACGAACGGAGACACCAACAAGTTGGTGATCGACATGATGGCCATTCTGATATCGATGAGTGACGCCGCGTACGACAGCATCAAAGACTCGTACGAGAACGTGATGGAACAACTTGCAGAAGCGCTGACGCAATGGGACGAACAAGAGGAGACTACACGAGCAGCCAACAACAACAAGAAATGTCGACGTACAAAAAATCCATACAAAAAACTGATGGGACAACTGTATGGATGGATGCGTCAGTTACCCGTCGTCGGGTTCAATTCGGGTCAGTACGATCTCAATGTCGTCAAACAGTTCCTCGTACCCTACTTCCTGTCCACGGCAAAGACAGAGGAACAAGAAGAGAGGAAGCAAGAGGAACAAGAGAACGAGGGTGTCGGATCGTTTTTGTCATCAAGCGCAACAACACTTTCATGTGTCTTTCGACAGATCAGCTGAAATTCCTAGACATGACCAACTACATAGCCCCCGGGTTCAGTTACGACAAGTATCTGAAAGCGTACGGATGCGACGTGACGAAAGGTCATTTCCCGTACGAGTACATGTATCAACTGGAGAAGCTCAACGACACCGTTCTACCGCCGAAAGACATGATGACCTTGCGAGATTTTCTCGTCTGGTACAACAACAGGGACGTGGTTCCCTTTGACTTCTATCAACAGCGAGGGATAGACATGTTCAACCAATGCATCAGCGTACCCGGTCTGACCTGTTCAACGACCTTCCGGAGAAGACCTACTTTACCATCTTCAACGAGAAGAACAAAGATCTGCACGACCTCGCCAAAGATAACATTTGCGGTGGTCCGTCGATCATATTTCACCGCTATCACGAGAAAGGGATCACCACGCTACGTCGGAACGAGTACGGAGAGGCCGCCAATCCGTGTCGATCGATCGTCGGATACGACGCGAATGCGCTGTATCTGTGGTCGCTCATACAAGACATGCCTATGGGATGGTACACGCGACGGCGGGTTGAGAAGGACTTCCGTCCCGAATCGGCACAGCTGTACGGACAGATGGCTGCAGAATGGCTGACGTGGGAATCCGAACGCACGGGACTTTCCATACGATATCAGATCAACGGACGAGAGAAACGGATAGGTAAACATCGGGTGGATGGATGGTGCAGCGAGACGAAGACGGCTTATCAGTTCCAAGGTTGTTTTTATCACGGTTGCCCGTGCACTCGAGAAGAGGTCAATTCCGTCAACGGGAAACCCATGGCCGAACTGCTCGACGAGACCCGAAAGACCACCGCCTACCTACGTCACTTCGTCAAGGTCGTCGAGCTGTGGGTATGCGAGTGGAAAGAGATAAGACGAGATCCGCTCGTAAAACGGTGTCTAAACGCTGCATTTCCCCGACTTCGACACGTGCGGTGGACGATGACGACGCAACAGATTCTGAGCGGTGTGCGCATTGGAACCGTGTTCGGCATGATCGAATGCGACATTCGCGTGCCGGAAGAACTGCGCGAGCACTTTGCCGAGATGCAGCCCGTGTTCAAGAACATCCGTCTGATGCGCGAGGATCTCGGTCCGTTCATGCACCGATACGCCGAAGCGCACAACATCATGACGACTCCGAGGCGCATGCTCGTGGGCAGTTATTATGGCGATAAGATATTGCTCGCCACGCCTCTGTTGCGATGGTATCTGGACCACGGTCTCGAGGTGCTGCACGTTTACCAGGTCATCGAGTACGATCCGATTCCGTGTTTCCGGCGGTTCAGCGATGCCGTGTCCAAGGCCCGACGCGAGGGAGACATCCACCGAGACAGGACCATCATCGTGGATAATATGACGTTGCTGGGGAACTCGGGCTACGGAAAGACCATCACCAACGTGGACCGACATCGTGACGTCAACTACTGCACGGAGAAGGTGGCATCGCGCCTGATCAACGATAAACGGTTCCGACAACTCGACATCGTCGTCGACGACGCGTACGAGATAGAGATAAGCAAGAGAACCGTCGCGTACACACTACCCGTACACGTGCATGTTGCAGTTCTATTACGACTTCATAGACAGATACGTGGAGCGTCCTCTGTTCCAGTACTGCGAGATGGATACGGATAGCGCCTATTTGGCCTTGGCCAACGAGTCCGTCGATGTCCTCGTGACCCCAGCACTACGAGATCATTATTTCCGACATCGTTCCGAATGGCTCCCGTCCGAATATTGCGACGAACATCGGACCGAGTACGTGCGCTGTCGCCTCGCCAATCGACCGTGGGTCGGCGACGAGGAGTGCTGCAAGGCGCGACGAGCATTCGACAAGAGGACTCCGGGACTGTTCAAGGTAGAGTGGTCAGGCGACGGATTCGTGGGGTTGTGCAGCAAGACGTACTATTGTTTCGGAGCCACCGACAAGTAAAGCACCAAACGTCACAACGCCATCGACAAGGAGACGTTCCTGGAAGTGCTCACCAACCGTCGGAGCGGAAGTGGAAAGAACCGTGGATTCCGGGTGCATAAATCGACCGTGCTGACGTACGTGCAGGAACGAGCGGCTCTCACCTACTTCTACGCCAAACGCGTGGTGCACGAGGACGGACTGAGCACGGTTCCAACGGAAGTGTAGATAAGGCGACGCGGTCCGGTCGTCTGTCATAATCGATCACGGACGCGCAATGGAAACATCCCTTCACGTGCATCGTCGCCGGACCGACGGGATGCAGCAAGAGCACGTTCGTGACGCGTCTGTTGCGTCACGCCTCTGCGATGATCGATCCACCTCCCGAAAAGATCACTTGGTGTTACGGAGAATGGCAAGAGGCTTACGCAACGACGGACTTGACTCACGTGCGATTCGAGGAAGGGTTACCGACGGAGTCCATGTTCGAATCGACAACGAGGAACTTCATCGTCATAGACGATCTCATGATGGAAACGGATGAGCGGGTCACGACCTTGTTCACTAAAAAAGTCACCACAGGAACACGTCCGTGCTGTATCTCGTACAGAACCTGTTCCCTAAAAACAAAGAGAGTCGCACCATCAGTCTTCAGACTCACTACATGGTGGTGTTCAAGAATCCACGCGACGCAACGCAGATGTCGCACTTGGCTCGTCAGATGTATCCGAGACGCACGAAATTCGCGCTAGACGCTTTTAAAGACGCCACGACGGTGCCGTACGGTTATCTATTGGTCGATCTCAAACAGGACACTCCCGAGGACATGCGTCTGCGCACGTGTATCTTTCCCGACGACGACGTACAGTACGTGTACCTACCGAAGGTATAAAAAGATCGAACGCGTGAATCGTCTCTTCATTCGCACCATGTCTGCTCTGGTGAAGAGACACATTTTGTGCATACAGGCTCTGAACAGGTGCAAGAGTGCCAAACTGAGAAGGGCCATCATCGCCAACGCCGACGCCGATCTGCTGTGTGCACTGGCCGAGTGTACCTACAACATACTAAAGAAGAACATTCCGTTGACCGAATTACAGAGGCGTCGTTTGAATAAATACAGGACGAACTTACGCCAGTTGTCTCAGAGACGAACGCCGGCCGCCGAAAGAAGACGCCTCTTGTTGCAACCGCAAGTCGGCGAGGGGCATAGCGGAGGTTTCCTATCGGCCTTCCTAGCGCCGTTGGCGAGTTCGGTCTTTCAACCCTTGCTTCGCGAGGTGCTGCTCAAGAAGTAGACGCATGGAACACGCACGCAAGATGGCCTTGGTGGATCCGCGACTGTTGGACACGTTGCGTTCGCCACCTCCACCAACGGACACCGTAGGCAAGAAGGTGCAAGCCCTCGATGACGAGATGAAGACCATCCTCGATAGAAAGGACCTCGACGATGGGACCAAGGTCACGCTGTATAATCAGGTGTTGCAGCGGTACAACGTCCTGGTCGATAAACGCGTCAAGGAACCGGTACGCATGATCGCGGTAGGGAAGAAGGCGGGGACGGAACCCGAGGAAGCTTCTAGTATGGACGCCGACGTGGTGAACACCGTTCCCAAGAGTCTGCAGGCCAAAGCCAGACGTTTGATGGAACATCTCAAAAGAAACGTCGCGTGGAACAATCGTGGCGAACTCATACACGAGGGTATCCCGGTTGCCGGAAGTAACGCGGTGGATCTCGTTCACGATCTGTTGCTTAAGAGAAAGACCGACGATCCAACGGGTTGGCAGTCGTTCGCACGGCAACTCCGCGTCATCAACATACCCATGGAGTTGGTCGGTAACGCTGCCCAGAGAGCCTACATACAACAGACAGCGACTCCCGCCACTGCTACACGACGACGACGACAACGACGATCGTCAAGCTGGTCACCTCTCGAACGTCAAATGGAACATTCTCTACCTACGCCACCCCTGAATTGATGAATTGGGACAACTTATAAGAAGATTATATCTTAGTCGTAACGCACTCATGTCGTTGGATCCGCAGGACGCGTACCGTTCCGTCGTCGCTTCGATGTTGCTTAGCGGACTTACCTTGCTTGATGACGTTGCAGCCGGAATTCTTATACAACAGGTATTATTCAGACTATGGTTTCGCAACTAGACTGTTGTTGCTCCGCCGCTACCGTTGTGGGAGCGATAACGTGCGTCCTACTATACGTCAGCGCACTCCTCGTCGTTCGTCAGTATTCAGGAGTCGTCAACGTCACCGTCAACGCATCGGACCTTCTGTTTTAATGACGTCGAAAAGACTGAAGACGGTCTACTTCGACCCGAATAGGGTAGGCAGTTACGGCGGAGTCGATGCCTTGCGACGCGTCACGCACGCGCCTCGGAAAATAGTCGCGCAGTGGTTGTCGGAAGAGGACGCCTACAGCTTACACAAGCCGGCGAGACGACGTTTCAAGAGACGATGCGTCATCGTCTATGAATCAACAGTGGCAGGCCGATCTCGTCGACCCGACGACGTTGAAAAACGACAACGACGGTATGACCTTTCTCCTCACGATAATAGACGTCTTTTCGAAACGAGCAAGATGCATTCCTATGCCAAGCAAGTCCGCTGCGTCATTGGTTGCGGCGCTGCAAATCGCGTTCACAGACGACCGGCCGCAGACGTTGCAGACGGATCGAGGAATGGAATTTCTGAATAAATCCGTTCAGGCTCTCTTAAGGAAACGCGGCGTCCATCACTTCTCCACGCACAACGCGGAGACGAAGGCGAGCATCGTGGAACGATTCAACAGAACGTTGAAGACTCGCATGTGGCGCTACTTCACGAAAGTTCAGGCGTGGCGTTACATCGACGTTCTTCCGGACCTGGTGCGAACGTACAACGACACCCGCCACCGCAGCATCGGTATGGCTCCGTCGCAGGTCAATGCAAAGAATCAAGAAAAGGTGTGGCAACGTCTGTACGGACACGACGGTAAGGGCGTGCCCAAGTTGAACGTGTTGGATCGCGTGCGCGTCAGCAAGTACAAAGGCACGTTCGAAAAGGGCTACGAGACGAACTGGAGCGAAGAGGTGTTCACCGTACACGAAGTTCATCCCTCCGAGCCGCCCGTGTACCGCCTGCGGGACGATCTCGGCGACGTGCTGGACGGCACCTTCTACGAACTGTAGCTGCAGAAAGTGTCGGTACAGGACGATAAAGTATACCGCGTCGAATCGGTACTGCAGCATCGTAAAGTCGGTGGACGAACGGAGGCTTTGGTGAAATGGTTCGGATATCCGTCCAAATTCAACAGCTGGATCGATGCCAAGGCACTCATCTATAAAGTCTAGCAGCGCGTAGGGCGGGTTGTCATTATGTCACAAGACACGACACCGCAGACCGCCACCACCGTCATAGAGGAGGAGGCTTGTACCTTGGCATCTGTTCGGAACCGAGTGTCCCAAAGAGGAGATAGTGTTTCTGTGTCAGGTCGTCGTCTTGTACACGGTCATCGTGATAAGCATCTACAACCTGACTGTAGGTCACGGCGATTCTAATCTGTGGACGTCTCTGTTGAGTAGTTCGTTGGGTTACATACTGCCCAATCCCACGTTGAGACGCAATGGCGACTGATTTCTACATGACGCTGCCTAGCAACGCTTCTATGAAGACGCACCTCGACAACACCTTGACCCATTACATCACGGACTTGCCTCAACGCATCGATCTGACCGGCGAGTGGGAGTGTGGGTTGGCAGAGATCCACTATCCGCACACTTGGTACAACGTCACAGAGAACGATGTCTGGTTATTCCTCAACACGATTGATGCTCCGAACACGTCCCGACGTACGAAGTTGTCGTGTGGGTATTACGACGATCCGTTAACATTGATGTATCACGTCAACAAAGGACTGTACAGTTGGTGGACGGCGGAGACACGGGCTCAAATGAGCTATAGTCCCGTCACTCAAAAAATGACGTTACACATGACAGAGAACACCGTGTTCACCATACCGCACCACAGCGCGACGGCGTCCATGTTAGGATTCCGTAGACCCGTAGCCAGCGAGCCGGAGACGGTTACATCATCGACTCCCACCCTTCCGACTCTTCGTACCCCTTCCACGTCGAGGCCGACGATGTGGTGAACATGACGTCTACACGGACATCGTGGAGTCTCGTATAGTGGGTGACACTCTCGCGCCTCTGTTGCGAGCCCTTCCAATTAGCGGACGTCACGGTGACAGGGTGTCCGATCGTTTCACTAACGCTCACTACGTACCTCTGTTGTGCTCGAACTTCCACTCGATCGAGGTGGATATAAGAGTCGACATGGGTCGACGCGTGCCATTCGAATACGGTAGAGTAACGGTGACGCTTCATTTTCGTTGACGCAGGACCGGACTGTTCTGATGAATTACAACGATTATTACGCGTGACAGGCTGGCGGTGTGCTGCCCTACTTCGCCGGAGCGCAATACCAGCGGACTGGGTCACGGACTGGGCAGTCTATTCGGCGGTCTGTTGCGCAGCGCCATGCCGCTCATCAAGAGAGGTGCCGTGGCTTTGGGTAAGGGCGCGTTGAAGACCGGCGTTCGCATAGCCGGCGACGCCTTATCAGGCCAGAACATAAAAACGGCTGCCAAACGACGCGTCACCGACGCCGTGCTGGGCGGTCTTCGGGTTCCCCCTGGTAAACGTATAAAACGACCGTCCGCAAAGGCGACATTCACTGCAGTAAAGAGACGACGCAAGAGACAGACGTCCAAGAAACGAGAGGCCGACATATTCGACAATGGCTTTCGTGCATAGACAGTCGTGCGAGGGAGTCAAGACCGGGCTGGATCTCTTTACCGTACCCCCCATTCAGAACTGCATCAGCGACAGTCACGTGGTGGAACATCAACCCACGGCCTCTCTGGACTCTGGAGGACCGATAGAATTCCTCATCCCCGGATCGGGAGACGATTACCTGGATCTCGCCAACACGATGCTACACGTGCAGGTGAACGTGACGCGAGCCAACGGACACGATCTCGACGCGGCCGAATCCGTGGGACCGGTGAACAACTGGCTGCATTCGCTGTTCAGCCGGGTCGACGTCTACCTGAACGGCACGCTCGTGACCTCTTCGTCCAACACGTACGCGTATCGATCCTACATAGAGACGCTGCTGAGTTACGGACCCGACGCCAAGTCGACGCAGCTGACGAATCAGCTGTGGTACAAGGACAAGTCTAGTCGCATGAACGCCGTCGAGCTAGCCGCCGGACCCGATCCTAACCACGGGTTCGTGACTCGACTAGAGTACATAACCGGCAGTCGCGTGGTCGACATGATGGGTCGCCTCCACGTGGATATGTTTCTGCAAGATAAATTCCTGATCAACGGCGTCGACGTCAAGATACGACTGGTGCGTAGCAAGTCCTCGTTTGCACTGATGGCTGCTGGAAACGTGGATTACAAGATAACCATCGTCAACGCAGCCTTGTTCGTCAAGAAGGCCACCCTCAATCCCGCCGTGCAGGTGGCCCACGTCAAGGCTCTCGAGAGGAACACGGTCAAGTATCCGTTACGACCCGTCGACTGCAAGGTGTACTCCATTCCCGCGGGAGGTCTGTCGCACACGCACTAGAACCTGTTCCTCGGTACCCTGCCTAAACGTCTCGTACTGTGCTGCATCGACAACGACGCCTACAACGGCGCGTACGATAAAAACCCGTTTCACGCCAAGAACAACGCCATAGGCTTCCACTCGGTGTACGTGGACGGACGTCAGATACCCGCCAAACCCTTCCAGCCCAACTTCGCAGAAAACCTCTTCGCCAGGAGCTACGCGAGTCTGTACACCTCGACCGGCAAGATCTGGCACGACGAGGGGAACGGTCTGACTCGCGACGACTACCGAGACGGCTACACCTTCTTCTGTTTCGACCTGACCCCCGACCAGTGCGACGGTCCCTGCATCCATCTGGTGCAAAAGGGCAACCTGCGCATAGAATTTCATTTCCGAGAAGCGCTTCGAATCACCGTGAACGTCGTCGCCTACGCCGAATTCGATTCCGTGCTGGAAATCGACAAGAACCGCAACGTCATCTACGACTACTGAGATGGACACCCTGCAGATCGCCCGTCTACTGGCGATGGATCCGAAGGCGTCGTGCCCAAAGATGGACTGCCTAAAAAAATAGACGCTTTGCCGATCGCCTTCGTGTGCAACACCGACGGCGGCGACTAACCGGGCGAACAATGGATAGCGCTGTACCTGTCCTCCGACGGGCGCGGCGAATACTTCTGTTCGTACGGTCTGCCGCCTCGTCACGCGACGTTCCGCACCTTCTTGAAAAAACACTGTTCCGAGTGGACTCATAATAGCAAGAGACTTCAGAGTCCTCTGTCTAACGTTTGCGGACAATATTGCGTAACTTATATAATGCTTCGTTGTAACGGTTCTCCTATGAGAACTTTCGTAAACGTTTTCCACACCAATCTGGTCGCTAACGATTGTAGCGTGTTCGATTGGATTAACCTACTGAAAAAGGGTATACCATACTATCGTATATCGTACATAGACTGAGCCTCTGGCGCGGTGGTCGCACCATCCGTAAGCTCGCCCTCGAACCTCTGGCGAGGTGGAGACACCCGTAAGTTCGCGACCTCAGGCGCGATGGTCAACATTCGCAAGTCGCATCATCATCATCATACCCTCCTCGTTGTATCCAATGAAATACGATCGCCTCGTTTGTACTGCTGCCGCTTTGTTGTATTCAATAAAATACGTGTGCACCGTACGCTTTTGTTCGTCTCCTTACTAGGTTAATGACCCTCCTGTAAATGAAAATAGATCAATGACCACTGTAGCCTACTCGCCTTCACCTACTGATAAAAACGATTCCGTTCGTAGTCCGTTAAGTGTCCCCGCCCGTCAGCCCGCCAACCCGCCCGTCAGTCGCTACGCCGATATTAGGTCACGCTACGGTCGCTAGGAGGCGCTGCGCACGGTTTGTGGTGTTCCTACAACCGTCAGTAGGCGCTCTGATTGGCTGCGCGCGCAACCGGAAGTGATTCGTGGTCGTGTGCTCCGGATTAAGCATTAGGAACTAATTCTCTACTACTTGCGTGGACAGAATATTTCGAATCTTTCTTCTTTCGTGCTGCTCCCTGGAAAAATTCCTGCGGACGCCCCGGATCCTTAATGATTAGACTAGGTACAAGTGGTGCACTCGTACCTGGCCCCCATAAAAAGGAAAGTATTTGTTTGCTCAGGAGAACTTGCCCGGTCTCTATTTTACACTGTATTTTCTTGTATTATTTTTTGGTATCATTGTTTGGTAATTCTTGCTTGTCAGTGTGAGCTGCAAGTATGTTCTTGTTTGTCATCATACGCTGTCTTTTCTTGTATGTATGTTTGTATGTATGCCGCCGTCAACAACAATCTGTGAATAATTATGCTCAAATATAATTGAATAAGCGTTAAGAAGGTATATGGGATTACGTCCAGTGTTAATACAACGCGCCTCTATCTTATGTTAAATATAAACAATACATAGGGGATCTAGACCAATTGTGAAAAAACACACAAATTAAAATGGTTATAATGTGCTATTAGTCCTACGATTACAGATTACATATTACAGTTACCGATGTATGATTGTAACTTGCACATAGAAGATGAGTAATACATTTGTAATATTGCTTAGTAGTCAGTGTGGTTTATGGACTGTTCATCACAAAGCCTGTATGCACTTTCAGCACGCACTTAAAAAGTTACAAAACTACGGTGACATGTCGTTGTGAACGTAGAATCAGTTGAAGTACATGAACGAGATTTACCGTCGTCGGATAGTTGTTGTGTGTCGCCGAGTTCCGCCGTCACCACCCCTCCGCAGCCACAGCCGTCGTCGTGCAAGGTGTTTGTCAGCGTGCCCTGGTGGTGAAGACCACCTTCCACTCTCAAGTCGACAGGCCGGTAGTTGACATCGCAGCTGTCATCAATAGACATGGCAGCTGTATGTTCAGAAAATCATTCTTAAAACGGCACAGGAATTCAATAACGGTACACGTGTAGTGTCTGTGGAAAGGGTAGGTCTAATACAAACAAGCAGCTCGACGACTGAACCAAGGAACCGTCGGTCTGTGGCTGACGTGGATAATTGGTGCCTGGCAAAACATGCGTGACGCAGCGAGGTATTGTACAATAGGGCTACGGGGT
The DNA here is from genome assembly GCA_033239005.1 of Lamellibrachia satsuma. Taxonomy (NCBI): domain Eukaryota; kingdom Metazoa; phylum Annelida; class Polychaeta; order Sabellida; family Siboglinidae; genus Lamellibrachia; species Lamellibrachia satsuma. Next base: position 6,073,247 of record BSQZ01000020.1, on the reverse strand, counting down.
TCAGACCACAGTTGAACTTCCTGTTTATTATGCGTATTAAATTGTGATATAGTTAACAAGATTTGCCATCCAAGCCAAAGGCCTAGATGGCAAGTGGACAAGGAAGAGATTGGCTTATCTAGAGTCCAACAATGTTCATCTACTTATAACCCGCCCTCCTGAGATGTGTCAACCTTGTTTTTAAACATATTCACGCTGCTAGCAGTTATACAATCCACAGACAATTTATTCCATTCATTTATTGTCCTCTGTCAGAACGGGTACTTCCTGATATCAAATCTACACTGATCCTTTACCAATGTTACCTCATGTCCTCCAGTTCTGCTATCTTTCCGACTAGTGGTCAGCAGTGGTAAGGTCATTTGACATGCGTTCTGGTGAATCACCTCATGGTTGAGGATGTCCGCAAACTCGTCATCCGGGGTTCGTAATCGACGCAATCGACGCACACAATGGAGTCGTCTGTGTCACTGGTAGGCGAACACATCGAATTCTCGGAGGAAGTCTTCATCCAGACCGGTGGTTTAAACGACGGCGTGAATCGTGGCTATGTGTTTGCATGTAGAATTATGGATGAAGACATGCAACGCTAGCTTCCTGTTTGCACTATCACACCACTTAGCAGAAGAATAGAAACATACTACTTCATCAAATATCTTATATGTAAATACTGCGATGACAGCGGAGTTCTCTGGCTGCCAAATCTCAGTCGCGTCATAGGTTTCAATGTCGCGAAAGAAACAATACTACCGGTGTATGTTTCCTTTGAAGTTTAGAAGCTGGACTTGCAATATGCCATACTGCGTCGCGCTGCATTCGGATGCACCAATTATACAGCGAGAGATAAAGATGAGCTGCCATTTTTCTCTATCCCTCTGGACAAACCAGAATTGAACTTCATTTGAAGTAATAGATCCACAAATGGCACCACTGCGGCCAGGCAAGCCTTCGCGATTTGTCCGATTTCGAAGAAACATGCTCGAATTGGATTTTTCCTTGAGGTAATGTTTAAAGATCCACCAAAACGTCGGCGAAGGCATACTGTAAAAGCCTGGACCAATGCTGATAATATTTCTGTCATTCCTGTATAATAAATAATACGACTTGTATATATGTTGGAAACAACCAGGTTGGAGATATGATGGGACAGCTAGGACAGCTAGGAATAGGCTGTTTTAGCCAGTTTATTCAATGTCTGCCCTTGATCGATTGCAGATCATTGCAAAAATGTTGTTACTGGAGCCTGCCACAACAAGCAAGTCTACTGCACCTCGCCTGAATTTGGTGTGTTCACCACTTCACCATTCATCTGCTTGGATTAATGGGAACATCCGTAATTTCAGTCTGCTGAAGAAGACTGCGGGACGCAGTTGAAATATACAGAGCGAACACTAAGTTTCTTGAGAGGTAATTATGTTTAATAACAATCATTCAGTATATAATCCCAATGGCATTAACACGTTTATTAAAAGAAAATGCATAATTATTTTATTAATTATTAAAAAGATGAGTAATTTATGTAACCCTGAGTGACATGGCTATGCCTATGGATGCTGTCCACGGGAATTCCGGTTACCTGCACTAATTGCAAATTCTTCTCTACTCTGATGATTCACCTCGACAAAACTGTTATTTATTTCTAATTTTGAACATTTATTCTCAATGATTTTTTCAGTTTAGGTAACATCCTAATCAGTTACACATTCAGTGTAACTGAACAAATTAATGTTTTACGGGTTTCATGAAAAAAAGAAAGACCCATGCTTCCGCCATGACTCCATCAAGTGAGCCACTTCAGCTGGGATTAATAATTACTTCTATTCATCGACATCTTTGTTAGGAAGCAACCATAATTAGCTACCATAGGGATAGTTATGGTATGCTAATTATGAATACAGTCATGCTTTGGGTCATATTGTATAGGTCATTTGGTTAATTTCGACCAAATGTAGGACACAAAACTGGTCTATATAGTTCTTTCAGAAGACTACACCTCATGATGTATTTTCAATTCTTTCCACACGTCTGCGGTGGTGCTGTATATACTGCTGAATCTGTTTTTGAAACACAATTAGTAAACTATTAAAATGTTTTCTTCACACATTTCTTATGTTTTAGGTAGAAAACCCAGGCAGGCAACCTACGCCTCTTTCAACATGATTTCACACAGTGAGTACATCACTGATACATGTATGTACAAGTATTAGACATGTTACATTGTATTATAAATACCATACAAGACCAGTTTAATGTTCATCTGCTATCGTGAGTTTGTAAACATCGTTAAATATTTAATATATTTCATCTATAATCAACTATTGGTGATATTTACCATTTTATTTTACGAGTTACGACCCATGTAAAAATGTGTATTTGTAGTCTAGAAACCACAACACAAAATCGCAGACCTCCCTCAGTTTATATATATTGGTTGGGAAATAATTTTTTTTTACTAAGGCTTAGAAAATTAGTGTAATTAATTAAGATTACTTTAGCATATAATTATTATTACATACAAGAATACAATTAACATAATTAAATATATAGAAACCGTCATGTTATTATTGTCACCAATGTTATTCAAGACAAAATCAAACAATGTTAAAATGCAGTCCATGTTACATGCATCAGATGCAAAATGAAGAGAAAAGTACTAAAATAATTTACATTCAATTTGGGAGGAATCTAATAATGGGATGCCTTATACAACATGGCCAATGTGGCCATACCCTGCCACCCCAACACAATAAAAGGGAGTAATTGGCTTGCTAGTCGTGCATTATTTCATTGCAGGCCTTTAGCCAGGGGACTGTCTGTCCGTCTTGAAGACGGACAAATGTTTGAAGACGACGCGTAACGTAAAAGTAAAAGACAGGATTTTCTTTTTTAGAGATGACATTTTATGTATTCAACTGATGAACCACAGCCCAATCCAATTTGAGTTTACTCAGCCAGTTCCTGCCAAGTAAGCTTGGATCGTTGCCAGGCACGACCATGAACGGAAGCTGATGTTGGTCGCCAGTTGTAGCTTCTACCACGACGTTGATGACACCCATGATCGTCACACACTGTCCTGTATATGTGCGAAGCGTGTCCTTTGTGGATCTCATGTTAGGCTCTGCCGAGTTTCGCCAGTGTTTGTGCAACGTTTCTTCGCTGATGATCGAGAGAGTGGCACCTGTATCTACTTCCATCAGAAGCGTCTTCCCATCTACTTGTATTTGGGTAACGATCGGATCTGGACGTGGTCCCGTCATACTGTTGTATGTCGCTCCAGTGTGTTCAGATGGGACACAGGGACACAGTCTTGTATCGGTGCCGTCAGCGGATGAATGCGGTTTCTTTTCCCTTTTTCAGTTTTCTGTTTTGCGAAACAGTTGCTCATGATGTGTCCATCTTTGTGACAATATCGGCATTGAGCATCCTTGTAGTGACACTCGTCCGCCGAATGAGACGTTTTGCCACATCTGAAACATGGTTTCTGACGATTCTGAGCGGGTGGTTTCTTCTCCCACTTTCTCGTTGAATGCTTGCGGGCGGTCACTTTGTTTACACACGGTGTACTGCCGTTTGCAGCAGCGTTTAACTGAGCAGTGTTAACAGCAGCTGATTCCATGGCAAGTGCCATTTGTAGAGCCTTTTTGAAATCAAGGTCGGCTTCTCCCAACAATCGGCGTTGGATGGTCGCATCTGCTACACCACAAACTAACCGGTCCCTCAGATTTTCTTTCAGGATCAACTGAGCAGTCAGACCAAAATCAGTTTCTGGCCAGATTTTTCAATTCGACTACAAAGTCACCTATTGATTGTTCCTTCTTCCTGTACGCAGAATAGAAGTTCTACCGTTGCAAAATTGTGTTTGGTTTCGGTTCAAAATGCGTTTGTAGCAATTTGCACAGTTCAACGTACGTCAGGTCAGCCGGCGTACGTTGCGATGCCAGGCAGCGGAGCAAAGTATAAGTTTCGGCATCCACGGCTGTTAAAAGTATTGCGCGACGCTTACTTGCGGCGGTGTCGTCAATGTCATTGGCCTCAAAATAAAACCCTAACCTGTACTAGTAGGAAGATCAATCCTTCCCCGTAAACTCCGGCAAGTTACCGTGCCGTGACATGTTTTGAATGCTGGCGCCTGTTGTTGTTTTTCGTGAAGCCGATTTGACGCGTTGTGACTGTTGCGGGAAAACTGTGATTACGTCAGTCTCAGCGTAGCTTTGGCGTCCTTTTTTCTAACCTTCTATGTGCAGTGATGACCACTGATAATCAGAGTATACTTCCTGACATGAAGTTTTCATCCTCGTCGCCAAATTTGATGTATTGAAACGTATTTATTACTACCGCATGGTTTGGTCATGGCGCCGGCACAAGACAAGTTATTAACTCTCAACTCTGACAGTGAAACCGGGAGCATAGGTTTCTTCATCCACTACAATTACTGAGTATGATTATTCCATCTCTGGTAGTTACTGTTTAATCTATACATGTGTAACTGGCCGGAACAGGCTCGCGAGGTTATAAAACAATGACAATCTTTATGCAAAAAAACGACCAAGTTTCCGGCTCTCTATTGGGCCCGTTGCATCTACCTAAAAGCAGACATCCATTGAGATCCATCATGGGACATATCACACATGACACAAATAGCAAAGTCCCTTTCACGTGTGTGTAATTAAAAGTAACTAGACGTACCCGTGGTGTGACAATACACACAACGGCTCGGTATCAGTACTATCGGCATAATGTATATTATTCGATAATTCCGGCAACGGCGCTCCATACACTGGGCGAAGCCGTGACTTAGTCTGATTTGCATCAATTACTCAATGATCCGTCAATAACAATGTCGGTAACATGTTTACATAATACACGGTCAGTGTTAGAGTACACTTACTAATTGGCTAAGAACACTGTTCTGTAACTACAGACCGATCTCAGTATTTCCTGTAATATCTAAAGTTGTTGAAAACGTTATGCATGATCAGATATATTCATTTTTTACAGAACATTCACTTTTCAATGATAACCAATACAGCTTCAAATCTGGTCACTCAACTGAATATGCCATCATGGAAGTTATTGACAGAACTACAACTGCACTGGATTCAAATGTAACACCTATTCATATATTTTTAGATCTACCAAAAACATTTGACACCTTAGACCACAATATTTTATTAAATATGTATGGAACATGCGATATTGCTCTAGAACTAATGGAAAGCTACTTGACAAACGGAAAACAATATGTTACATATATATATATATATATATATACACACACACACACCTGTAGTAATAGGCAGAGTTTCAGAAATGCTATATATGTATATATATATATATATATATATATATATATATATATATATATATATATATATATATATATATATATATATATATATAGCATTTCTGAAACTCTGCCTATTAATACAGGTGTGCCACAACGCTCCATAATAGGCCCACTCCTTTTTGTAATATACATTTAAATATGTAATGTATGCAGACGATACAACTTTATTTACTACAGTCCAGTCTATAAATTCATGTACTAAAGATATCGAACATTTAAACACAGAATTAAATGAAGTAAACGAATGGCTGAGCATTAGTAAACTGTCTTTAACCATAAAGAAATCCAAGTATATAATACACAAAATAAAAAATTTATTCATTTCCAACTCAAGATAGATGAAAGTAGAATTTTTGGTGTGACATTACCAGAAAATCTCAGCTGGGACAGTCATATAAAAATATTTCTATCAAATGTTCCAAAACTATAGGTATATTAAACACATTAAAACGTTTTCTGCCATTAAATATCAAAATCACTTCATTAATGTTACCATATATAAATGATGGCCTAATGATATGGGGTTTTAAATGTAACAGAAGTATCAAACTACAGAGAAAAGCAATTTGAATAATATGTTTAAGTAAATGTAATTCACATACTGAGTCACTGTTTAAGAAATAAAAAATTCTTAATGTAACATATATGTTGCATTTACAGGTATTAAAATGTTATTATAAATATGTGCACATGAAATTACCAGTATATTTACAAAATTACCACTTTTTTAAATAGAAATGTTCACAACATTCATACACGAATACATGAACATATCCACACAAATAGTGCAAAACATGATTTTGCCAAATGATGCATTAGGTGTGATATTCCATTACTAACAAACAGTACTTCGAATCACATAAGGAACACATTTTTAACACATCGCTTACATGGATTTACTAGGTATGTCAAAATGTGCTTTCTACAAAACTACAGAGAACGGTGCTCTATGCCAAATTGTAACATTTGTGGACAGACTTAATAATTAAATCATAAATGCTTTCATATTTCATTACTTCTGTTACTTTATGTATAATGTAATTAGTATGTCAGATGTAAACTTGCATATTTACCAGTTTAGAAATTAATTCAATTTATTTATCCTTTTAGATTTTGTCACCTTTAATAATAAAATAACTGAATTATTTGTCAAACCTATTTTGGAAGTTATGCACTTGTGGCATTGTTATTTTTCGAGAAAGTGCTTAAGTAAATTAAATGAACTTTGTTGAAATTGATAATACTGAGGTGGCTGCCACGAGAGCGACCAAAAATGGTAGTAGTGGCAGTCTCCCTGACCCCTTTTAAGTTGATCTACAACAAACTGATTGCCCATGTTTAGGCTACTGTAATGTCATTATACTTTAGTTTTATTATATTTGTGTTGTACGTTTTAGTTTACAGTACATGTTTTACTTGCAATTTATTAACATGTTACTTGAGCTGTAGATTTTCACATTTAGTTTACAACATTACTTGTTATTAATTATTTCATCTGTAGATTTTTACCGTATTGACAACTGTACTGTTTAATCTGTGGGTCAATGAACACTTCCGATTCCGATTCCCTGTAGGAATGTCATTACTGCAGCTTTGGTGTCCACTTTTGGGACTTCTCTATTATATAGCCAGTATCTGGTTTTCAGCCATCTGTGTCAAGGATAACGAAGCTGTATGGTACCAGATTGAACCATGGTTGTATAGGGCTAAGGACGTTGCAACCCAGACCGCCACAACCCAGACCGCCACACTGACTCAGACACATCAACCACATAGTGGTGGTTTTTTACGTACAATTTGTGGGGATGTACATGTACAAGCATATCAGGCTTGTGGGGATGTACATGTACAAACATATCAAGCTTGTGGTGATGTACATGTACAAACATATCAGGCTTGTGGTGATGTACATGTACAAACATATCAGGCTTGTGGTGATGTACATGTACAAACATATCAGGCTTGTGGTGATGTACATGTACAAACATATCAGGCTTGTGGTGATGCACATGTACAAACATATCAGGCTTGTGGTGATGTACATGTACAAACATATCAGGCTTGTGGTGATGTACATGTACAAACATATCAGGCTTGTGGTGATGTACATGTACAAACATATCAGGCTTGTGGTGATGTACATGTACAAACATATCAGGCTTGTGGGGATGTACATGTACAAACGTATTAGGCTTGTGGGGATGTACATGTACAAACGTATCTGGCTTGTGGGGAAGTACATGTACAAACGTATCAGGCTTGTGGTGATATACATATACAAACGTATTAGGCTCGTGGGGATGTACATGTACAAACGTATCAGGCTTGTGGGGATGTACATGTACAGACGTATCAGGCTTGTGGTGATGTACATGTACAAACATATTAGGCTTTTGGTGATGTACATGTACAAACGTATTAGGCTTGTGGGGATGTACATGTACAAACATATTAGGCTTGTGGGGATGTACATGTACAAACGTATTAGGCTTGTGGTGATGTACATGTACAAACGTATTAGGCTTGTGGGGATGTACATGTACAAACGTATTAGGCTTGTGGTAATGTATATGTACAAACGTATTAGGCTTGTGGGGATGTACATGTACAAACGTATTAGGCTTGTGGTGATGTACATGTACAAACGTATTAGGCTTGTGGGGATGTACATGTACAAACGTATTAGGCTTGTGGTGATGTATATGTACAAACGTATTAGGCTTGTGAGGATGTACATGTACAAACGTATTAAGCTTGTGGGGATGTACATGTACAAACGTATTAGGCATGCATGTAGCACTAATTGTAAGACTATTAATGATCTCGACTTCGATGTTCGGGGTTATTTAAAACGCTTATTTTGTAAAGTGCTAAACGTTTGAGCCTGGCTGCAGACGAATGTCAGCAAATAAATACTGGTAGAATCGCAAAACAAAGTAAGATCAGTTTAATATAGCCCTCTCCAAGTCAGACTATGCTAAAACAAACCGTATTTATACCCACTTTGAAACATTTTAAATTCAGTCGATAAATCATAAAATAAACCCCCTGTACCCCTGGCTCTGCCTCTGGGCCTCTGATACCGGGTCTATGACCTAGCCTAGGGCTAGGCTATGATTAGGTCTATCAGGACTATGTATTTATGCGCCGCTGTCGCATAAATTCATTTATGAAAAATAACAACACAAGTTCAGCGTAGACTGAAATAGGCCAAAGAATGACATTTAGATTTATTAATTAAGGAGCATGAAATTAGGCAAGCATACACCATCAAAATAAGATACATCCAATAATCTCAGCAAGCATGCCGGCCCCCAAAAGGTGTTTACACATAATTAGTAAATCATGCCTATCAGCTACCCACTACTAGTACTATCTATACCACTACTGACTTATATACAATTCACATGGTATCGGTTTAATAATTTTCACACATGTTCATATGACAAGATTTAACAAGATTTGCCACTTATGACACTTATTCATAGCCATAGATGTAGGCCATAGCCTTTGTATATGATTTTACATTATAATAATATTAGCAGGAAAAAAAACAAGTCGTCAAGTAGGCAGTATTGCAGCATTAGTATTAAATAATAGTAATGAAGCGAATATTTTTATTACGCTTACAATAACTACATACCGCTAGTCCCAAGTGCGGAGGCGATCAAAGTTCGAAGACAAAGCGGCTTTGCTTTCGTATTTCTGTTTGAATAGCACTACGACGAACAATCGAACTGCGCCACATATCAACAAGTGCGTCTTCAGTCATCTAGCCCCAGAAACCGGCCATTTTCCCAAGAATCTAAATACCACTTCTGTTCTCTGATTGGTTAATTCCTTACGATTCGAAAATCAAAGTCGGGAAGCGCCGCACACCGCCCGATTGTTCAAGATTGCAAGTCAGCGTCAGCGAACATGTTGAATCGCCACGACTGCCGCCGACGCGACGTAAAGCCCGCCGCACACCGTCCGATTGTCTATCTATCTAGACAATTGGGCATAATCGGGGCGTTGTGCGTGTGCCTACTAGTGTCCTGCGCGGGCCGGGCCGGGCCGGGCTTGGACTAGGCAAAGTCAATCGCCCTACAATGTTTTTCTATCTGGCTGTTGCTACTAGTACGGCGAAGATCTCGCTCGGCCGAAATGTAAATATTTTCATGAAACGTGAAACCTTACAAAAACGCCATAAACAGAGCAATAAACACGCCTTTCGTGTCTGTATGCATTCTTATATGTATATCACTAAAGTTACCTGACAATAACCATGTAAAAGTGTGAAATTATTACCTTTTTGTCAGAACGCATGTGCTTGTCAAGGTTTGTATATAACCGGATGTTGTTGTGAGCGAGATTAGCAAGCGGGATTTCCATAGATCTATATAAGGTCACGCTAAGAATTGCCGTCTGCTGGCCATAGAGTTACATCATTAATAATGCCCCTATAAACTACTAACTTACTAACGGGTGTTTTATTTATGTCTGTGCTGCTGGCCCATTCTGGCCTCATTCTACACGAAATCGCGTTTGACCATGTGACGCAAAGGCAACATCACGTGCACAGTATGGCGGCTAATTGTGAAATGTTTTCTATGTCACCGATAAAAGTACTCATAAGTAATTATTTGGAGCACATTTCTTCAGTTTCTTGACGCCCAATCGTCGGTTGTATGTCACGGAATACACATGTGAAACGGTTAGTGCGTATCGGTTTTAAAACTTAAGTTATTAGTTCCGTAGCCAAATGGCTACGGAACTGCCAAAATGGCGAGTTAGCAAATGCCCGTCAGGACTTTCGCCCCAGAGACGAAGAGCGGGGCGAACATTTTTGCCTAGGCTTGGACCTAAAGCTCGCGGGCCGGGCCTCTACATAATTTCCGGGCCGGGCCTGGGCCTACATACTGCGGGCCCGGGCCGGGCCTGGGCTGAAAACAATTTAAACACATCGGGCTTGGGCCGGGCCTGGGCCTAGTGTGAGCGGGCCGGGCCGGGCCGGGCCTGGACATAATAAAACTATTCATACAAAACACCGATTATTACTTTATTTTTTTAATAAAAACTTATTATAATTCCGGTTAATGAATGCTTAAAATTATTTCTTTAGTATTATATAGTTGCAAATTGAGACCTTGCATGGAATCTAATGGCCACATAAGTTCACGTGGCTGGAAGTAGCCAGCCCCAAATGCTTACTTTAGAAATATTTGCAGAGGCAATCAAACCATGATTAACCATCAACATATTACCCTTTGACCCTACCAGTGGACATTCTATTGTCTAGGTCTTCCCTCCAAACATTGCCCACCTGAATGACCTGCCCACTGCCAAGTGCCCACTAGGCCACTAGCCCACTACCCATGGGTACAGTACCCAACCCAATTGGTAATTGGTATTTCTCCCCAGTCCTAATTCATTCACACTTGTACTAATTCACACATGTCTGAACCTGCCTGTCTCTGGCTAGTGACTGCATGCCTGCTGGAAATGCCAATGGGTGTCAGTGCCAGTGGGTGACATTTAATTGAAATATCATATTAAATTATGTTAACTTAGTTGAGCTAATTCAATTAACAATATAAATTGGGGTTATGGCTTGCATAAGGGTCAAGTCAGGGTTAGATAAACAAATCTCCTACTCTAACCATAAGCCAATACATTAAAGCCAAATATAACAAATGTTATCATATTTAATAGTAATGACACTAAGAAGTTTTTCTTTATTTTTCTTCAGGATATTCGTCCGTTTGAAGAAGTTGGTAGTGCTGGATTTTTAGAACTTATCCAGCACACTATGGACCTTCAGTATAAGAGTAGTACTAAGGATATTATGCCCCATCCCACATATATATATATATATATATATATATATATATATATATATATATATATATATATATATATATATATATATATATATATATGTGTGTTTTTATTTAATAAAACAATAAATCTGTTTTACAGTTGTTTTATGTCTTTGTTATAAGATTATAGGTTTATCTTCTCTAAACTTAGCGGGCTGCGGGCTTGCGGGCCGCGGGCTTACCCATCTGTGGCCCAAACGTATGGGCCGTGCCTGGGCCTGAAACTTGCGGGCCGGGCCGGGCCTGGGCCAAACATTCACGGTCTGGGTCGGGCCTGTGCCGGGGCCTAAATTCTAGTTTGCGGGCCTGACCCGGGCCTGGCTTGAAAAATAATTGCGGGCCTCGGCCGGGCCTGGATTCTAACTGCTAATTGCGGGCCGGGCTTGGGATCAAATTCTAGGCCCGCGCAGGGCACTAGTGCCTACGACTAGGATTCCCCAGTCTTCGCGTCGGCGGCAGTCGTGGCGATTCAACATGTTCAATCGGCACGACTGACGCTGACTGGCAACCTTGAACAATCGGGCGGTGTGCGGCACTTCCCGACTTTGATTTTCGAATCGTAAGGAATTAACCAATCAGAGAACAGAAGTGGTATATAGATTCTTGGGAAAATGGCCGGTTTCTGGGACTAGATGACGGAAGACGCACTTGTTGATATGTGGCACAGTTCGATTGTTCGTCGTAGTGCTATTCAAACAGAAATACGAAAGCAAAGCCGGTTTGTCTTCGAACTTTGATCGCCTCCGCACTTGGGACTGGCGGTATGTAGCTATTGTAAGCGTTTTCTGCTAATATTATTATAATATAAAATCATATACAAAGGCTATGGCCTACACCTATGGCTATGGGTATGAATAAGTGTCATATGAACATGTGTGAAAATACAGAGTTGTGATATATCTAATCATAGCCTAGCCCTAGGCTAGGTCATAGACAAGGTATCAGAGGCCCAGAGGCAGAGCCAGGGGCACGGGGGTTTATTTTATGAGTTATCGACTGAATTAAAAATGTGTCAAAGTTGGTATAAATACGGTTTGTTTTAGCATAGGCTGACTTGGAGAGGGCTATATTATACTGATCTTACTTTGTTTTGCGATTCTACCAGTATTTATTTGCTGACATTCGTCTGCAGCCAGGCTCAAACGTTTAGCACTTTACAAAATAAGCGTTTTGAAGAACCCCGAACATCGAAGTCGAGATCAACAGTCCGGAGCCGGAGGTGGCACAGTCCAAAATAGCCTACGTCGAAATGAAAATAGCTTTGATGGGAACACAATTAGTCATAGCTGCACAAAATTGTGGGTGATCAAATGAATTCCTCCAGAAGCATATTTCTATTTACTTTAGAGAACATATAAAAAAAAATTAAATAATGAACAGCGAACATCAACATAAAGCCGACACCCATCTAAAACATTTACCTGGCTCTGCACCAGTGTTGTAGTGGGAAAAAATCGGAGGGCATACATCATAGGTTCAAGTGTTAAGGTTAACCCTAACCCTCACTGAGAAAGTAAACACTCTGTTGGCCAAGTTAGTAAAGACACACTCAGTGAGTAAGTTAATATAAAAGACTGGCTGTCAATTTGCCTTGAAAAAGAATATTGAAACTACAGCCAACAACTTGGCCACTCAAGTTCCTCAACCATCCCAATAGCTAAGTCATTGCTTTATAATCTAATGAGCCAGAGCCGTAACGTTTTCAGCGTAGTAGCTGCTCACCCACCGCTATTGCTTTAAGCACACAGCGAAAACATTGGAGCCAATTTTCTTGTTATATAAAAGCCAAAATAAACACTCATGTTTTCATTTTTTTAACTTGTTTTCATACATGTCATCAGATATTAGAGAAGCATATATTTAAGATACATAGCTATGGGCAACAGTATAATTATTATGGTATTGGTGATGTGGAGTCAGGACAATTATTATAAATACCTATGGTATGGTTGGTGTACAAACAAATCTACCAACCACCCATAATTTCCTAGAACAGCCCTAATTTTCATTCAGGAGTATGAAGGGTGTTTCTCCCCGTCCGGATACAAACAGTATCTAATACCACACAAATGAATAGTCTTACAATTAGTGCTACATGCAAGCCTAATACGTTTGTACATGTACATCCCCACAAGCCTAATACGTTTGTACATGTACATCCCCACAAGCCTAATACGTTTGTACATGTACATCACCACAAGCCTAATACGTTTGTACATGTACATCCCCACAACCTTAATACGTTTGTACATGTACATCCCCACAAGCCTAATACGTTTGTACATGTACATCCCCACAAGCCTAATACGTTTGTACATGTACATCCCCACAAGCCTAATACGTTTGTACATGTACATCCCCACAAGCCTAATACGTTTGTACATGTACATCCCCACAAGCCTAATACGTTTGTACATGTACATCCCCACAAGCCTGATACGTTTGTACATGTACATCCCCACAAGCCTGATACATTTGTACATGTACATACCCACAAGCCTGATATGTTTGTACATGTACATCCCCACAAGCCTGATACGTTTGTACATGTACATTCCCACAAGCCTGATATGTTTGTACATGTACATCCCCACAAGCCTGATATGTTTGTACATGTACATCCCCACAATCCTGATATGTTTGTACATGTACATCCCCACAAGCCTGACATGTTTGTACATGTACATCCCCACAAGCCTGATATGTTTGTACATGTACATCCCCACAAGCCTGATATGTTTGTACATGTACATCCCCACAAGCCTGATATGTTTGTACATGTACATCCCCACAAGCCTGATATGTTTGTACGTGTACATCCCCACAAGCTTAATACGTTTGTACATGTACATCCCCACAAGCCTGATATGTTTGTACATGTACATCCCCACAAGCCTGATATGTTTGTACATGTACATCCCCACAAATTGTACGTAAAAAACCACCACTATATGTGGTTGATGTGTCTGAGTCAGTGTGGCGGTCTGGGTTGTGGCGGTCTGGGTTGCAACGTCCTTGGCCATGTTCCTATACAACCATGGTTCAATCTGGTGTGCATGGTGTACCATACATCTTCGGTATCATTGACATGGAAGGCTGAAAAGCAGATACTGAATATATAATAGAGAAATCCCAAAAGTAGACACCAAAGCTGCAGTAATGACACAGGGAATTAGAAGTGTTCATTTGACCCACAGATGAAACAGTACAGTTGTCAATACAGTAAAAATCTACAGCTGAAATAATGTTTTAATAAATAACAAGTTATACATGTATTGTAAACTAAATGTGAAAATCTACAGCTCAAGTAACGTGTTAATAAATAGCAAGTAATACATGTATTGTAAACTAAAATGTACAACACAAATATAATAAAACTGAAGTATAATGACATTACAGTAGCCTAAACATGGGCAATCAGTTTGTTGTAGATCAACTTAAAAGGGGTCAGAGAGACTTCCACTAAGACCATTTTTGGTCGCTCTCAGTTATTTTATCATTAAAGGTGACAAAATCTCAAAGGGTAAATAAATTGACTTAATTTTTAAACTGGTAAATATACAAGTTTACATCTGACATACTAATTACAGTACAGTTTATACATAAACTAACAGAAATAATGAAACATGAAAGCGTTTATGATTTAATTGTTAAGTCTGTCCACAAATGTTACAATTTGGCATAGTGCACCGTTCTCTGTAGTTTTGTAGAAAGCACATTTTGGCATACCTAGTAAATCCATGTAAGCTATGTGTTAAATTTTTTTGCCTTATGTGATTCGAAGTATTGTTTATTAGTAATGGAATATCACACCTAGTGCATCATTTGGCAAAATCATGTTTTGCTCTATATGTGTGGATATGTTCATGTATTCGTGTATTAATGTTGTGAACATTTTGACACCAAATTAAATTTGGTAAATATACTGGTAATTTCATGTGCACATATTTATAATAAATTTTTAATACCTGTAATTGCAACATATATGTTACATTAAGAATTTTTTATTTCTTAAGCAGTGACTTAAATATGTGAATTAAATTTACTTAAACATATTATTCTAATTGCTTTTTTCTGTACTTTGATAATTATGTTACATTTAAAACCCCATATCATTAAGACATAATTTATATATGGTACCATTAATGAGTTACACAGAAATGACTTTGATATTTAATTGCGGAGAACGTTTTAATTCCTAGTCGTAAGCGCACGCACACCGCACCGGTCAAGATGCGTCAGATCGTAGACAATCGGGCGGTGTACGGCGGGCTTTAAATGTTACACGTTATCTAGCGCTCTTCTTTTGGTTATTAGCTCTGGTTTGGTTATAATGAAACTGTGCATGTCTTCCATTGGACACCAGTCAACTCGGGGTGGACGAAGGTGATTCCCTCCATCCCTGCATGTATGAGAATACATTAACTTGTCTTGGGTCTAGCCCTAGTCACCCTGCATGGTTTAATTCACCATTCACCAGTATTGTGATGTAGCCCATTATAGCAAAGCCAAAGGCATTAAAGTCGGACAAGACTGGGGGCAGTGGCAGCTTGTGCCTGTGGGCAGTGGCGTATTTGGAGAAGGGGAGGGGTTGGGCCATGACCTCCCCTTTGTTTATTTTTTCCAGGTAGCACGGTACATAATGGGTAACTGAGCTTGCCCCTTAATTTCTCCACCGCCTTTGCGAGATCCTAGACACGCCACTGACACTGTTACGCCCCAGCCCAGGTAGCGGAGAGTTACCGGGATTGGAACCCCTAAGGCTAAGGCTAAGCCTAACGATAAATTTGAATATAGACGCGGAAACAAATGCAATGGATGTAAACAATATACTAATTAACATATAACATCTTCAGATTGCGCTCGATTGCGTTGCGCAATCCTCGCATAATCGAAAATCTGCAGATTGCGCAGATCCAGCAAATGCGCCCAACCAGACGCGCTGGTCGTTTGATGAAAATCGTCTACATCAGTTCTTCGGACCGGACTTTCAAGATAACAATTGGCATTTTTACAGTTAAAAACTTAACGTATCCTATCGTATCATCAGCGTCTTTGAATATCTTAATCATTATAACAAGTATTACACGTTTTAAAATCACATTTCGCTGTCAGTGAGATCATTTTAACATAAAACCAAGAGGAGTCATGTATTTTATTTAATGACATTATTAGGCTTAGCTGCCTATCGGCCGTATTTCAAGACTATGCTGTCTGTTGGTATTATGGCAGTAGTCCCTACTAAATATTTCATTTAAGCTAGACTTGTGCTAGAAGTCAACTATCTACGTCATCGGTTTAAGCCAGACTTATGCTATATTTTTATCCAAGAAAAGCATGCCCTCATGAACTTAATTCATTAATTCATTAATTAATTGAGCCAGTTCGACCAGAAGATGTACAAAAAAAACGTTTACGTCCTGAAGAACATTGGAGAAACAGTTGTATTTTGTGGAAAATAAACTTGCCACTTTGAGGCCACAGAGATGATTGGACAAGTACATCGTCCAACAGGGAAACTTCTGGGCAATTCTGGAGATGATGACCAAAGGCGACGATACACTCCGAGAACATATTGAGACCGGAAGGAAGAACGCGCAGTATACATCAATAATCATCCACAATGAAGTGATTGATGTAGTAGCCGAACACGTTAGAAAAGAAAATACACGAAGCCTTGAAGACGAAAATGCCTTCTTTTCCATTATGGCAGATGAGATCACAGATCCGCCTGGTAAACAGGAGATTATGTCAGTGTGCTTTGCTTGAGGATGCTGATTGGCTGTAAAGTCAAATAATTCTTTTTTGATTTTATATATCTTGAGAGGGCAACGATGAAAGCTATAGCTCATGCTGTCGTAGAGTGTCTGAAAGATCATAACATCGATATCAGTAAAGCCAGGGGTCAGAACTATGATGGTGCGCAGTTTATGTCATCGGATAAGGTTGGCGTGCAAGCGACGATAAAGCTGTTATACCCACGAGCTATGTATGTACACTGCAGCAGCCATGTCCTCAATTTGAGCATCGCCAATGCCTGTAGACTACCTGCCATCCGGAATATGGTCGACACCCTTAATACAGTATTCCTTTTCTTCGATCTGTCCCCCAAACGACAACGATTCCAGGAACGAATCCTAAAATATCTGGCACCAGATATGAGGAATACGAAACTTGTCGGAATGTGCCAGACCAGATGAGTGGAGCGTCACACATGCTACGACACGTTTTATGACATGTATGAGTTCATGTGTGAATGTCTGGATGTCGTACTGAATCCGTCTGAATATCATCACATCTACGAGGAGATTGCATAGGCTGACAGTTGGGATGAGGAGACCACGACGAAAGCGCAAGGGCTGCTAATCAGTCTCACTTCGTCACATACAATCATTGCATTCATCATCACCAATAATGCTTTGGAGAATGTCAGGCCCGTGGCCTCAAAGCTTCAAAAGAGGGACTCGGACATATATCAAGCGAACATTATGATCGACCAAACCAGGGAACGAATGGTAACGATAAGACAAAAGATAGATATAAGAGGAGTACAGTGTATGGTATAAAGATGTTACACGTTTAGTCACACTTCTTGGTACAGTCATATCAGCACCAAGGACACCCGACCGACCCGACAGATGCAAAGAGCCAAAGCCCCTAGCACATCCCCACGGGAGCACTACCTGTGCAATCAGGCAATCCCGTTTTGTGACCACCTGTCTGCCGAGCCGAATTCCACAATCGTCGATCAATATAACCCAGAAAGCAGGAAGGGTATAGAGATTCTTGCTTTACTCCCCGGGATCATTAAAGAGACGGGAAATGTACAATATGTTGTGGACGGATTGATGTTCTTTGAGTCAAACATGCCAAAGGTCTCTTCGCTGCGAGCTGAGCTGAATGAATGGCAGGGCTATTTGAGACCCACAGAGCCCACACAGTCATCGTCCTCGCCTAACCTGGCTGAATGCCTCGAGCACACAGACGAAGACATCTTCCCGAACATCCACACCCTGTTGAGGATCGGTTGCACTCTTCCTGTTGGAAGTTGTGACGCAGAGTGTTCATTCCCCTGCCTGCAACGGGTCAAAACCTACCTAGGCAACAGGATGGGGGAAGATCGGCTTTCTGGGCTCACCGTGACGAAACAGTTTGTTAAAATTAATGTTCATAGAAAGGAACAAACGGAAAATGTTCTCAAGCTACATACTGTATTAATAATTAAAGTGACTCAAATTAGGTGTGCTAATAATATTATTATCACAATGGAAAAGGCAAAGAGTACTGGATATTGATGTATAATGATTAATGGATCTGCTGATGAACAATTGTTATTAAAACAAAGCTGATATAAACAGAGTTTCTAGTATCTAGTTGTATCCAGCACCCGGCAACGTTCTATTAACTGATTATTGTCTGCATAATTATATTGTGATTAGAATGTTATGGTATTTTGAGGTCTTATTCAACTAGTTAGCCTTTTCAGAACTGTTTCGCCAAGCTGACCTCAGTGGTTCTTTAACGTCCCAAATTGAGACGGGACCGACATTAACGTGATCTCCGAGTTACGAGGGATACACAGTCCACAATGTTGAGAGGAAGGTTTATACACCAAATCTACCGTGTCCGGTTTGCGTCTTGAATTCAGAACTATGGCATGAAAGGCGGATGTGCTAATCACTACATTTGCATTGTTGGGTTTTGTAATATAAGTACACAACGTCAATTAGTTATATGGCATACTGTTCTTCTTTCTACGGTGTATGTATTTCTATGATGCGTTTTAATTTACAAGGCTCAAAGGTATCAGGAAACGTTTTAATCTACCAGTTTGCACTCACTGTTTTTATATGCATGGTACTACTACTTTTAGCAGAATGTCTCCCGATTCAAATTCAGATCAAGAATCGAATGGTGCGCTTTATACAGAGTAGTTTATAATGCAACAATGGTTTGGATAGACTCTCTTGAGAGGGCGATCTAGCCATTTGGGGGTATTGGTTCGTATATGTCTAAACGTTTCAGTTACACCTTGTCTCAGTTCAAACTTGATGCCACGACTTTCTGTAATATGAAATCTAACTACTTTTATTATATCATTCAGAACCTATATCAGAAAGGGCTGGATAAGAAACTACTAAACACAGTTTCCTTGGCAAAGGATGTGCTGAGTAATATAGAAAATGCGTGTAGTACTTTTTTAGTCAAGATGCGTTAGTCTCTTTGTGTGCAAAGATACTCGTTTTTTATTAAACATTTGCATTACTATAGTTGTTTTAGTCAATATTGCAATAAATGCCACATGACATATGTTTAATATTACATTAGGCTCTAACTCACTTAAAAGCAGATTATGGGTGTCCTGAATTACACAATTGCAAGAGCTTTGTCTACAAAAGCGTCAAATGGATGGGAAGGGGGATACCCACCCACCCCCGAAGCACTTCGCGCCTCGTTTCGTTCCTCCGGCGCTTCATACATTATCTTGGACCCCCCTTTTCGAAATCTTGGATCTGCCCATGCATAGTGTTCATTATAACAATAATAGTTACGATTAGTCAAATACAATATACTAATAAGTGTTCATAATTTTTGTAGTTCCATTCACCCTACTCAATGTCCCATGTCTTCTTCGACTGGATAAACAAAAAAATTATGTAGACAAAACTTTTAATTAATATGTGAGTAAAATATAGTGTTCATTATAAACATAAAATTAATCAATAGTCAAATGAAATGTTAGCAGGGCTTAATGTACAGATTTCTGTCAATGGCTCCGGAATAGGCTCGCGGAAATAATCGACATCCTTTAGAGCCCATCACAACATGTTCTGTCTCACAATTGCATGCACTGGCACCATAGTCTTTCATCACATCCATTACTCGTCGCACTATGTGTGCATAGTGTCAACTGCAATTCGTATTCTGCGGTGTCAACCTTCAGAGGCCATCAGAACCTGTTCTGTCCCACAATTTACATGCATTGCACCACCAGTTTCTTTCATCACACCCATTACTCATCACATTATGCATGGGTAGATTTTACCATCATACAAAATGTACCATTGACCAGTCCTGCAGTCTTTGATGTCCGTGATGAACTGCAATCGACTAGGTTTGGGTGGATCAGAACTGTTGTGTTTCTTTCGTCACATCCATTACTCGTTCCATTACGCACGAGTAAATTTTACCATCAAACAAAATGGTGCACCATTGACCAGTCCTGCAGCCTTTGATGTCCTTGATGAGTTACAATCGACTAGGTTTGGGTGGATCAGAACTGTTGTGTGCTCTCGATTGAGTTGCAGTGGTCGTAGAATTACTGGGCTCTTGGGTGGATGTAGGCATAGCTTTCTCCAGTCTGAATTTGCTTTATTTAACTAGTTTCTTTCTTTGGTGGGCATAATTATGGTACAGCTTCAATGGCAACAGCTGTCAGTGCTGGAACTGCAACAACTGATGTCAGAGGTGGCGTATGGTTGTGCTCTTGTGCAGTCACCATGGCAACAGCTGTCAGTGCTGGAGCTGCAACAGCTGGGGTGAGGTGGCGTAGGGTTGTGTTCTTGTGCAGCTTCCGTGATTACATTAGTTAATGTAGCAGCAGCGAAGTCGGAGTCTTGGAATATGTCTATGGTAACTGGCCACAGACCTGCTTTCCTGAAGCCACTAACAGCATTATGGACGGGTGCCATGCACTTTTCTGTACACCACATTAAGAATTTCAGCGACTTGCCACGTTATCACTGGTCCACACCCTCAATGCATCATCGTAGTATTTCCCAAACGGTCCAAAAAAAGCCACATCCAAAGGCTGGAGTCGGTGAGTCGTGTGTGGTGGACGTGAGACCATGACCACTCCAGCTTCCTGAGCCATCTTGGTTGCAGCTAAATTCTTTGTGTGCGTCATGTGGCTATCGAATATGAGCACAATATTCTCCTCTTTCGTTTGTTTAAACAAAATGTACAAAATTGTTAGAGCCAAGTAACAAACCCCTCATTGGACATCTATGTCCACCATTTGTCAGTTCTATCTTCATCCTCTTCCATTTATATATGACCATTGGTGCTACATTTGTGTAAACCCTCATAAAATACCAAGTCTTTGGTAGTCCAAAACAATGTAAATTTACCTGTGACCAAATGTGTACTGTTACAAATTCCCTCGATTGGACCACTTAGCAACTTCCTTTATTTGCACCATACACCACACCCTAATGCCTACATATGAACCTGTGATGATAAAAATGACTGAAATTATTAGCCAAGTCGACAAAGTGCATGAGTATCGCCTTTGTGATTTTGGGCCAACTATCCTTGAAATGCGACTGGTGTGATCGTTTTTGTTTGCTGAGTTTCCTGAGAGTTTGCCGAGTGAAGTGGGCTTAGTATGCCCCAACCCTAACCATAACGCACCACAATATATATTAATTTATTTCAAATACCACCACAGCAACATAAGTACAGTCAAACCTGCTGAAGCAACCACCTGCATTAAGTGATCATCTGTCATTAACAACTACAGTCAACTCATCCTTTCACAATTCTTGCATTTAAAATTAACTGCATTAAGTTACCAGTTTTTGACCATCCATTGAGTGGTCATTAAGACAGATTTGACTACCATATAGTCTTCATCAGACAAGCATGAATACATACAGTATAACTTTGTTAACTTGAACGTCAATAACTTAAATATCCATCATAACTTGAACAGTGAGCCCGGCCTTGCCAGACTGCACTGCCTTTTGTAAACACATTAAATGTTTTATTTATGATGCAGCAGTCAGAATGTAACTTTAAGTTGAACTCATGGACAACTTGGAATGTTTGCACGGACCCTCCAAATACGAGTTAACAAAGTTGTACTGAACATTCAACCAGTAGCATAATACTAAAAAAACGTGCTTATTAAAAAAATAGCTATTTATAAAATAATATATTCCAGACCACATCTTCGAAAAATACAATATACATTACATTTTTAACAGCCACCAATACACTTAAAAATATTTTACTGGTTACACCAGTTGGACCAAACACACCGATATCTAAAATAGCCCATAGTTCAGTAATGTCCCACAAAGTTCACCATGTCTAAATTTTAATTGAAAAAAACCTCTGCACATAGCAAACATGTTGTGTCACTGCATCTCACCTCCATGTCAAATGTGTAGCCACCATGTATCACTTTTTGTTGTAGAAACAAATCATTAGTAGCTCCATTTCTCTGCTCAAACATGTGTTTGATTTAGCCTATCCAGTTCGTTGATGTCCAAATATGTAGTTTGTGAATAGTTTATGTAACATCTGCAGTCGATTTAATAAAAAGTTAAAATTTTTTTTATCAAATCATCCAGTTCATTGATGTCCAAATAAATATTATGTGGTTTGTGAATAGTTTGTGCAGTCGATTTAATAAAAAAATTTAAATCTATTTTTGTTCAAATCATCGAAAGAATTATCGCTAAATTTGGTACGGCTCAAAATAGTTGATGTACAAAATGGTAAACACTTTGTGGATCAATGCCGATTGTGGGGGTGACTTCATCCTCTCGCCAATCACTTGACAAAATTATGAAGTTTCACATTTTCACTTCAAATTAGGTAATTTAATAGTGTCTGATAATTTCACAAGAACTACATACAAAAGCTAGCATGTTGCAGTGGATACTAGGTAGGTTTGGTTTTTCACAGAATGAATTTGAAATGAGACTAGTGAAACATTTGAACTGAGTTGGGACGTTCAAGTTAATGTGTTTTTTTATGGGTTAGATGTAGGATGATTTCATTCCCCAAATCCACTTTGCTGCCCCTCCAAAACAATTTCCTACCCAATCAGATCTAAGTGCACATACAGCTGCAGTCCTGATGTCACATTCTTGTTCTGGGAACAAGTTACCCCATTAATAGGGCACAGTAGCTCGGCAGTTCGAGCACCGGACTGTCAATCGAGAGGATTGGGGTTCGCGTCCATCATACTACCATCTGAAGCTTACGCTACTTCATTCACCCCAGTTTGCCTGTGTCTTTTGGAAGAAACACTAAAATTCGCTGGTCCCTCCTATCTGGTGTCCATGTTAGCTACGACAGAAGTATCCATGATGCAACTTAGTCAATTCTGCTAACCACCTTGCTGGAGAATACGACTGAATGAAACACCTTTAATAGTATTTTGTGCTGCTTTCTAAAGACCATTTCATGGTAGTTGTACACTACAACCTTCACCAGTAGCTATACTCCTGTTGATACATGCCATCCAGTAAAGATACCCAACACCCGTGGAAGAAACTGTACACAGAAACACACATTCAGTGCATAATTACTGGAAGTATAAATAACATGATGATTTCTGACTAACAATACATTTGTCACTTATTTCCTAATTCCCACGTCTGGCTTTTGATAACCACAGTAATGTGACACAGGATCTGTTGAACATTCTTGTTTCTGCCCATGCTTTCTCTCTCAGTGTGCTTCTTTGAATCAATGGTATAAGTTGAACAATGCATCAATCTTCTCAAATCCATCAACACCATGCTGATGATAGCACAGATCTGCTACTTCATGTTTGTGATGTCATCAGTCATCTTTGTGATGTCATCATCCTTATTTGTGATGTCATCATTCACGTTTGAGATGTCATCATTCACGTTTGAGATGTCATCATTCACGTCTGTGATGTCATCATCCATATCTGTGATGTCATCATTCATGTTTGTGATATTATTATTCATATCCTTGATTCATTGTTCATGCCAGTGATATCCTCATTCTGTTTGCTGGAGAAAATAAACCAACATTACTATCTCATTACAATATTGCAATATACACATACAGTGAAGTGTTCCTGAAAGGTATATATACAAAACAGATAAAATTAAAAACATTGCAACGTCAACATAATAAACATGTTAGAATAAGGACAACA
Source organism: Lamellibrachia satsuma (assembly GCA_033239005.1). NCBI lineage: Eukaryota > Metazoa > Annelida > Polychaeta > Sabellida > Siboglinidae > Lamellibrachia > Lamellibrachia satsuma. The sequence continues at coordinate 6,049,111 of BSQZ01000020.1, read as the reverse complement.
TGTTAGAATCAGAACATCAGGGCATTCAACAGTCCTACAACTCGATAATGGTAATTATGCAGATGTAATTTTTATGGACTTCCAAAAAGCTTGTGGCACTGTAACACATAAGAGGTTAATAAGTAAATTGGATAGCTTCAACATTAGGACGGAAATAATAAATTGGATTGAAGCATTTTCAGATGGAAAATAATCAAAATGGTTTAAATTAACCACTAGGATACCTCAGGGTTCAGTTTTAGTACCATTACTATTTGTGTTATATAGAAATGACCTACTAGAATTAACAAAGTCTGATACATTTTTATTTGCAGACAACATCAAGATATTTAGCTATTACATTACACAGCTATTACTATTACAAATAAAAAGGACCAGGGCATCTTACAACACGACCTAAATACTTTAGAGCAGTGGAGTGGTAATTGGTTATTAATATTCTATGACACTTAACACCACCATACATCAGCTTGACACAATTAAAAAACAAAACGACTTAGGGGTCATTGACTCATTGTAGACACAAAGCTGTCCTTTCATGATCACATTAATCAAGTTGTAAACAGAGCAACAAAGATGAAAAAAAATAATTTGTAGAACTTTCCAAATTCTAGACAAAGATACGTTCTTGTCATTATATAAAACAATGGTAAGAACGCATCTTGACAACACCATATCAGCATAGTACCCTTACAAAAAACACATTATTGCAATAGAAAATGTCCAAAGAATTACCAGGTATGAGTAATCTAACTTATACAGAAAGACTAAACTCGCTAAATCTACCCTCATTAGCTTATAGATGTTTATAAGGAGATAAGATTTCAGTTTTTAAAATTATACAAACTTTTAAAATTGGATGAAGCATCTTTCAGGACAGGGAATAGGTCATATACTAAAATTGTTTACTCAAAGATCAAATATAATCAGAATCAGTCATACAGGTAAAATCCATTTAAAAACTGCCTGAACCAATTCTGGTTCAACAAGGCTATTTTATGTAATTTTGAAGCACCTTTAAAAATCGGAATCGGAATTCTTAAGCTATTAATAGATGTTGATGAAGATCTGATCGATGAGGGTCACAAGAAGCCTGCGGTCAGAACCATCTTAATATGGAAAGGTTTTAAAACCAAAGCATATCGGTTTAAAAGAAAGTCTGTCTGCATTATATTTAGATGTTGATATGGTATTGCTTAGAATTGGAGCCTACTATGGATACCACTCTAGTGAGGCAAGTGCATATGTCATTTTATTGCTGAACAAGTCAAGGGTTTCAGAGGAACCACATCAGATATACACACAGTAATATTATCTTATAATTGATGACAAGAAAACTGGGAACTTGTCATATTAAAAATGTAAAAACATCTTATTAACATTTAATCAACATTACAATTCTATTAGTAAGAGGAAAATGTATAAAGTTATGAAAAGACCATAGCTTACTGGCATTTCCCTGCCTCGGGTTTCGAATGGCAGCAGTAGTGCTGCAACACTGCACAAGAAACACACGGTGCCGTACATCCATAATGAGCCGACCAGTGACTTCTGCAGCACTACCTAGTGGCAGCAGAACACACCAATGCAAGAATACAATGAATACATGCACATACCCTAAAGGTTCAAAGTGTTATCGTTTTATCATAAAAATCATGTCGTACAGCATAAATTGTGGGGTGGGGAGAGCCATTCTGCAATCGTGCATTACAGATTGGCCTTGTGTGGTTGGTTCCCCCACCTTTGCTGATATTTTGTAAGCTGAGTATCTAAACTAGGTCACAACTGTTTTCATTGTGTATAAATAATGTATTTATGATGTATACATATTACTGTATTGCATTTTACTATTTAGCTTATTATAAAGCTCGTAAACAAACATACATTTGACTTTGTTGTCTTCAGCAAACGAGCCACGGTTCCATGTCATTAACTCTTTTGTAGGTAGCTTTGTCCCGCATAAAACCATCATTTGAATTGAAAACTCAAATGATATTTATGTGGGCAATGCTGCAGCTTATATTTTGATTGTACGGTAAGCCGACCTCACCACGTGACAATTTCTTACAATCAAAATGCACGCATAATAATTAGCCTCTCTTTCGATATTGGCCAAAGTTTACGAAGGTAAAATATTTGTTGCTCTCGATATTTTTTAATGTTTTTACCCACCCTCCTACCCCATCTACACCAGTGTTTGTTTGATTTCTGGTTGGGTCGGTTTACTAACTTTGTGTGATATATGTTCGGTGGTTGGTTCCTCCACCTTTGGTGGTTAGGTTCCCCCACCTTTGCTGATATTTTGTAAGCTGAGTATATAAACTAGGTCACAACTGTTTTCATTGTGTAAAAATAATGTATTTATGATGTATACATATTATTGTATTGCATTTTACTATTTGGCTTATTATAAAGCTCGTATATAAACATACATTTGACTTTGTTGTCTTCAGCAAACGAGCCACGGTTCCATGTCATTAACTCTTTCATAGGTAGCTTTGTCCCGCATAAATATATATATTACAACATCTTTAGTGACCAAATGTGTTTTAATTAACCACTTGTTTGTCAAAATTTTAAAGATTTGAGTTGAATCACGTTTACATTGCTTGTTGCACATGCCTGACAGGTGGACCAGGGCAGGCCGGGATAATCATGCTGCTGTTATTTAAGTTATTTGTTACTCCCAATTGTGCCTATGGTGGGGAAGTATACTTGTTTTGTTAAGTGTTTGTATTTAATTATTGTAATCATGGCTTCTCCGAGCGCTCTCCAGCCTATTGGGCTGCCCCTGCTCAGCAGCACGGATGATATTTGAAATCAGATAATAGTCAAATTATATTTTTAACAAGCAATTTGTTAATATATGTATTAAATATACCGTATTCAACCTAATAAGCTTACAGTACACTTGCAAAAAATTGGGCAATAAAAAAATGTCTAAGAATCATACACCAAAATTTTTTTATGTATACAATAAAGTAACTGTTAACACTTGCATTTGGTGATTAGTGTAGAACTGCAAGTGGTGCGAACTGTTTAACACCAGAAGACGCCACTTTTCAGTTGTTACACACTAGCAAAATTACAAATTACTCAATAAGTCGAATACAGTGAGTGAAAAGAAAATATGTTTTCTGAAATATTACCACCTGTGGCACAGAAAGCCATTATATGGCTGTGAATTATAATCGAAATTAACATCTTAGAATGATGGAAAACATGTCAATACGATGTACGATTTTGTTTTAATTATAAATGTTTAAAAGAAAATTATTGTGCTAACTTTTTAGTTTCTTTCTAAGAAAAAAGGAGAAATAGTGAGTGGGAGACAGCCAGAATGCCTGGATAACATTTAGAAACAATACCTGAGCTACGAATGGAGTAATCATTGCACCGATGCGGGCACAGGCACTGCAGCCACCCAGACCCACACTCCTCATAGTGGTTGGATAGACCTGCAGCAAGAGACATTATAACAATACAGATACAATGCAGACCCACACTCCTTATAGTGGTTGGATAGACCTGCAGCAAGAGACATTATAACAATGTAAATACAACACAGACCCACACTCCTCATAGTGGTTGGACAGACCTCAGTAAGAAATACTATAACAATGTAGATACAATGCAGACTCACATTCCTCATAGTGGTTGGATAGACCTGTAGCAAGAGACATTATAACAATGTAGATACAACGCAGACCCACACTCCTCATAGTGGTTGGACAGACCTCAACAATAGACATTATAACAATGTAGATACAATGCAGACCCACACTCTTCATAGTGGTTGGACAGACCTCAGTAAGAAATACTATAACAATGTAGATACAATGCAGACTCACATTCCTCACAGTGGTTGGATAGACCTGTAGCAAGAGACATTATAACAATACAGATACAATGCAGACCCACACTCCTCATAGTGGTTGGATAGACCTGCAGCAAGAGACATTATAACAATGTAAATACAACACAGACCCACACTCCTCATAGTGGTTGGACAGACCTCAACAATAGACATTATAACAATGTAGATACAATGCAGACCCACACTCTTCATAGTGGTTGGACAGACCTCAGTAAGAAATACTATAACAATGTAGATACAATGCAGACTCACATTCCTCATAGTGGTTGGATAGACCTGTAGCAAGAGACATTATAACAATACAGATACAACGCAGACCCACACTCCTCATAGTGGTTGGATAGACCTGCAGCAAGAGACATTATAACAATGTAAATACAACACAGACCCACACTCCTCATAGTGGTTGGACAGTCCTCAACAATAGACATTATAACAATGTAGATACAATGCAGACCCACACTCCTCATAGTGGTTGGATAGACCTGCAGCAAGAGACATTATAACAATGTAAATACAACACAGACCCACACTCCTCATAGTGGTTGGACAGACCTCAACAATAGACATTATAACAATGTAGATACAATGCAGACCCACACTCTTCATAGTGGTTGGACAGACCTCAGTAAGAAATACTATAACAATGTAGATACAATGCAGACTCACATTCCTCATAGTGGTTGGATAGACCTGTAGCAAGAGACATTATAACAATGTAGATACAACGCAGACCCACACTCCTCATAGTGGTTTGATAGACCTGTAGCAAGAGACATTATAACAATGTAGATACAACGCAGACCCACACTCCTCATAGTGGTTGGACAGACCTCATCAAAAGACATTATAACAATGTAGATACAACACAGACACACACTCCTCATAGTGGTTGGACAGACCTCAGTAAGAAACACTATAACAATGTAGATACAATGCAGACCCACATTCCACATAGTGGTTGGACAGACCTGCAGCAAGAGACATTAGAACAATGTAGATACAACGCAGACTCACACTCCTCATAGTGGTTGGACAGACCTCAGTAAGAAACACTATAACAATGTAGATACAATGCAGACCCACACTCCTCATAGTGGTTGGACAGACCTCAGTAAGAAACACTATAACAATGTAGATACAATGCAGACCCACATTCCACATAGTGGTTGGACAGACCTGCGGCAAGAGACATTAGAACAACGTAGATACAACGCAGACTCACACTCCTCATAGTGGTTGGACAGACCTCAGTAAGAAACACTATAACAATGTAGATACAACACAGACCCACACTCCTCATAGTGGTTGGACAGACCTCAGTAAGAAACACTATAACAATGTAGATACAATGCAGACCCACATTCCATATAGTGGTTGGACAGACCTGAAGCAAGAGACATTAGAACAACATAGATACAACGCAGTGTCACACTCCTCATAGTGGTTGGACAGACCTGCAGCAAGAGACATTAGAACAACATAGATACAACGCAGAGTCACACTCCTCATAGTGGTTGGACAGACCTCAGTAAGAAACACTATAACAATGTAGATACAATGCAGACCCTTACTCTTCATAGTGGTTGGACAGACCTCAGTAAGAAACACTATAACAATGTAGATACAACGCAGACTCACACTCCTCATAGTGGTTGGACAGACCTCAACAATAGACATTATAACAATGTAGATACAATGCAGACCCTTACTCCTCATAGTGGTTGGACAGACCTCAGTAAGAAACACTATAACAATGTAGATACAATGCAGACCCACACTCCTCATAGTGGTTGGACAGACCTCATCAAGAGACATTATAACAATGTAGATACAACACAGACCCACACTCCTCATAGTGGTTGGACAGACCTCAGTAAGAAACACTATAACAATGTAGATTCAATGCAGACCCACATTCCACATAGTAGTTGGACAGACCTGCAGCAAGAGACATTACTTTGTAACCAGGAAAGGGCCATAATAGAGGATTATGACATATTAAAATGTCTAATGGATGGCTGGCAACGTTATGCATGTTTCAGTGACTATAGGATCCCTTGTGCATGGAAACATGACATAGCAGTTTTTGACGGAATTTTATGGTGAGCATCTTATGTGTTGCAAATCTAGAGAGAAAAATTACAGAATTTTATTAATTTTGTCCAGCAGGTCGATTAAAGAGTAGAAAGTAACATAGTTGATTTTCAGAATATTAAAAAATATAAATTTACGAACATCATTAGAAAACATGGTGAACCATCTCCGTATACATGCATGTGTGCGAGGGCATGCGGGCGTGTATGTGAGGACATGTGTGCTTGATGAGCTATAAGAGAAAGGATGTGTTGACTAAATCACAAGTATAGTTCACTGTCCAAACAAACAACATTTTTAGTGAACCATTCATTAACTTGTGATTGCCTAAATAATCTGTACTGTGATTGCCTAAATAATCTGCATATAGTATTCAGAGAAAGGAGAGACTTACCTCTGAAGTGTATATGTAGACAGTGTTGAATATGGCAGACGAGAAGGCTCGCACAGCAAATATGAAAACAGTCAGCCAGGCACGTGTTGTGCAGATTTGCACAAGAAGAAAGAAGATTCCAGAAAGCAAAAAGTTGATAGTCAAAGTCCATTTGCGGCCCAGTGAATCTATTGAGAGCAGATTGATGGGAATCGCTGAAACAAGTATTATGCAGGTTGATATCAATATAAATTATTATAGAAATTCGTCTTTACTTTGTGTGTTAGAACTTCTATATACCATGTAAAATTATGTCTGCTATTTCATGCTATGTGTGCTTCAGTTTTATCAGCTATTCAAATGAGAAACAGGTGATGCATTTAAATTTGTGAAACTGACCATCCAATGACAATGACCAATACTATTGTTATTCGTGAATTCTGTGTAGTTTGATTACCTTGCACAATTAAATTGGAATGTCTTTAATTAACAATATAGTGGAGGTCATAGCCACAAAATGTTAATCTCGGAATATCGTCTTGACATGTATACATTAAAAAATCCCATTATTGTTAGGTAAGAGTATGAATGATCCAATTGTAATGACAATGTGTCAACAAATTTTACTTGACTTACATCTTTCATGTGTTAACATCATAGAAAAGGGAAATATATTATATGAAAAAGCGACCAGATATTTCATATTTATATCTTTAGTCGATCTTGCAACATGTATGTGTGCATGCGTGTGTGCATGTGTGCTTGCATGCACATTCGTACATCTATGTATGCATCTGGTATATGTTTACAGTGTAACATTGAAAAAGGCCACCATGAAATTGGAAATATCTGTCTTTCTGATGAGGCATAAACCTTTTATGACCAATATTGTTAAAATTTAAGACTTTCTTCATGACAAATTCAATACAAAATAACAAAGAAACCCTCTATGAGCCATTTATTTAGTTCGAGAGAAAACTGTATCATTTGACTAAAGAAGCATATTGCTCAGCAATACAGAGCCCATTTCACCTTTGTTGAATTATAGCCTAGGGCCTTACCCAAGTTTGGTGACATCAAATTTCAGACAATTTTAAGATCGTTCTTCAAAATATTTTTAAAATCATTTCAAAGCCTTAAAACACAAGTTCCAATTTAAGACCTTTTAAGACTGCGCACACTCTGAGTGTAGATCTACATCATGTGCCAGGTCAACATTGTCAGCAAAAGATGTTGTATTTTGATAATGCGAACAGGACAAGATACCTACCAATATACTCTCCGAGTGTTGCCAATATCATGCTCACATAGTCAGCTCCACTGAGCAGATTGCAGTGGCATTTCTCATGCATTGGTTTCTCTGCAGCTGGTGCGACTAATGGACAGGTAAAAGCTTCCTTTAAAGACATCTAAAGTCTTGTAGACAAGAATGATGATCTTTCTTAACATACACATAACTACAATTAAGTACAATTTTATTGCTTCATCACCAGTTTAAAAGTTAAGAAAAAAGCACAGTTTTGACTGTTAGTGTAAATAAATCTGGTTAAAAAAGTACCAGTAGCTTTGTAAAACCTATTTTGAATTTTTCAAGAACAACTGATGTCTTTTTCTTCTTCACATTGTGGGCACATGGTAAAACAGCTGCCTTAATTGTCTTTGAATTTAGCACAAACACTTAACTGAACTATGAGATACAGGTTTATCAATAAGAATAACACATATTAAATTACCTGCACCACAGACTTTGTGGAACTCCAGAATTTCTGACTGTGCTAGGACAATGCCATAGTAGAGAAATGCTGTTGAGAACCAGAGGAACCAGAGGATCCAGGTGGTGCGTACATAATCCTTCATAAACAACTGTTTGATTGTGCCTCGAGACCCCTGCAAGTGTAGGACTGACACGATGACGACCACCACACCTGTGGTCAGGACAGATCTACAGGACAGGTTGCAATTAGTTTATAGCCATCAGTTGTGAAGTTAATGCCCAATTTAACACATGAATTCAGTATGATCTATCCAGTATGGGTATGCAGTTATGATTTCATAATCGAATGGTGTGTGATGTTGACAGAACTGTTTCATGTGACAAAAAGATTGTTTCATTACAGCCTGTAATGGAACCATAATAGCACCCTGTGGGTCATTTAGAAATGGCACCAGAACTAAAACACACATCGCAACTGGTTATTTTATTCTGTGAATCTTCTACATGGTGGATGGAGATGAACTGTGACTGCAGATGACCTTAATGGCTATAATGACTGCTTGTTATTAGTATGAATCAGAGTGAATATGAACTGGCATGCTTAGAATACACAGGCTAAGTAGTCTACTTGACAGTTGACAATAGATACTGTGAGAGTGTGTGTGTGTGTGTGTGTGTGTGAGAGTGTGTGTGTGTGAGAGTGTGTGTGTGTGTGTTTGTGTGCGTGTATGCGCAGGCCCTTATCCAGGGACCCGTCAAATGTCTTATGACGACGGGTAGAATAAAAATAAAAGACTGGTTTTTCTTTTTGCAAGATGACATTTTTTCACAAGAAAATTGTTTGAACTGTCTTAGACCTAGTGATGACTTAGCGCACACGGTCATGATTCGATAAATGTTGTCGACGGCAGAATATTGAATACCGCCGATCTATAGGACTATATATTTTTGTAACCTTGACATCGTTGGAAAATAATGATACTGCGGTTGATCTCTATTTATTGTAATCGTGTGTCATTGGTTGTGAAACGCGTTATGGGGCGTTTCTCAGTGCCTATCCATTGGCACTCTCATTTGAAGAAACAATCCCGTGACCCGGATGTCATGGTGCGAAATCAAAATGACACTTGCCAAGTGAGTGAAAAGATGTATTGTCACCCACTACTGGCACTACGCAGTGGCCAAGCACGATCGTGGTAGACTTTGAAATTGAGTCTGATTCGGGCTCCGATTCACATACATAACTGGCATGTAGGCTCTACTATTGGTAGCAGTTCCCTGGTTCCTCAACTCAAATGGCAGGCAAACCACCAATGATTAGGCTGTGCTCAGTCTAGTAAATTCAAATTGTTAATAATAGGCAATACTGATTCTGGATGATTGCTGTTTTATCAAAGAAGTAATGCTTCAATGTATGACTTTCATAACCAGTTGTGTTACTGAGTGCTGTATCTTCTCTTTTTATTTGTTGTATTGCTTTACTTTTAATGTAAAATATTTGATTTTGAGGGCCTGTCTATGCGTGCATACATGTGCGTGCATGCATTCATACACATGTGTGCATGCGAGTGCATACTTAAGAATAAAGAGCAGGCTCTTAGCCAGAAATAAAATTTTGCCAGTCTTGAACATTCTAAAAAACCTGAAACGCGCGAACGGCTTTCATGGAAGCCGTTGTGTCTATGACAGCCATTATTGGCCCAATTGATTTTTTTCATTGGCAAGCCAATGCTGGTTGATATAATGACAGCCATTAATGGCCCATGTGGTTTTTGCATTGGTACGCCAATGCCAATTGGGCAAATGTCAAATGACAGCCATTACTGCCCAAATTAGGTTTTTTTAATGGCAGGTTAAGTCCGGTTTAACCATTATTGGCCCAGTCGAGTCTTACTAGCTGTGCAGCGAGGTTGGCGTTATCACCTACACAGTAATAATAAGAACCAACACATGAAGGTTCATGAAAAAGGTAACTTGAAACTTTATTTTAAATATGTAAGCATGGAAGTAATGTTTGAAGCGTCTTAAGACTTTAAGTACATGCATGCAAATACATCTAATATAAAAAATAATATGATTACAATCACATGCAAATCAAATGTTTTACATTAAAAGTAAAACAATACAACAAATAAAAATAGAAGATACAGCACTCAGTAACACAACTGGTTATGAAAGTAATACGTTGAAGCATTACTTATTTGATAAAACAGCAATCATCCAGATTCAATATTGCCTATTGGACAAATAACAATATGAATTTAGTAGACTGAGCACAGCCTAATCATTGGTGGTTTGCCTGCCGTTTGAGTTGAGGAACCAGGGAACTGCTACCAATAGTAGAGCCTACATGCCAGTTATGTATGTGAATCGGAGCCCGAATCAGACTCAATTTCAAAGTCTACCACGATCGTGCTTGGCCACTGTGTAGTGCCAGCGGGTGACAATACATCTTTTCACTCACTTGGCAAGTGTCATTTTGATTTCGCACCACGAAATCCGGGTCACGGGATAGTTTCTTCAAACGAGATTGCCAGTGGATAGGCACTGAGAAACGCCACATAACGTGTCTCACAACCAATGACACATGATTACCATAAATAGAGATCAACCGCAGTATCATTATTTACCAACGATGTCAAGGTTACAAAAATATATAGTCCTACAGATCGGCGGTATTCGCTATTCTGCTGCCGACAACATTCGTCGAATCACAACCGCGTGCACTAAGTCATCACTAAGTCTAAGACAGTTCAAACAATTTTTTTGTGAAAAAAAATGTCATCTTGTAAAAACAAAAACTAGTCTTTTATTTTATTCTACCCATCGTTGTAAGACATTTGCCCGTCTTCAAGATGGGAAGATGGGTCCCTGGCTAAGGGCCTCATGCAGAGACTGCATGCAGAGACTTATATAAACCTACCATCCCTGACTGAACAAGATGGGTCCCTGGCTAAGGGCCTCATGCAGAGACTGCATGCAGAGACTTATATAAACCTACCATCCCTGACTGAACAAGATGGGTCCCTGGCTAAGGGCCTCATGCAGAGACTGCATGCGGAGACTTATATAAACCTACCATCCCTGACTGACCAAGATGGGTCCCTGGCTAAGGGCCTCATGCAGAGACTGCATGCGGAGACTTATATAAACCTACCATCCCTGACTGACCAAGATGGGTCCCTGGCTAAGGGCCTCATGCAGAGACTGCATGCAGAGACTTATATAAACCTACAATCCCTGACTGACCAAGATGGGTCCCTGGCTAAGGGCCTCATGCAGAGACTGCATGCACAGACTTATATAAACCTACCATCCCTGACTGACCAAGATGGGTCCCTGGCTAAGGGCCTCATGCAGAGACTGCATGCAGAGACTTATATAAACCTACCAACCCTGACTGAACAAGCTTGCCCTCAGGCAAGGTCTTGCCATTCAGTTTAAAACCATCTTGTAAAACACGTTTCGCATCTGTAGTTCTCCCTGCTGCCACCAGGTAGCGAGCAGATTCCGGCAGCACCTGTAAACATTAAATATGAACTGTTTGCATCAAGTCAATAAATAAAAAATAAAAGTATTTAACATAACAACATTTTATGCAATTAGTATGCATAGATTATCAACATGACATTGTAGTATTGAATGTTTTTCTCAGCAACACAAATTTACACAAATCCAGCATCCAAGTTGACATAACTTGGCGCAATACACATTTTATATTCAACAATATTGGGTTCTAAGATGTATGACTTTCACAAGCCTAAACATTGCAGTCAGATCTGTTCAGTTTTTAATAGAGTAACATACACATATCTCTGACATAACATATACTCAAATGTTAATTGAACAGACATTTTAAAGTATTTATCATAAATTGTGCAAATATGCTTAACACCATTTTGCTACATCTACAAGATAGAATGGTAGTTCCCTTGTTTTTTAAATGTTAAATCTTACTAGAGGGAAGATGGTGGATTAGTCACCTCAAGTTGTCATAGGCAGACACCCCCATGGTGCGGATAGGATATGGCCGTATACCTCCACAAAATCTGTATTTCATATGGGAAACCCATACAATGTGGCAGGCGTGAAGCAATCAGTTGTGTAACTCACCCATATCGTCAAAAGTGTTATAACTGATGGAAGTGATGAAATAGCCACCAGATAGCGCCAGCCAATGGTTGGTATAATCATGGAGGCCATCCAAATCTCAAGTGATGATCCGACTGCCCAGGAAATCTGGGTACAAGCAAAGTGACAAATCATATAAAAGATTATCATTACAATATCTGTCTTTGTATTTTCCATAACCAATAAAAACCTTTTTCATGACCTTAATTACAATATCATAAAATAGCTAATTAATCATGAAAATGATAGATTTAATATATTTATGTGATTACTTCTCATAAATGTCCATGACAACTGAAGATGTTTTCTGGCTTTCCCTGACCTTAAGAATATATATTTTGCTTTCTCGGGAACTGCTTTTCAGCTCATTTTGGATATGTATATCTGAAACAAACAAAATTACGTTTACAAATGTCAAACTTACACTGTTTAAGGTGAGTATTTTCGCCCGGTATTTTGATGGCATATATTCTGAAAGCAAAATAAATCTGAAAAATGCAGTTTGTATTAATACATTTGTTAGAATATCTTGTATTACATTTGTTAGAACAGGCAGGTGAGATATAATCAAATGATGATGAACTACACATCTCTGACTTTGAAAACATAAATAATGTCAACAATGTTTGAATATACGAATAAAATTAATAACAGTGTTTGTGGGATGACAGCCTTGACTTGAATAACTGTTTCCCAACAAAGTAAACATTTACAATGACAATTCAGATATACCTGAGGTTGAATTATGAGAGGTATCCTTGATGGATGTGGTTGGTGTAGGTGTTGATGTGGCTGCTGTAGGTATTGATGTGGTTGCTGTAGGTATTGATGTGGTTGCTGTAGGTATTGATGTGGCTGCTGTAGGTATTGATGTGGTTGCTGTAGGTATTGATGTGGTTGCTGTAGGTATTGATGTGGCTGCTGTAGGTATTGATGTGGTTGCTGTAGGTATTGATGTGGTTGCTGTAGGTATTGATGTGGCTGCTGTAGGTATTGATGTAGTTGCTGTAGGTATTGATGTGGTTGCTGTAGGTATTGATGTGGTTGCCGTAAGTATTGATGTGGCTGCTGTAGCTATTGATGTGGCTGCTGTAGGTATTGATGTGGTTGCTGTAGGTATTGATGTGACTGCTGTAGCTATTGATGTGGTTGTTGTAGGTAGTGATGTGGTTGCTGTAGCTATTGATGTGGTTGTTGTAGGTATTGATGTGGTTGCTGTAGGTATTGGTGTCACCAAGAAATACAGTAATAGCAGAGCAACTTTCACTGGTTTTTGTTTAGTGACACTGCTGACTAGGATGCACAGTCACAGTAATTCAGAATGATATTCTGACATGCACAAACATTGCTGCTACTCCAAGAAGCAGGCATTTATTTTAATAAAAATGTTTTATGTAAGTAAAACATTTTTTCTTGTATATTTTTATGTAATAAAAATTTTGTTTGTACATTAAAAAAAATTCCATGGCAATTAACTGTCATGCACCTGACTGTGCAATCAGTATGTTGCAGTTGGTTGAATTGCTCAATCATTCAGATTTAAGAAAATGCATATCTTTATGGGCTTATTTCTTATTATTATGATAGTTTAGACAACATCTTATCCTTAAGCATGGCAATGAAATATTAAATCCATATCAAACATCAGTGCATAAGAGCAATTTATGGGATTGAATTTGACACCAGCTATATGTTCTTTTACTGCCATTCCCCTTTTCACAATACTGCTCTTGGGGGACGTCACAAAACTTCAATGTGCACAAAATTTTTTGGGAAGGGTAGTCCTTCGGTTTCCTCATGAATTCTCTGCACTGGTTTCCTGTGCGATGTCATATTATTTTAAGATATGTACTATTACCTGTCAGGAACGTTCATCTAAGCAACTGGCATGTTTACATTCACTGCTCACTATTGGAAGACAGCCCAGACAGCTTCCATCATCTAGTTCTCATCTACTTTTTGCTCCTAGTGGTGAAACAAACACTGGAAATAGGGCTTTCTTAGTGGCTGCAACCTGTTGACAACATTAACCTTGCTTTCCCTCCCTAGCTCCTTGGTGTATTCGTCCATCTGTTGACAACAGTAACCTTGCTTTCCCACCCTAGCTCCCTGGTATATTCATCCATCTATTAACAACATTAACCTTGCTTACCCTCCATATCTCCCTGGTGTATTTGTCCATCTGTTGACAATATTAACCTTGCTTTCCCTCCCTCTCTCCCTGGTGTATTCGTCCATCTGTTGACAGCATTAACCTTGCTTTCCCTCCGTAGCTCCATGGTGTATTCATCCATTTGTTGACAACTTGAGCATTGCATTACGTATTGATATTAAGACCACCTAACCCATTAATTTTGATGTGCCTCTGAGTCTGGGTTTCCAAGGATTTAGACATGATAGAAGTGTTTGTAATATTATTTCTTTGATGTGTAAACAGAAAGACAAACTTACAACTGGACTGTGCTCTCTGGTGTATTCATCCATCTGATAACAACTTTAGCATTGCATTGTATACATCGACATTAAGACAGACATACAGACTTACGACTGGGTTGCACCACCAAAGCCAAGTCCAACCAGTCCTCGCAAAATCAGCAGCCACACATAGTTGGGACTGAAGGATGTCAGGATTCCAAAGTACGCAATCCAAGTGGCAGCCATTAGTGAAATCTACAGAGGACAACTCAAGGTGACAAAACTAGCAAAGGTTTCTACCACTGTGTCCTACATTTCCCAATCAGTCGGTCGTGACAACCCAGTATTTCTTTTTACCTTTTATGAAATAATGTTTCTGTTTCTAGCTCACACATGGACATGCTCACACATATCATGACATGCTCACACACATGCATGCACACACACACACACACACACACACACACACACACACACACACACACACATGTGCACACATGCTGACTCACTCCCTCAATCAAATGCATGGATGCACACACTTGCTCACATGTATACATGCACACACAAATAGAAGTACTACTTACAAAAATAAGTAAGGTATAAATTACGTTAAGTAAAGTAGTTTGTACTTACTGGGTAGCGTCCAAACCTGTCGGACCATGACCCCCAGATGTGGGACCCAGAAAACATGCCAATGAACACCACCTGGGGACAACAATGATAATTAACTAGCATTAGTGCTGACAGCAGTGCCTTTTGACTGTGCAATTTGGACAGAACTGCACTTTTTAAATGCACACCAACGACAAACAGTGCTCTATGGTTCTGCTCACTTTTAATAATTTAAAACCGGTAACCAGTCTTGCACACAATATTGAATATTTGAGGTGTGGTCTGATATCTTCCATAAACCATATAAAACATTTCTCAATCAAACTGCACATAAAAGCTGTGCAACATGGCCCCCCCTTCGTTAGTAACGTATTACTTACAGACGTTATGAGAGCCACCTGCCATTCATCCAGCAGCCAATCACAGCGCACAACTGGAGACAGAACCGCCAACAACTGCATCTCCAGGGCATCCGACACCTAGAAGGTAGTAGGACAACACTTTTACTCCCAGTAAATCAACCGAGTATATTGTATCTGGTCATGAAACAACACATACGCTGCCATACATGTGATAGTTCCTTGGGTCTGTTAACTTTTCTACATTCTACCCAGTCTTGTGCTGAGAGCCAGTTTTCTTTCTTCTCGTGTCATTATGAGCACCTCTTCACTGTGTTCTCTTTCTGTCCAGCTTATTCAGTCCATTTCTATCCTTCTCTGTAACCTTCCATGCTGCATCCTTCCATTGCATTTATTGCAAGCCCTCCATGCTGCATCCTTCCATTGCATTTATTGCAAGCACTCCATGCTGCATCCTTCCAATGTGTTTATTGCAAGCCCTCCATGCTGTATCCTTCCATTGCATTTATTGCAAGCCCTCCATGCTGCATCCTTCCATTGCATTTATTGCAAGCCCTCCATGCTGCATCCTTCCAATGTGTTTATTGCAAGCCCTCCATGCTGTATCCTTCCATTGCATTTATTGCAAGCCCTCCATGCTGCATCCTTCCATTGCATTTATTGCAAGCACTGCATGCTGCATCCTTCCAATGTGTTTATTGCAAGCACTCCATGTTGCATCCTTCCAATGTGTTTATTGCAAGCCCTCCATGCTGCACCCTTCCAATGTGTTTATTGCAAGCCCTCCATGCTGCATCCTTCCATTGCATTTATTGCAAGCTCTCCATGCTGCATCCTTCCATTGCATTTATTGCAAGCCCTCCATGCTGCATCCTTCCATTGTGTTTATTGCAAGCACTCCATGCTGCATCCTTCCATTGCATTTATTGCAAGCCCTCCATGCTGCATCCTTCCAATGTGTTTATTGCAAGCCCTCCATGCTGCATCCTTCCATTGTGTTTATTGCAAGCTCTCCATGCTGCATCCTTCCATTGCATTTATTGCAAGCCCTCCATGCTGCATCCTTCCATTGCATTTCTTGCAAGCTCTCCATGCTGCATCCTTCCATTGCATTTATTGCAAGCCCTCCATGCTGCATCCTTCCATTGTGTTTATTGCAAGCCCTCCATGCTGCATCCTTCCATTGCATTTATTGCAAGCCCTCCATGCTGCATCCTTCCATTGCATTTATTGCAAGCCCTCCATGCTGCATCCTTCCAATGTGTTTATTGCAAGCCCTCCATGCTGCATCCTTCCATTGTGTTTATTGCAAGCTCTCCATGCTGCATCCTTCCATTGCATTTCTTGCAAGCTCTCCATGCTGCATCCTTCCATTGCATTTATTGCAAGCCCTCCATGCTGCATCCTTCCAATGTGTTTTTTGCAAGCCCTCCATGCTGCACCTTTCCATTGCATTTATTGCAAGCACTGCATGCTGCATCCTTCCAATGTGTTTATTGTAAGCCCTCCATGTTGCATCCTTCCAATATGTTTATTACAAGCACTCCATGTTGCATCCTTCCAATGTGTTTATTACAAGCCCTCCATGCTGTATCCTTCCATTGCATTTATTGCAAGCACTGCATGCTGCATCCTTCCAATGTGTTTATTGCAAGCACTCCATGTTTCATCCTTCCAATGTGTTTATTGCAAGCCCTCCATGCTGTATCCTTCCATTGCATTTATTGCAAGCCCTCCATGTTGCATCCTTCCAATGTGTTTATTGCAAGCCCTCCATGTTGCATCCTTCCAATGTGTTTATTGCAAGCACTCGATGCTGCATCCTTCCAATGTGTTTATTGCAAGCCCTCCATGCTGCATCCTTCCAATGTGTTTATTGCAAGCACTCCATGTTGCATCCTTCCAATGTGTTTATTGCAAGCCCTCCATGTTGCATCCTTCCAATGTGTTTATTGCAAGCCCTCCATGTTGCATCCTTCCAATGTGTTTATTGCAAGCACTCCATGCTGCATCCTTCCAATGTGCTTATTGCAAGCACTCCATGTTGCATCCTTCCAAAGTGTTTATTGCAAGCACTCCATGTTGCATCCTTCCAGTGTGTTTATTGCAAGCCCTCCATGTTGCATCCTTCCAATGTGTTTATTGCAAGCACTCCATGCTGCATCCTTCCAGTGTGTTTATTGCAAGCCCTCCATGTTGCATCCTTCCAATGTGTTTATTGCAAGCACTCCATGCTGCATCCTTCCAATATGTTTATTCTAAGCACTCCGTGCTGCATCCTTCCATTGCATTTAATGCAAGCACTCCACGCTGCATCCTTCCATTGTGTTTATTGCAAGCCCTCCTTGCTGCTTCCTTCCAATGTGTTTATTGCAAGCCCTCCATGCTGCACCCTTCCATTGCATTTATTGCAAGCCCTCCATCTGGCATCCTCCCATTGTATTTATTGCAAGCACCTCCATCTGGCGTCCTTCCGTTGTGTTCATTGCAAGCCCTCCATGCTGCATCGTTCCAATGTGTTTATGGCAAGCCATCCGTGCTGCATCCTTTCATTGTGTTTATTGCAAGTCCTCCATCTGGCATCTTTCTATTGTGCTTATTGCAAGCCATCCATGCTACATCCTTCCATTGCGTTTATTGCTAGCCATCCGTGCTGCATCCTTCCAATGTGTTTATGGCAAGTCCTCCATGCTGCATCCTTCCATTGTGTTCATTGCGAGCCGTCCATCTGGCATCCTTCCATTGTGTTCATTGCGAGCCCTCCATCTGGCATCCTTCCATTGTGTTCATTGCGAGCCCTCCTCTGGCATCTTTCCATTGTTCCAACCTCCAACATATTTAAAGTCTGTCCACCACACCTGTTGATGTTGGGGTCTTCAGTCATAGTTACACTGCACGATGCCAGTTGTCATAGCAACATGTCAAGAGTTATGTTCCAAACAAGCTTTTAAACTGTCTATTGTTATCTACATGTCAGGCCATAACAATTAGAAAGTGGTGAATGCATCACCTTACAGGACCTATACAAGGACTTCACCATATGTGACAGAAATATAAAAAACATGGTAATGGAAGAATTCTAATAAACAAGTATTTCCCATACAAAACAAACAACATATAAGTACACCCACTATTTAATTAATTTCCACTTTGTAATCATTTCATAATAATGACCATTTTATTTTGCTTTGCCAATTTTGACATGTTAAAAACATGTTAACAGGATAATTATTTTATAGCTATAGTTTCACATGTGCACACAAACGCATGCATGCACACATATATAAAATAATAATTTCTCACTATGTATGGTGTTGTGCCACTTACAGTAAAGAGACCACAAATAGCGAGAAGTTTGACCTGGAACAGTCCAAAGCCCATTGCGTCGATGGCATCGTCGACTGTGTACGACTGATCCCCCAAGAACGCCATCCTCTCTTGGTTCTCTGTAACTACAGAAACTACACATCTATAATCTCAAATAATATGTTCAATTACCAAAAGGGCACATTTTCAAATTCTCCCAGTTGTATAAAAATGAGTACCTGAATAGTCTGTATGTATTGTTTGTATGTATGACTACTTCCCAGAGAGGTTTACTTGTTACATAATTCTTATGGCCAGGTCAGTAAAGACAGGAGGTCAGTTCTTATTTAACAAGATTTAACAAGATTTGCCATCCAAGCCAAAGGCCCAGATGGCAAGTGGACAAGGAAGCCATTGGCTTATCGAGAGTCCAACAATGTTCATCTACTTATAACCCGCCCTCCTGAGATATGTGTCAACCTTGTTTTTAAACATATTCACGCTGCTAGCAGTTACACAATCTGTAGACAATTTGTTCCATTCATTTATTGTCCTCTGTGAGAACGAGTGCTTCCTGATGTCCAATCTACATTGATCCTTTACTAATTTTACCTCATGTCCTCTAGTTCTGCTATCCTTCTTGAGTGAGAAAAACATATTTCTATCAATATTTTCATACCCATTCAATATCTTAAAAACTTCAATCTGATCTCCTCTTAACCTCCTTGTCTCTAGAGTTGTTAAACCACATTCTTTCAGGCGTTCTTCAGGCGTTCATAACTAAGGTCTCTAAGTTCTGGAATCATTTTAGTTGCTCTCCTTTGTATGCGTTCAAGCGTATCTATATCCTTCTTATGATATGGTCTCCATGCTTGTATACAGTATTCTAAATGAGGTCTAACTATTGCTTTATAAAGAGGTATCATTAACTTTTTTCCCTTGTATGTTATGTTTCTTCTAATCAATCCAAGAATTTTATTACACTTTGAAGCTGCAATACCACATTGGTCTGAAACTTTCATATCAGCGCTTATTGTAACTCCTAAGTGCTTTTCTTTTACAGTAGTACCCAGAACAGTATCTCCCATTTTATAGTTTACATTCAAGTTCCCATGTCCTGTATGTAGGCATTTACATTTCCCAAAATTGAACAGCATCTGCCATTTCTCAGACCATTTCACTAATCTGTCTAGATCGTTTTGTAAATGTTGTTTATCACCATCAGTATTAACCTTTCTAAACAGTTTTGTGTCATCCGCAAATTTCAGTACGTTACTTGTTATACTGTCGTCCAAGTCATTGATATAAATTAAGAATAATATAGGTCCTAATACTGATCCTTGAGGTACCCCACTCAAAAGCGATTTCCAATTTGAAACTTCTCCATCTACTACAACTCGTTGTCTTCTGTCAGTCAGCCATTGTTCTATCCAGTCAGTTATGTTATCCCCGATACCATGGGCTTTTAATTTAAGTAGTAATCTTTGATGTGGCACTTTGTCAAAAGCTTTCTGAAAATCTAAGTAGATAATATCTACTGGCGATCCCACGTCTATCCACTTAGTGATTTCTTCCAAAAAGCATAACATATTTGTTAAGCATGACCTCGCTTTAAGGAATCCATGTTGAGATGAATTTAATAATTTATGCTTAACAAGGAAGTCCACCATATGGTCTTTAATTAACCTTTCTAATAATTTACAAATCACTGACGTTAAACTCACTGGTCTGTAATTCTCTGACTTATTTCTCGA
Source organism: Lamellibrachia satsuma (assembly GCA_033239005.1). NCBI lineage: Eukaryota > Metazoa > Annelida > Polychaeta > Sabellida > Siboglinidae > Lamellibrachia > Lamellibrachia satsuma. The sequence continues at coordinate 6,028,473 of BSQZ01000020.1, read as the reverse complement.
ACCCTTTTTAAATAATGGTATGATGTTTTATATAACACTGTAGCCAATCTGCTCAAAACAATATATTATCCACAAAACATAATGTTCACTTTAAAACTGTATACGATTATTAGTAAGGACTATTGGATTTATACTTGATCTTGGTTAAAAGTAAACAGTGCTTAGTGGAGTGAACTGTTCATCCCACAGTGTACAAGAAAGCTTGCTGTCAGACAATGTCATGCATCACTGCACAGACTCATAGCAGCACTCACTATGTCTTCTAGAGAGTAACTACATGTATTGTAGACTGGGTGCATACAGGTAAACTTTATGATGCACAGGTGTTTACTGTAAGTTACTAAGTGTGCTGGGGTTGCTGTCAGACAAGACAAGAGGCCACTAGTACAGATAAGCCAATAACAAAATGTGCGAAAAACATGTCTGAAGCAGGTTATAGATTTGTGTGTTTAAATGCTAGGAGTATAGTAAATAGAATAAAGAATTAGTGGACAATGTAAAAATACATGAACCATTGGGTAACAGTCACCACAATCAAATACATTTTGACATCAATGTAAAATCAGAAAGTAAAAATAAAAAAACGTATAGGAGAAACTTCCACAAAGGTAACTATAAAGATATGAGAAAATACTTAGCAAAGCTAGATTGGAATAACATGCTGATGAATTAGACCGCAATTGAATGTTGGAATATTCTAAAATATGAAATTGAGAGTATCATCTATAAATTTGTTCCCTTGAAAAAACAAGGAAACGGTCTAGAAAGAAACACTTGTCAAAAGAAGCTATTAGAAAAATAGTGTTTAAGCAAACTATGTGGAGGGTTTATAGGCGTACCAGAAAGGATGAAGACTAAGCAAATTATAAAGAGGCACTTAACCTAGCTACAACTGAAATTAGAAAATGTTAAAGAACCTTTGAAAAAAATTGGCAGGTAATATAAAAATTGACAGCAAGAGTTTCTATGCTTATGTAAGGAGTAAACAGAACATTCAAGATAAGATCGGACCACTGGAAAACAACAGGGGAAACATAATTTCAGAGGGGTTTCAAATGGCAGAGGTCCTGAATGAGTATTTCAGCTTAGTATTTACCACAGAAGATATCAGCTCACTTCCAGTTCCATTTACTAAATTTGAGGGAAATAAATCAGAACATTTAGGGCAGTTATTTGTAATTCCTATAATGATAGCAAACAAAATTAAGAAGATGAAAGATAATAAATCACCTGGAGTTGATGGGATACCACCAAAACTGCTTAAGGAAATTGTTGAGCAAATTAGTACACCACTTGCAAAATTGTTTAACTTGTCACTAGAAGAAGGAATAGTTCCTTCAGAATGGAAAGAAGCAAACATTACGCCACTATTTAAGAAGGGATTGAGGAACAAGCCAGAAAATTACAGACCAGTGAGTTTAACATCAGTTGTATGTAAATTACTTGAAACATTAATTATAGACCACATGGTGGAATTCCTTGTAAAACATAATTTAGTAAATACATCTCAACATGGGTTCCTAAAAGCAAGGTCATGTCTAACCAATCTCTTGTGTTTTTTTGAAGAAATTACAAAGTGGGTAGATGACGGGTCACCAGTGGATGTTGTCTACTTTGATTTTCAGAAAGCTTTCAATAAAGTACCACACCAAAGATTGATACTTAAACTAAAAGCCCATGGTATAGGTAATGATGTAATCAACTGGATAGAAAAGTGGCTTACACACAGAAGACAGAGAGTAATAGTAGATGGTGAGATTTCAAACTGGAAATCGGTTTTGAGTGGGGTACCACAGGGATCAGTATTAGGCCCTATACTGTTTTTAATATATATAAATGATCTAGAAGATGACATACCTAGCAAAGTACTCAAATTTGCAGATGACACAAAAGTATTCAGAAAGGTTACAAATGATACAGATAAACAAAGTTTACAGGATGATCTAGATAAATTAGTTAAATGGTCAGAAAAATGGCAAATGTTATTCAATTTTGGGAAGTGCAAATGTATACACATAGGACTTGGAAACATGGATGAAGAATATAAAATGGGGGATGCTGTACTAGGTAGAACTACACAAGAAAAGGACTTAGGAGTAACATTTAGTGCTGACATGAAAGTTTCAGAGCAATGTGGGATTGCTGCTTCAAAAGGAAATCAAATTCTAGGGCTAATTAGGAGAACTATCATGTATAAGGAGAAACAGCTAATTGTACCCCTGTACAAAGCAATAATTAGACCACATTTGGAATATTGTATTCAAGCATGGAGGCCGTAGCATAAAAAGGACATAGACAAGCTAGAAAGAATACAACGAAGAGCAACCAAAATGATTCCATAATTGAGAGACCTTAGTTACGAAAGTCGCTTATTACAATGTGGTTTGACAACACTAGAGACCAGGAGACTAAGAGGAGACCAAACAGAAATATTTAAAATAGTGAATGGTTATGAGGATGTTGATAGGAATATGTTCTTCAAACTTAAAGAAGGCAGTAGAACCAGAGGACACAAAGCAGCATTAGTTAAGGAGCAGTGTAGGTTGGACATGAGAAAGTACTCTTTCTCAGAGAGGGTGATAAATGAATGGAACAAACTGCCAAATGATTGTGTTAATACTAGTAGTGTGAATATGTTTAAAAATAGAATTGACAGTCTGATAAGGGCGGGCTACACATAGATGAGAAAATTGTTGGACTCTCGATAAGCCAATGGCTTCCTTGTCCACTTGCCATCTGGAACTTGTTGTTTGGGATGGCAATCTTGTTAAATCTTGTTAAGTCATGCATCACTGCACAAACTCATAGCAGCACTCATTATGTCTTCTAGAGAGTAACTACATGTATTGTAGACCATGACTGGGTGCATACAGGTAAACTTTATGATGCACAGGTGTTTCCTGTAAGTTACTAAGTGTGCTGTGGTCAGGGGTGGGTTCAATTACACATAATTATATCAGTTACAATTACAATTACATTCCAATTTTTAGTTCAATTACAATTACAATTACACTAATAATTTTTCAATTAAATTACAATTACAGTTACACTGGTTCAATTTCAATTACAATTACATTATGCGGAACCAAATATATTCAGCATTTGTTAATTATATAGTTTTGAACTTTTTTGCTGAATTTCAATATTTTGTACACAGTTGATAAACAAATATAACGGTAATGATTGTAAATTGTTGAAGAATTGTGGCTTGAATTTTGAATTGTACTAAATAAAAAGACAGCCGTTTAAACATATTTTTATTATATAAATATATATTTTAAATCTGGTATATAGACATTAATAAATTATATATATATATATATATATATATATATATATATATATATATATATATGTTGATGTATTTATAAACTCTTTCAAATCAATCTAGGTACTTGTCTTAACAGAGGGTACATGATTTTTTCTTATATAAAGACATTAGACAATGTCCACCAGGCTTCACCTCCTGTAGTTGCATAATCTGTCTTGGAAAGAAAAGCATGCTGTGTGTCTGTGGCTGTAGCAGTGCTAATTATTGTTTGCTGAGAGGGTGGATTAGCACCTGTCCAGGGCTCTGTGTACTCTAAGGGTCTCTAAACCAGACTGCAAACTGGTACAGTATTAAACAATGGTAGCCCAGACTGTCTCACTTGAGTCAACATACTGAATTGAGAACAACTAGCACAAGCTCTAAGTGGACTTTAACTCAGTGCTTCTGACTTGAAAAGATACTTCCTCTGGAAGACAACTTTGTGTAGCTTCACTGCATTCAAAAAGGGAATAGCTCAGACATACACAATGTCATAAAATATTTGACTGTCAGGCTATCTGATGTCAATACAGCTACACAAGTGTGCACACTTTGTGCTTTTGAATTAAAAGACATACAAAACTCTGTTGATTAAAAAGCTTGTAAACAATTATTTGTGCTAAATTCATATAAATTAGCGATTACAAAAATCGGAAGTAAAAAAAAATCATAAATCAATGATTTTTTGGAGTGATTTAAATCATCATTTAAATCAATGATTTAAATCAAACAGGGGGGCATCCGTGGCCTAGTGGTTAAGGTGTTGGACTCTAAATTCGAGAGGTTGTGAGTTCGTTTTCGAAGCTTAGGCAATTTCATTTACCCTACTTTGCCTCAGTCTACTCAGCTGCAAATGAGTACAAACACTGTTTGGAAGGTACCTGCGATGGACTAGTGTCCCGTCCAGGAGAGTCAGTATAACTGCACTCTAAGTTGCTTCGCACTACAGAAACCAGGTTTAAGCACTGGCCATATAAGCCTTCATGGCTTCCTAAGGCGTAATGCCTGGGGGATGACTTTACCTTTTTTTTTACCTATTTAAATCAAACAACCCTGAACCTGTATGAGACTTAAATTATATTTTATTGACAGTTTGTTCAGGTAGTTTGTGATATGAAACGTACTGTAATTGATTGTAATTGATTGTGAAATAATTTTTCAATTATACAAAATATAACAATTACAATTACAGCACAAATTTGAAACCATAATCAATTACAATTACACAATTTTGCTGTAATCAATTACAATTACAATTACGTAATTGGACCCAGCCCTGGCTGTGGTTGTCTACAAAGTGATAGTAGTTATTAGAAGAATCTAGCAAAATGATCAGTATTCAGGGTTATTTAAAGACTAACATGTCTGCTCCTGTTTCCACTACTAAAATAATTTTTTTTATTGTTAATGTAGTTTGTGAGATGCTACTTTTTTAGTGTATCAGGCCAATCACATTACATTGCACTGTGTATATTGTGTATATAAACAGATGAACACACCAGATGATTGGAAGACAGGCACAATTATCAAGCTGCCAAAGAAGGGTGACTTGCGGAACTGTAACAACTGGCTGGGCATAACCCTGTTATCACTGACGTGCAAGATTTTCAGTCACATCATTGTGAAGAGAATATCAACAGCTACTGACGCAATCCTCCATCAGGAACAAGCCAGATTCAGAAAAGGCAAGTCGTACATTCTCACGTTATGGCAGATTTTGGAACAAAGCACGTAATGGAACAGTATGACTTACACTGCCTTCATTGACTTTGAAAAAGCCTTCACAGAGAATCTTTGTGGAGAATACTACATTACTACAGGATCCCACAGAAGATGGTAAATGTGATCAAGACACTCTACACAGACGTCCAGGTAACAACCATCTGACAGACAGCTTTAGCATCAAATCTGGAGTAAAGCAGGTATGTATTCTCTCACCATTTCTGTTCATCCTCACCACTGACTGGCTGATGACAGAAATTACTAAAGATGGAAATATGGGCGTCAGATGGATGCTTACCTCAATCCTGGAAGAATTGGACTATGCAGACGATATCGGACTGCTGTCTAGCAGGCACAAGGACATGCAAGAAAAGATGGACAAACTCACAAAAACAGCACCACAGATCAGACTGAAGCTCAACACAGCAAAAACCAAACTGATGAGGAACAACTACAAGATTGACAACCCCATTACCAAAATCAACAGTGATGCATCGGAAGAGGTTCAAGACTTTGTATACCTGGGAAGCAAAATCACAACAGATGGAGACTGCAAAAGATGCCATGGCTAAAATCACAAAGGCATGCCAGACTTTCGCTATGCTGGAGTCCATCTGGAAATCCAAGCAACTGATTGAAAAAAAATTGAGACTGTACAAAAGTAACATTCTCAGAGTACTTCTCTATGGTTCTGAGTGCTGGAAACTGGCAGCCAAGCTAGCACACAAGCTCGATACCTTCCAAAATAGGTGTGTATGGAAGATCCTAGGAGTATTTTGGCCCAACACCATCACAAATGAAGAACTGCTCTGCAAAACAGATGCAACATCCCTGGCCACACAGATCAAGAGGAGAAGATGGAGATGGCTTGGGCATGTGTGCCGAATGTAATCAGACACACTGCCCAAGAGAGCCTTATGCTAGACAGCAGATGGTAGGAGACATGGTCGCCCAAAAGAAACATGGAGATGAACAGTGGAAAATGAGATGAAAGAATGAGGCCTGACATGGGACACCATCACCAAACGGGCTGCAGACTGACAGCAGTGGAACTCTCTTGTTGAAGCCTTATGTGCCACCGGGCACGAATAGGATTGAGTGTGAGTGAGTGATATTAGTTTTACTAAAGAATGACAGCGGTTAATTTTGCATGGTCCCATAATTTCTACCAGTGGGATTGATCACACTATTTTACTGCCAGGTAGAAGAATGAAGTTATGGTGACTTTGACATGGTACCCTATTTGACAATACAAATCATTAGAATGCTAGAACCAACCAATTCATTAAGTTACCTCGGTAGTTGAAACCTACATATGCCAGCCAATTGAGCACTTTTCAGTAGCCCAGTTCATAGTGATTTCAGCAGTGCAATCTTATATGCTAGATAAACAAAAATACCATGAAAACAGCCACCCTCAAAGGCAAATAATTATAAGTATGAATAGTTGTAAAAAAATCAAACTGTAGTAATGCATAAAAAGAAGCACAGAAAGAAGAAAAAGAAGCACAGAAACATTGCATGCTGCTTGAACATGTTTCAGGATTCATTTGTGTCATACAGGGTACTAAATCAAAGATAGTTTCTATGTGATAGTAGCTGTTATGTGTTGGCAGTGTTTCAGTATAAGTGCACCAAATCAGTTCACCAACACCACTGCCACAGACATCCACAAATTTATAGGTATAAATCTTGTGTTCCATTGTGTGAGTAACACTGATTTGAATAGGGCTAAATCAGCTGTGACCAGTGACCCACACTGCACACAGAGCTAGACCCTAGACCAACAGTGAATTATAATAGTATGTAAACAGAGCCCAAACATATAGTGGACCCTTGACATTTTTTGTGTTCAGTGAAGTCATGGCCTGACAACATTTGCAAGTCAACACAAATGGAAACGTTTGAAATTATTTCAATGTACCATACATGATTGTAAAATTTGTCTAACTGGTTTTTGATCAATGGTAATCACATAGCTTAAAAAATCTTAAAAAGTTCATACTGAATTGGGAGCCATTCTGTTCATTGCTGAGATGGGTATCCATGCCTCATCACTTCATTAGTTTGTGTTTTTAAAATTAGTACAATAATAAAAAAAAATTAATTAGTTTGCAAAACTATTTTGTAAATGTCATTTTCTTCTGCTTTACTAATATTTATTTATTTTATTTTTTTCACCGAAATCAATATTAATTCAAAGTAAGCACATATGAATTTATTCTTATAAATTGAATACACACACATGCATGCACATGGATGCACACACACTATTTTGGACCTTTCTATTATTATTGTTTCGTTATCATATTCATATAATTATAACACCTTGACAAAATCAATATCAATATTATTAAGGACAACTATTATTATTATCAGACCTATTAAGTTTCCCGTTTCTGGTGGGAGGCTCCTGCTTTTGGGACCCATCTCCCATTCTTAAGTGCAGGGAATAAAATATCTTGCTTTTCATGATTCCTCCCGTTTTTTATGCTTCCTACCATTTTCCTCCAAATTTTCTGACTGCACTCCATTTTTATAAAATAAATATTTCCTCATTACCGTTGTGGCAACAATTTCTGAATAGCAACACTGTTAATGTTCGTGTCATATTTTTCTGAATTCAATCGCCACAGGAATCATGCTATAGACATTTTAATTGGATGGAAATTACCATGTCGCCTGCAAACATCGAATCAAATCAAGCGTTCATGCGAAGAAGAAATATTCTCGGAAATTCCAGCACATCAGTCTGGACAAAATACAGCCAGTGGTTTTGAGTAATCTGATTGGTCTTTATATTATAACAATGGTCATTACATACACCATGGATTCTGTTTTATTCAAGATTGAACAACATTGAACGTTTAATGTATTATATTATTTATTTTATTGTTTATAACGTCAAGGGTAACTTGTACAATGACATGTGACTAATTTAATTCATAAAATTAAGGAATCATTTCATCATTATGAGACATTCTGATTCGTATTTGATAGTGGATGAGTTTGAATGAATTTATCTTCACCTTCTTCTATTGCTCAATAATTGAATGTAGCATTATATTTTATTGCTCCTCATTTACAGAATAGGTCCTGTTTGGAGCTCATCTGTATCATTTGTATGTATTTTATTGTCACTATCATGAGTAATATGTGACTAATTTTAGCTAAATTTTATTTCATACTTAGACAGATGAGTGTCATTTTGATTTTATAGTGGATGAATCTATGTTTACCTTTTTCAGAGGCTCAATTCATCAATGTGTAGTGTTGTATGTATTTGAAACACAGAATGTTTGTTCAGTATATAATGATATTCTTTTTTGGCAGTAGTGAATATTATCCTTTGACCGACGTGCAACCAATTCATCGTTTAGTTGGTTGACTTATGATTCTGCATCACGCACAAATCTCCAGTTTTGTCATATCAGAAACTTACCAGGTCTCATTATTATTATAAAAATATCCTAACATTAACATACGCGACTTTGCAAGAATCCCACAAACGATTTTGTTTAAGTATGTATGGTACACTTGCAAACCAGTAAAACCATAATTACTATATAATATAGCTTAGCTATCCCATATACTTCTCTGTTGCATTAATGTGCACCTTAATTGCATACATCAAGGCTACAGCACCAAAAGGAGCCTACCATTAAGCAAACTTATTAGGAAATATTTGCCTAAACGGCAAAACTGTTCACACTTGTACTGTAGTGGTCACCGCATGGTCACGGTCGAAAGACACCCATTGGCATTACAATTAATTTACATATTAATTTTTAGGTACATCACCATGTATGGTAAATCATAAGCATGTGGCAGAAATATGTACAATCGGACATGTGCACTCACATCAAACACAGCCACAAACACACAAACCTGCACGCAGTAGGTCGTACAGGTAATTAACAATACAAATCACTGTAGGGACAGGTGTGCTAACGTGGTTGTGCTAACGTGTTGCTATTAGTAAACAGGATATTGGCTTTGCTATAGCCGGTTAACTGCATAGTTAAATTACGTCTTGGCGCATAATGTATAATTACTTTGAAACTAGCGACTGTATAATATTTACCTGTGCGCAGTTACACTTCTAAACACCTTCGCCAGTCCGCCAACGTCACCTGTTTGAGAAGTTTTATTGTTAATAAAATAACTGCCACTACTGGCCCTCTGGCCCTAGCGCAATATACCGCATTACAGTAATAAATCCACCCTCTAGCGAACATTTGTGTACAACTTTAACGTATAACATATTATCAGAGCTAGTGTATACACTAGCTCTGATATTATTATAATGTGGTTCCCGGTGGTCTACCACGTGGCGCCACTATTGTGACCACTGCGTCAACTTGGTGTTGGGCCTCGCAGAGCTGGATAGGCAGAGTCGTCCGCCCCGCTCTTCATTTAGCCTAGGGGCGGAGTTCCTGGTCATCATTAACGTAAGCGCTGTATTGGGCTTTCCGTAGCCAAAGTGGTTACGGAACTAATAACTTAAGTTTTAAAACCGATACGCAGTAACCATTTCACATGTGTATTCTGTAACATACAACCGGTACTTGGGCGTCGAGAAACTTAAGAAATGAGCTCCAAATAAGTACTTATGAGTACTTTTATCGGTGACATAGAAAACATTTCACAATTAGCCGCCATACTGTGCATGTGATGTTGCCTTTGGGTCAAACGCGATTTCGTGTAGAATGAGGCCAGAATGGGCCAGCAGCACAGACATAAATAAAACACCCGTTAGTAAGTTAGTAGTTTATAGGGGCATTATTAATGATGTAACTCTATGGCCAGCAGACGGCAATTCTTAGCGTGACTTTATATTGATCTACAAGAATCCCGTTTGGTAATCTCGCTCACAACAACATCCGGTTATATACAAATTTTGACAAGCACATGCGTTCTGACAAAAAGGTAATAATTTCACACTTTTACATATGGTTATTGTCAGGTAACTTTAGTGATATTAATATAAGAATGCATACAGACATAAAAGACCTATTTATTGCTCTGTTTATGGCGTTTTTGTAAGGTTTTAAGTTTCATGAAAACACTTACGTTTCTGCTGAGCGAAATCTTCGCCTTACAACAGCAACAGCAAGATAGAAAAAATTGTATGGCGATTGACTTTGCGTAAGAGCTGGTGATCACGGTCTCACTGCTACCTCCCAGTTTAGCCGTGATCAGCTGTTTACGGAGTATTTCTACAAGTGTCAATGGCCACTAATGTATAATATGTATAATGGACAATAATGCAATCAAACAGGGCGTTTTTTAACATACAAAGTGGGGGGCAATGCCCCCCCCAGCCCTTTCAATTGCCCCCCCCAGTCAAACCAACTTGCCCCCCCAATGCGTGCCCCCATTCTCCTGAACCAGCCCCTTGTATTAATGTAGGTCTTAATTTGTATTCTTTTTGTTAGTGTGTTTTAGTTAATTTTCATTGGTGGCAAATCAAAAAAGTTCCAAAGTTAAAGAAGGGCATTATGTCTACAAAAGATCAATTTATTGATATGGGAATGTAATAGCATCATAGCAATAACAGTGACGTATTGCCGAATGGCTTCTTCATGCAGTTCATGCGAAGAACTGAAAACGTGTTTTGGCATAGCCATACCATAGCCATAGAAGAACTTATGACGTCAGTGTTCCTGTTCTAGAATAGCTAATGATTATGTATATGTAAACATGTGTACCTGCATGTTACTGTTTGTTTCAATTGTGTATAATTCAACAAGACGTGCCTTCACATTTTACACGATTGAGCCGCGTGCAATCCAGTTCTTTACAGTGATGTTGAAATAGCTGTTAACATAAACCGGTGTCCTGGCCGCGAAATTGCGAAACGTACCCGGTATAGCACAGGCGAGACTAAACCTCGCCCATTCGCTATTACCACTGGTCGAGAGCGAGCGGGCGGGGATTAAAGGTGTATCAATAACCTGTCAGTCGGCTGTTTTTTTCTCAAATAATAAATAAACCTGGCAAAGTGTGTGTAGTGTCCAACGAAAGCAATTGGAAACGTTTAACAAATATCACAAAATAATCACATTTTAATAATGATCCCTCTTGTAGGTAAGATGATACAAACATCATAACAGCCATAAACCTGTTAGGGTTGATTTTGATTAAGGCAGTAACCTAGCCAATTCATTCACCGCATCTTTGAGAAATCGAAATTTTAAGCATGGTAACTCAAATAAGCATATTGTATACATACTAACCAAATAAACTTTAAAATGTATGAGTAGTTGATAGTGTTCTACATGTGAGATGGAAAGTTGGCGGTCAGCAGGGACATCAACTTTGGAAAATTGTTAATGTCAACTCCTAGACACAATTTTTCGACGCAGCCTCAATGACTCATTGCCAGAAATACCCACAATGCCGCCAGGGAACTATGATCCGTCCGCTGCCATCACACCTGACCACACTTCTGGCGACAAAGATCACCACCTTACCCAGACACTTGGAAACCGACAACGCAACTTCACACCAGAGGCCGTCAAGTTCCCGCACACCGACGTACACAGGAATTCCTTAAACTATTGCAGATGTTGTCAACAAATTCCCCGAGCTTCGCTCATATTCGGCAAAGAAATGTGGCCGAACAAGGGCTCACATTCTATGCACAACATGTCAGGAGTATGAAGAGATGGCAAAGAAAAGTTCTAAAAATGGCACTGTGCCAATCGCAAGAGGCGTCAGGACGGACTGTAGTGATAAGCTGGAAAGGGTCATTGACCATGTGACCTCTGAACCGCACATGGCAGCTACAAGCAAGAAGAAGATGGACGAAAGGGAAGAGTGCACAACGTCGCATCCGTGGCTACGCGCACTCACTGCTTACAATAAGACTGCGAATGGGCGTCGACGTATACAACGACTGTCTAATCGAAACGGTCTCCGCCCGATCGTGGCCGACGCGATCTCTGGCTTGTTTGGCGTCGGACCATCTGTTGGCCACTATGCGACAATATGGCGCAGATGTGGAATTTGTTCCATTCACGCCCGCGTCTAGCGATCTACACTACAGGGATCCGAACTACTACAAGCAGATGCTGGATGTCATATACGAACTAGAGAAAGTGCGTCTGTCTCAAATGTTCAACCGATGCACGTTTGCAGATTGATGGCAGCTGTGACAGGCAAATGTTGGACCACAAGTTTGTAAGTGGACGGATGGCTAATAGTGATAGTAGCGTAACGAGTGTGTTCGTCGTCATGCATTCGCCAGAGAAGAACGGCGCCCCTGGACTACTGGAAGCGGTGAACAAAACTTTGGATCTGACCGGAGGTAAAGACACGAAGCTCGTCGGTGTCACCACTGACGGCGAATCGGCAAACACTGGCAGACATGGTGGGTTATGGCGTTTGCTTGCTGACCAAGTGCAGAGAGGTCTGGCAACTTTCTGGTGTGCTGCTCACCGGTCGGACTTAGCCATTGAGTCGGTCGTCAGCACCGTACCGGAGCTGGGCATCTGGAAGTCTAATCTACTGAGGCTCGTACGATTCTTCCGGACGCCGAGAAGGATGAATATGTTGTCAGCGCAAGCCGGGAATATCAAACAGTTCCCCTGGCACCACGATGTCAGGTTTGCCCAGCACGAGCTGCAGCTGGTGGATGGTGTGCTGAATAACCTACCAGTCTGCATTAAGGTGTGGGAACAGGTGCAGACACCAGAAAGTACCAGTGATAGAAAGGAGAAGGCTGAAGCCAAAGGGTTTCTGAAAATCTGGAACCACCAACAGAAGTGGATCACCTCACTGATGGGCGACATCCTGGATATATTTGAAACACTCCAGAAGAAGTTGCAAAGGAGTGATTTGTTCATTAGCGATCTTTTCACTGTGACTGGCGCTGCCGTCAAGAAGTTGAGATTGATGAGGAATGGACTATAGAGACGTGTTCTCTAACTACTGCATGAGTTTGTAATAAAAAATGTTTCTGGGATATATGTGTAACATTAATTTTATACCGAGATGCACTCGTCAGTGTGCAACCATATGGATAAAAAGATACTGATATATATATATATATATATATATATATATATATATATATATATATATATATATATATATATATATATATATATATATATATATATATATATATATATATATATATATATATATATACATATATATATATACATATACATATACATATATATATATATATATATATATATATATATATATATATATATATATATATATATATATATATATATATATATATATATATATATATATATATATATATATATATATATATATATATATATATATATATATATATATATATATATATATATATATATATATATTTTTTAAAGCTTTCATACATTCCTAAGGGTTATGTAAATAATCATTAATAATGCGTAAGCTGCCCTTTTTAAACATTTGGAGTGCCCTTTTAGGACATTGCCCCCCAGTGAAAATTCATTAAAAAACGCCCTGCAATCAAAGGTATCTTTGATGAAATGATTAGCGTTGCAAACTGTTTGTGCCATCACATCACATTATGACTATTGTGCTTCAGGGTCATTCTACAATAACATGATGCATTAGTGTTACGGAACTTTCGTATGGAATTTATCGGCAAAGAAAACCGCCAATACGATAGTTCTAATACGTGTCGACTTATAAAGGAACTCTTCTTCACGTCTGACACGACCATCTGAAGTTGTTATTCTCGCTATTTCTCGCAATACTTCCCAGTGGATGTCCCCATTGCCTGATCCTCTATTCTCAAGGTTTCACATCCGACATTCGACGTTTCTGGACAGGAGATGTTTATTACATGTCATCTACAAACGTCTCGCAAAATAAAGGTCGGACACATACATACCTCTAGATATAAAAGAAAATACACTGTTTTCCGAAGAAAACTCATAGATTACTTTTGTAAATTCTTGCTTTTAAAGAATTAACAGTGGTTATATTGGTCCACTGTAAATAGCAGACTATACTAATTACCATACAGATGCAGTAAGAAAACATCATTGAAAGGTTTTGGTACAGGGCGAATAAAGTTGTGTTAAGTGTGAAAGACTGTTAGCTTTCTCGCGAGTTCTTGGAAAGCCTTTCCGACTATCCGAAATTTATTCGTTTTGTAATTTCAGTCATCACCTGAGGATGTCAGGGACACATCATTGGTTAATTCCCCAATTACTAATCACATCGCCGTGGATGGGCGGAGGTCGGGCCACCTAACTGCAGAGACGGCGCTTTAAGCAAATACATCTCTAATATCAGTCCAATGAGCTAAACACTTCTTGTTCCTATCGTATCGGGACACGCTTAACTTCAAGATAATGTGTTTCTACACAATTTCCATTATTTTATTTACTGTATGTTTGACATGCTCCGTTTAGAAGATAAGCAGCTCATTTACAAGTCATTCGTATCAATGTCAACAGTCTTCATATGACCGAGTCACAATCGGTTTTCGTGCACTGCAGTGCTATAGTGGTTTTGGGTGTTTCACGTTAATACCTGGACTTTATGCCATTCTCGACCATTAATTAATACGTGGATTAAATCGTCATACCATGGTTTTGGAAGTATTTTTATTATTTTTTCGTGCTATCGCTTGGCAGATTTCAGTCAGTTCAGCAACGGTTCCACAAGTGTAACTGTCAACAAATTTGCAGAGATCACAATTGAATCCTTAGTCAGAATGTCAAATTCCGTACTGCATACTGTTGACTTCCTGGTACAACTACCAGTGTCCAGCTGCATTTCTATAGAGTCGCACACGCCAGTATTTTGTTGTAGACTGGGTATTACCGACGAGTGGTCAGCAGTGGTAAGGTCATTTGACAAGCGTTCTGGTGAACCACATCATCGTTGAGGATGTCCGCAAAATCGTTCACCCGGGGTTCGTAATCGACGCAATCGACGCACACATTGGAGTCGTCTGTGTCAGTTGTAGGCGAACACGTCGAATTCTCGGAGGAAGTCTTCATCCAGACCGGTGGTTTAAACAACGGCGTGAATCGTGGCTATGTGTTTGCATGTAGAATTTTGGATGAAGACATGCAACGCTAACTTCCTGTTTGCACTATCACACCACTTAGCAGAAGAATAGAAACAGACTACTTCATCAAACGTTGCTGAAACATAACTATCGGGCGTACATCTTATACGTAAATATTGCGTGCGAGCGTCACACGTTTTTCATTTATTGGGAATCATATCAACGCTTGGTGGTGGTGGGGGGTGCAAAGAAATGTTATCATTAAGTGGGACGTGTATTAATTATCAATATAGGATGTGACGTCATTGTCAATAATGAAAGCATCAGAAGCCCTGTGATCTAATGCGTGTCAGATACGTAAGATCGCAAGTAGCTTTCATAGGATCAAAAGATCAATCCAGGAAGATTGCTGATTGCCCTGACAATACGCGAATGTGACGAGGTTGTGTCCATGCATCCAGTTGAGCTACAGCTGTACCAAGCGTTTCGTCGGGTGAACACCAGGATAAAACGGACAAGACAGTGCTGCTAATTAAGCACCACACGACTATAATAAATGACCTGCCAACTAATAGTATGAATACGACAAGCGATTGTGGTAAGTAATACTAGTTGTAGAGTTATTGGTCTAACACCAACAGTTGGAGAACTGTTGGAAACGATCTTGCAGAACAGGCGGCACATCAAGCTTGTTAACAGATGCATGTCAACGCATTTGAATAAAAATGCAAATGTTTCACTTAATTCAAATGCAAATGCGAATGCAAATGCCATTTTCCAGGAGCGCATTCAAATATAAATGCAAATGTTTTGAGGCCGCATTCAATTGCAAATGCAAATGTTTAGGTTGCACATTTGCAAATGCATTTGAATTGATTTCAAACGTTTTGGCTTTATATTAACGATTTGTTTTATTTGGAGAAAAAACAACTAATGTATACAAACACAGCTTGTATGTATATTTCTTATGCAGCACTTGCTTGTTATGTAATAATGTATACAAACACAAATCATTATTAATTTATTTAATAAACACAGTAATATATTATTGTAACCACTACATACCAGTCCCACTACATGAACATGTCTGTAGAGTCATACACTGAGTCACACAGTTCCAGGCCTGCAGAGATGGTGGAAATGGGAGGGAGGAATAGACAATTGACAATTTACTGCGAACTGTGGCAGGAAATGACAGGCTAATCACTCAGGTAGGCCAGAATGGAAGGGGAACCCAAGACAATAAAGTGTCCACTGGTGGGGTAACTGGGAAGATAACCTGGTTGATAATTACAACTACCACTAATCATTCTCTCTGGCTGTAAATATTTAGGGCTGGCATTGCTAATGTTTACTCCCCCAATGAGCTGCCACCCCAACCCACCCAAACAGCGACAACACAATACAAGGGAGTCGTTTGTCTGCATTATTTGATTTGTTTCAATGAACACGACATCTCTGAAGCCAGTTCAGACCATTTGGTATTTTTATGTTGTGTGAATAACAACTCAGGCATTGACCAGTTGACATACAGAGCACTTTTTCAAAGAGCACTTTGTGAAAGTGGATTCACAGGTCAGTCAATGATTTCACAATCTGCTGAGGATACTGCTCACTACAGAGCAATTTTTCTTTCCAATGAAAAGTTGTGAACATGTGAAAGGAATCTAACAATAATAAATATGCAAAGAATGACGCATGCTTTTGACTGAACATTTGATTGTGCATTTGACAAATAAAAACGTTTGTGGGTCGCATTCAAATGCAAATGCAAATGTTTAAGGTATTCATTCAAATGCAAATACATTACACATTTTATGGAGGCATTTGAATGCGACCCATATTCAACTGCTCATTCAAATTCATTTGCATTTGTTAACAAGCCTGCGGCACATATCCGTTATCGCAGAGAGTCTACCGGACAACACAAGCGAACGAGCGAGCCACCAAGCAACCAAGCTATTCGGATTATCGCGTCGGACTAAATCAAAGGTTACCACGAGAATTGTGAGGGAATTCCTCTTCGCCGACGAGAGCACTCTTATTGCTAACAATGAGCACATGACGACCTTCAGTATGACGTTCAAGAAAACTGCTTCCTTCTGGTGACTAAAAGACTAAATTAAAAGCTGTGAAAGATATTGCGTATCTCGGAAGCAACATCTCCAACAAAATCTTAGCACAGAAATAAATTACAAAGCAGGAACCTCACTTGGACGACACCAAATGCCAGTGTCAAATACCTGGACGCAGTACCACAAAATAACTATGTATGCTCAATGTTGTACACCACGTCACGTAACTATATGGAATGGACACGTGTCTCGGGTGGGAGACGAAAGGATTCCAAAGCAAACCTGCATCACCAGCTCATCATTGACAGTTGAAAGAGATCATGGTATAGAGAAACACTGAAATCTCAAACGATGCCAAATGCCAACAGCCGAATGGGAAGTGATAATCTACCACCGATGCTCATTGGTGCGTCTCAACCGAATAAAACTGGGTACGACTACATGCCCGTCCTCGGTGGGGGTACGGGGGTTCTAGGGGTTCGAACGAACCCCATTTTTGAAAGCTTTGTTTCATTGCAACACTTTTCCGGAATCATCCCAGGAATCCCTGGCTGATTATGTACGTTCAAACCCCCCTTTTCAAAACCCTGAGGACGGGCCTGAGCTAGTTCAACCACAGCATAAACCAAATAGGGCTGGCACCATCAGCATCGCATGAGTGCGGCGCTGACAGACAGACGGCGACACACGTCACCAGTGTACCGTACCGGCAACCTGACCAGGCTGGAAGAATCTGCACGCGTCTGGCTTCAAGACCTTGAGAGCAACACCTAACCAAACACATTCGAATCATACGCAGACGAAGTTTTGCCTTCTACAGTGACCAAGAGAGGGCCGGCTGCGAAAACAAAGGAAACTCAAAATCTGACTTCGCCGTCGTCGTTGAATTCGATGGAAAGCCGGAGGAGCATAATTTGTTATGAAAACCAGTGTCTATTGTAAACATACGATTACATTACTACATCGTCGAAACAAACGGTTTGATATCAGCCCCGTAGGAAACAAAAATGTATTGCTAACGCAACGCCCACTCTGACTACGGTGGGTAAACACAACATTAAGCAATACACGCTCTATTACATGACTCAACACAGACGCCATTGTTGGCTGTGTAGATATTCTAGAGATGCAGTCACCGTGACGCTGCGGCAATTCAACGACCTGTCACTCTAGGTAGGGATCGGGGTTAGTTTTATAATGTATAGTTTTATACATACAGTAGCTGGTTGGATCCACATCCACGCAGTGTTATTTGCTCATTGATGCCATCTGGCATGACGTTTAAGATTGTTGTTGTCAGGTGGGTGCTCAGTTTTGCGGGAACAAACGTGGTAACTTGTATGCATGTGTACGAGAGTCTAGCTGTTGAACGCTATACTGAAGTTGGTTGTGCGTGGACAGAATATTTCGAATCTTTCTTCTTTCGTGCTGCTCCCTGGAAAAATTCCTGCGGACGCCCCTGATCCTTAATGATTAGACTAGGTACAAGTGGTGCACTCGTACCTGGCCCCCATAAAGAGGAAAGTATTTGTTTGCTCAGGAGAACTTGCCCGGTCTCTATTTTACACTGTATTTTCTTGTATTATTTTTTGGTATCATTGTTTGGTAATTCTTGCTTGTCAGTGTGAGCTGCAAGTATGTTTTTGTTTGTCATCATACGCTGTCTTTTCTTGTATGTATGTTTGCATGTATGCCGCCGTCAACAACAATCTGTGAATAATTATGCTCAAATATAATTGAATAAACGATAAGAAGGTATATGGGATTACGTCCAGTGTTAATACAACGCGACAATTAAACCAATTGTGAAAAAACACACACATTAAAATTGTTATAATGTGCTATTAGTCCTACCATTAATTAAGTATAATGTGTAAATAGTAGAACACGATTACAGATTACAGTTACCGATGTATGATTGTAACTTGCACATAGAAGATGAGTAATACATTTGTAATATTGTTTAGTAGTCAGTGTGTTTTAAGGACTGTTCATCGGGGGGGGGGGGGGGGGGAATCACAAAGCCTGTATTCACTTTCAGCACGCACTTAAAAAGTTACAAAACTACGGTGACATGTCGTTGTGAACGTAGAATCAGTTGAAGTACATGAACGAGATTTACCGTCGTCGGATAGTTGTTGTGTGTCGCCGAGTTCCGCCGTCACCACCCCTCCGCAGCCACAGCCGGCGTCGTGCAAGGTGTTTGTCAGCGTGCCCTGGTGGTGAAGACCGCCTTCCACGCTCAAGTCGACAGGCCGGTAGTTGACATCGCAGCTGTCATCACTAGACATGGCAGCTGTATGTTCAGAAAATCGTTCTTGAAACGGCACAGGAATTCAATAACGGTACACGTGTAGTGTCTGTGGCAAGGGTAGGTCTGATACAAACAAGCAGCTCGACGACTGAACCAAGGAACCGTCGGTCTCTGGCTGACGTGGATAATTGGTGCCTGGCAAAACATGCGTGACGCAGTAAGGTATTGTACAATAGGGCTACGGGGTACAGACCACAGTTGAACTTCCTGTTTATTGTGCGTATTAAATTGTGATATATTTAACAAGATTTGCCGTCCAAGCCAAAGGCCCAGATGGCAAGTGGACAAGGAAGCCATTGGCTTATTGAGAGTCCAACAATGTTCATCTACGTGTAACTCGTGCTCTCCTGAGATATGTGTCAACCTTGTGTAATGTCCGCATCGGTATCACACAATACAACACTGGTTTTGGACGGTTGTAAAGTGGTTTATTAAAAAATGTGCATGGCTGCCCAAGCAGCAGACGATACAAACCCCCTCAGACAGTTGCCGAAACAATCCTGTTGCAGCTGTTCCCGTCATACACCGGTCATTCTGTGCAACACCAACTTCGGTTTTAACGGCAATTTGTTCCGCACACTGTTTCTCTGTCTGTCTGTGTGTGTCTGTGTGTGTGTTTGTGTCTGTGTGTGTGTGTCTGTGTGTCCGTCCGTCCGTCCGTCCGTCCGTCCGTCCGTCCGTCCGTCCGTCCGTCCGTCCGTCCGTCCGTCCGTCCGTCCGTCCGTCCGTCCGTCCGTCCGTCCGTCCGTCCCTCCGTCCCTCCCTCCCTCCCTCCCTCCCTCCCTCCCTCCCTCCCTCCCTTGCAAAAATTATCCATGTCTCTGGCGACCACCGGACTGTAATGGTCCTAACTGTTACACGTTTTTAAACATATTCACGCTGCTAGCAGTTATACAATCCGCAGACAATTTGTTCCATTCATTTATCGTCCTCTGTCAGAATGAGTACTTCCTGATATCCAATCTACACGGATCCTTTATCAATTTTACCTCATGTCTTCTAGTTCTGCTATGTTTCTTGAATGAGAAAAAAAAATTATATCAATATCTTCATACCCGTTCAATATCTTAGACACTTCAAACAGATCTCCTCTTAACCGCCTTGTCTCTAGAGTTGTTAAACCACATTGCTATGTCAGGACCTATGTAACACTTAACATAACACTTTAGCAAACAACACACACACTTGTTTAATCTCAAACATGGCGGAGTCCCGTCAAGCTCTCAAACCGAGGCTCGTGACGTCGCCTGTCAATTAAAGGGTCATAGCAAACACAACACACATTCTCTCATTCGTTCTTCATAACTAAAATCTCAGTTCTGGAATCATTTTAGTTACTCTCATCTGTATGCGTTCAAGCGCATCTATATCCTTCTTACGATTATGGTATCCACGCGTGTATACAATATTCTAAATAAGTGCTAACTATAACTTTATACAGAGGTATAATTAACTTTTTTCCTTTTATGCTATGCTTCTCCTAAATAACACAAGAAATTTGATTACCCTTTGAAGCTGCAATACCACACTGCTCTGAAACTTTCATATCAGCGCTTATTGTAACTCCTAAATCCTTTTCTTTTACAGT
Source organism: Lamellibrachia satsuma (assembly GCA_033239005.1). Classification (NCBI taxonomy): domain Eukaryota; kingdom Metazoa; phylum Annelida; class Polychaeta; order Sabellida; family Siboglinidae; genus Lamellibrachia; species Lamellibrachia satsuma. The sequence goes on along the minus strand of BSQZ01000020.1, from coordinate 6,007,461 downwards.
AGTACACAGAATAGTATATCCCATTTGATAGTTTATATCCAAGTTCCCATGTCCTGCATGTAGGCATTTACATTTACCAAAATATGTCATTTCTCAGACCATTTCACTAATTCTTCTTTTGTCAATCATCCTTTGTTTTATCCAGTCAATTATGCCATCCCCGATACCATGGGCTTTTAATTTAAGTAGTAATCTTTGATGTTGCACTTTGTCAAAAGCTTTCTGAAAATCTAAGTAGATAATATCTACTGGCGATCCCACGTCTATCCACTTAGTGATTTCTTCCAAAAAACATAGCATATTTGTAAAGCATGACCTCGCTTTTAGGAATCCATGTTGAGATTAATTTAATAATTTATGCCTAACAAGGAAGTCCACCATATGGTCTTTAATTAACCTTTCTAATAATTTACAAATCACTGACGTTAAACTCACTGGTCTGTAATTCTTTGACTTATTTATTGAACCCTTTTTAAATAATGGCATGATGTTTGCTTCTTTCCATTCAAAAGGAACAACTCCCTCTTTTAATGACAAGTTGAACATTCTTGCAAGAAATTAAGCAATTGATGTGATGTGACATAAGTGATATGATGTGACATAAGAGCAATTGAACAGGCATATTCACAGGTTTCTTTGTAAAAGCTACTGGCTATGAGAGTTTGACAAAACTTGGTCAGCATGTCGATGAGATGATGACAGTTGCTGTGAAAATGTTTCAGAATTTTTGATGATCAAGCTTTCATATAATCAGACAAAACGTTAACATTGCCATCAATGCAATTTTGCACTATAGTCGATCGTCCTCACCACACGGTTGTACTATTTTTATATGCTTATGTTTTGGTCGTTGTTGTTAGCTTAATTGTGGATATTACAGGTAATTTGGATTAATTATTAGTTATAAGACATTTCTTATAATTTTTATAATTTGCAATTCCGATAATATAACGAGGGTTCATGTTTCTATATATACATAAATACATACATACATACATATATATATATATATATATATATATATATATATATATATATATATATATATATATATATATATATATATATATATATATATATATATATATATATATATATATATATATATATATATATATATATATATATATATATATATATATATATATATATATATATATATATATATATATATATATATATATATATATATATATATATATATATATATATGATGTAAAATTAACATATACTTTGAGCTCACGAATATATGTCTGAAAAATTCCAGATCCACCTGCCCCTTGCCCCCCCCCCGCGGACGCCCCTGCTCATGGTGGTTTCTAAAATAGACTACATTTTCTATTATGTGTCACGGTGACATCATTGTATATAATATCATTCAGTTATGGACGCAATGTCACATGAAGCATATGGAGCTCCAGTTAAAGAGAATGTGTTTTCGCAGCGATTACTGTTCATATTATAATTAAAGGTAATAATTAAGGGATTTGCTGCTCATGTAATAATATAATGTTCTTGGCACTAGAATAAACATTTGTAAATGATACTGCCCGCCAAAATGCGTTTAATAAGCCAGATACATGTGCTTGCATTTTTACTGTTTCGTTACGAAAAGTTGCGAAAACTGTTTATGGCGCGAAATGTAGGGCGTATTAAATTGTGATATGTGAATTTAAACAAATCATACAAGATTTAACAAGATTTACAGATTTAACAAGATTGCCATCTCGAACAACAAGTTCCAGATGGCAAGTGGACAAGGAAGCCATTGGCTTATCGAGAGTCCAACAATTTTCTCATCTATGTGTAGCCCGCCCTTATCAGACTGTCAATTCTATTTTTAAACATATTCACACTACTAGCATTAACACAATCATTTGGCAGTTTGTTCCATTCATTTATCACCCTCTGTGAGAAAGAGTACTTTCTCATGTCCAATCTACACTGCTCCTTAACTAATGCTGCTTTGTGTCCTCTGGTTCTACTGCCTTCTTTAAGTTTGAAGAACATATTCCTATCAACATCCTCATAACCGTTCACTATTTTAAACACTTCTATTTGGTCTCCTCTTAGTCTCCTGGTTTCTAGTGTTGTCAAACCACATTGTAATAATCGACTTTCGTAACTAAGGTCTCTTAATTCTGGAATCATCTTAGTTGCTCTTCGTTGTATTCTTTCTAGCTTATCTATGTCTTTTTTACGATACGGTGTGACATAAGTGCAAGCATATTCACAGGTGTCTGTAGAAGCTATTGGCTGTGGAATAGTGCATTTTTGACAGTTTAACAGGCGGAGGGATTTATGGGAAATGTTTTGCTATGGGCCATGTGGGCGAATGAATATTAAAAAATTTTTCAAAATTTAGGGCATCGCACGTCGGGGCATTTTAAAAGAGCTGGAGGTACGTGATTTTGACAAAACTTGGTCAGCATATCAATGAGATGATGGCAGTTGCTGTGAAAAGTTTTCAGAATTTTTGATGGTTACTTTTTCTTATAACCAGACAAAACGTTAACACGGCCACCGATGACAATGCAATGCTCTACTCTGGTCTTCTCCCTGTCCGTGCACCGTTGCGTTTCGCGACGAAGAGGAGGAAAAAGGAGTTAGATAAAGCAACATTGGCCACTGAAAGACCAAAACGGACGTTGGGATCGTCTGAAGACTGTCTTAAAACTGAAACTTGTGAAAGACAGTGAAGTGGCAGAAGTTCTACTCGAACCCCGGGGAACGTCCCTATATGCTATGTCTATATCATGTATATGTACCGCATGTGGTGCCTTCACACAGTTCAGGTTTAGCACCAGTTAAGTTGTTTCAGAATGTCTGTTTACAATATAAATTAAATTAAAGATTAGTTGCATTGCGTCGGATAATTATGCAATGACGCAAGGGACAACGCAAATACTAGTACTACTAGTTTGTAGAAGATTGTCTCGCTCGATTCGGGTTGCAAGCTAACCTGTAAGCCTGGCATTACTGTTGCAAAGAGAGTCAATGTCGAGGACACCATTTGATTTGTAGCCACAGGCATGCACACACACAAAATTTAGTGCCTGCATGATGCATAGCCATATGTGCCCATATTGTGGTATGTTGATAATCTCCACGGCATATGCGTGGCAGAAACACACTCATGTAGTTAGACTAGTGTCAGGACAGTAGTACAGTGTAGTAGTATTATGTTATTCTTTTCAGGTGCACATTTTTATACATAATGTCTGATGAGTAATGTACACTAAGTAATTGTCAGGTACTTTGCCTTGGCACAGTTTATCTTGCTGGTTATTCCATGTCCAGTATTTCACCAAAACATTGATCCCCACTTCAATGAAATTACGTACATTTTTCATTATCTAAGACATGCAGTGTGCCTCTAATTCAATGTGTCAGCTTTGAAATTTTTATCAAATGCTATTTAAAGCTGCACTAAAGGAGCTAATCACTTGTAACATTAAAACAATATTAGAAATTAATAATAAAATATACACGCTGTACATTTATTTGCTAATTTTACTTTGGGGTGATTTTCAATTTTTTGAAATAAACCAAATGGTGATATTCTTGATTAATCTGATTTTGATTAAATTTGGTATCCATGGTGGCAGTGTACATGCTTTGATAAATTATGGGAGTAAAGAATCGGCCGATTGAATAGTAGCAAAGTGAAAAAGTGTATTACATGGTACATCATAATTTGAACAAACTTGTAAATAGTCACCGAAAGATGTGGAAGGAAGAACTGTTATGGAAGAATGGTTGTTTTAAGTTAAACTGCAATAACTGTTGTAATGGCACTGGAAGCTTCAGTGAGTCACTACTGTCCCATCAGTGCACACAGATAAGCATCAGTCCAATTTAATGTGGTATCAGGTAATGTGGTCTGATGGCAGATATAAGATCCATTGAACCTGTGTTAATTGTGTACTGTATTGCCCTGCCTCATTGACACATCTGGTGTCTCATTGTTAAATGTCTCCAATTGGTCTGTAATGTAAAACCCTTGTGGACTGGCAGTAATATACCAGCCCTCCTGATGTGAATTGTGCTTGTGGACAAATGCTCCTATATCAGGCAGAAACCCAGCATTTGACAATACATATCCAGAAAGCAACTGATGATCAAAGTGAATAACATTTTATATACTATATAAACTTGAACTTCAGTATTGAATAGGAACAGTATAAACATTATCAATTATGGATGTTCATCACATATTTACGAAGTAATCTTTTCCTGGTTTAAAAAAGTCATTAAATATATTGTTATAAACACAAATTTAGCATCATCACATCCTTTCACACACAGAGTTTGAATGGTTCTGAAGAAAGAGGTGCAGGAAGAGAGAGGTGGATTGAAAGAAAAGGGGTGCAGGGAGAAGAAAGAGTGCATTGAGAGGAAGAGGTGGAGGGAGACGTGGCATAGCAAGATTCAGCAGAGCAGATATTGTTTGCATGACGAAACTAGGAAGTCAGAGAAAGGAGCAGCTACAGGTAACATTGTATTTAGATCGCAGTACACACTTTTAATAGCAATAATACAACTGATGACGTATTGAATTGAATTGAAAACCTTTATTATCCATTAAATGTATCACATAAAATGGAAAATACAAGGGTTTCTGTATTCTTAGCCTCATTTTAGGTATTTCTGGGCATACAATCAATTGTAGTGAAATAAGTTATATCAAATAAATTATACAGTATAATATCTAAACATCATAGTAATACACCCAGCAGAGCTGAGTTTGTGCTTGATTACCCTAATTTTCACATGCTACCTATCACTGACAAGCGCATATCTGTATCAGCACCATATTTAAATACAGAAAACATGTTTTATTATTATAGATACAATATCAAAGACATACAACTTAACAAATCGATGATGAAGATGTTATCTATTGATCAACATTTCAAATTGTGGGCCAAATATTATAGACAGTAATAAGGGCACATAATATCCATGCAGCAGGAGGCAGAGGGACAGAGGTCAACTGAATGGGCGGCCCGGCTGCCTGCGGTCTGCCTTAAACAATGAATTAACAAGACTAACTGGAAAGAAACCCTCTGTTGCCATAAAGGCCAAAAAGGTGGCATAAAAGCCTGCATCTCCTGCAGGCCGCCCTGTTGACTTGAAAGAGCAAAAGCCCCTTTCTGACTTGGGTATGTGGTGCCTATACCAGCCAGGCGAGCTGGCGGGAGGTCGCCGCCGTGCTACTAACCCAGTGTGGACCCTCAACGTGTAAAGGCTCGGTCGCTCTACGACTAAACCTGTGGAGCCTGTCCTGTACTATTTGCTGGACGGGCCGGCCCGTTGGTTTGTCCGGGAAGACCTGCTTGTGGTTCCCCGTGACACAGTGTTACCTCCCGGCGGCGTGCTTCGCTGAGCGCCACAGCTCCTCTTTTCCGATTGCACTTCAGACAGGTTAGACGAACAGTGCCTTTACAGTGCCCTTGGCTGTTGTCCAGTCGGTCTACGCTAAACTTATGTGTATCCTTGGGTGCTCTTGCTCTGTGGGCTGCCTGTCCTCCTGCTTATCAGCAGGCATATATATATATATATATATATATATATATATATATATATATATATATATATATATATATATATATATATATATATATATATATATATATATATATATATATATATATATATATATATATATATATATATATATATATATATATATATATATATATATATATGTATGTATGTATGTATGTATGTATATATATATATATATATATATATATATATATATGTGTATATATATGTGTGTATATATGTGTATATATATATATATATATATATATGTGTATATATATGTATATATATGTATATATGTATATATATATATATATATATATATATATATATATATATATATGTATATATATATATATGTGTGTGTATATATATATATATACGTGTATATATATATATATATATATATATATATATATATACATATATATATATACATATATATATATATATATATATATATATATATATATATATATATATATATATATATATATATATATATATATATATATATATATATATATATATATAGTTTGTGCTAAATAACATGATTTCATGATAATTTTTTGTTTTTGGCGACCAAACCCCTTACCTTTAAACGTCGTTGTAAAGTGGAGGGAGGGCCCCGGGTGCGAAAGTATTTTCTTGGATATTGAGGGATGGTGGCAACTTATACATAACATAATATACACACAATACACACAAAATATAGTGGGGGTCGCCGTCTCCTCCCAGCCCCTCCCCTCGATGCCGACGCTTACGAATATGACTGGCGACTAGAGAATCGTTATAAATGACTGTCTGGGTAGGCCTGTGGCTGTGCCTGTGCCGTGGCAATATATCCGAATCAGGCAGTCCAATATTATAACATCACGCGACCCAGACAAATGACCTCAGCTGTGTGTCAGCATGTTAAAAATGATCGAAGACGTATACCTGTCTTACTAGGACGTGAACCATTCGCTGCTTCTGCCTTGCTCGATGGGTTGTGTGAGTGATCCACAGTCTAGTAGGCGTTTCGGTACCGCTGCAGTATTTATTATACGTCGTCATCTACCGGCCTGTTATATAAAAACACTTTGTTGACATCGGCGCTGTTGATTGCGGACCGAAGTACGGGGCACCCTAAAAGGCGGGCAAATAAAAGGCGGGCAAGTATTAACAAGTCAAGGATGCGTAATAGTGCCGTGCTGCCGCTTTACATGCGCTGTAGTTATTGTTGTTGCTTTTCGTGCGTGATTATGTACATTACGATTTCTGTTATCAACAATTTAACAAATGTAAAATAAAAGTTAAATAAGAACTCAACATTTGTCGAATGTAAAAAACCTCTGACATACATGTACCATGGCTTTAATTGTTGCATCTGTCAGAGTAAAAGACCAAGTAGAGCCTAAAGCACCTTCCAAATGTCAGTAAGAATTAAGATCGTGTTCAAAGGTGATCGAATTGTAGTGCCAACTGCGATGCGGAAAGTTGTGTTGAAGAACATACACGAAAGTCACTTGGGAATAGTGAGATGTAAACAACTAGCAAGGGATGTTGTATACTGGCCTGGAATGAATTCGCAAATTGAAGACATGATTTCCAACTGTTCCACATGCCAAGAAAAAAGACGGTGTCAACAGAAAGAACCGCTAATGCCGAGTGAAGTTCCAACAGGTCCGTGGAAAATACTAGCAACAGATTTTTGTACTGCAATGGAACAACCTATATGGTCACCATCGACTATTATTCCGAGTACATCGACGTAGAAGAGTTGAAAGATGACTCGTACAGTTCAACAGTCGTTGAGAGACTGGCGAAGCTCTTCTCAATGCACGGAATACCGGAGAAGTTACTATCCGACAACGGTCCTCAATTCAGCAGTCATCACTTCGCACAGTTCGCAACTGAATGGAACTTTAAACACATCACAACAAGTCCAAACATGCATCAAGCTAACGGGATGGTTGAACGAGCAAACCAAACAGTCAGGAGAATGATAGAGAAGATGAGATGAGACAAAGTCCAGATGTATGCAGGCTTACTGAACCTGAGAAATACGTCGAGAACAGCAGAAGCCGGTTCACCAGCACAGAGACTGATGGGAAGAAGAACAGCTACGAAGGTGCCCACCAGTGACCAGCTGTTACAGCCAAAGACTATCGAGACTGAGAGAATAAGAGAGACGTTACAGACGAACAGAGACAGAGCGAAACTGTACTATGACAGAAACGCGAAACCATTGCAGGACTTGAGAGCAGGTAACAACATAAGAGTCAGAGATGGGAAGATGTGGAAACCAGCACTGATGCTACCACAAGAACAACAACCGCCACACCTCAGGTCCTACAACTTGCAAGCCGAGTCAGGAAATGTGTGGAGAAGAAATCGTAAGGATATACTGAAGACCAAGGAGCGAGAGATGAGCTACCGTCGCGATCCTGTGCAGTATGAGGATCCGGAGACACAGATCCCAAACCCAATCCCTCCTGCCCTACAGACAAACCCTCCAAGTCCCGAGAGAAAGTCCAATATCCAATACCTGAGTTACCTAACTGTCCCACACCTGAGATAGTCCCACAAACCAATGTAACGGGATCGAGAACCAGGTCGGGTAGAGAAACAGTTAGACCAGCCAAGTTCAGAGATTATGATATGTCATAATTCATAGCTAGTACAATGTTTGATTAGGATTTATGATAATGTAATTTGACATTGTTCGCATAGCATGTAACACAGTATAATTTGATGTTCACAGGGATTGTTCTCATAGTTGTAACGTTGGCGTAGATGTAGAACAGACAGACATAGCTAGCATTGTCAGAACTTGTAGCTTTATTAGTATTTGTTGTTGCAACAAAGGGAGGTGTTATGTATTCGTATTGTATACTAGCTTGATACAATATCGGGTATGTTATACCCGATGACAACCCCTATATGTTTTGCCATTTTTGTAAGATCAACTTCCTGAGGATCAGCACGTTCGCATAATAAACGTTCTATGTTACATTACACTCGTTGTGATATAGTATACGAAATATACAAACATAAGAACATAACAGACGGTGGTTCGATTCCACCTCCGCCGTTTCGAAGCTTGGGCAATTTCGTTCACCACACTTGGTCCAAACTCCTGCGTTAGCTCAAGATTGGGCTGTTTGGAGTATAACTACTTGAGACTTGATTGGGCGATAGCGCTGCACAATTAAAAGATCGGTAACATTCAACAAATGTCGAGTTGTTATTTAACCTTGGTTTCATATTTTTCAGAAATCGCAATGTACACACGCACGCACGCACGCACGAAAGCCAACAACAATAAAAAAGACAATAACTACGGCGCATGTAAAGCGGAAGGACGGCACTATTATGCATCCTTGTCAAATCTTGCCCGCCTTTTACTTGCCCGCCTTTTAGGGTGCCCCCCAAAGTGCATCCTCACCAGGTAACTACATGAAGTCAGACCGTTGCCGGTGATCTCGGCCTGAGTGATCTCGGCCTGTTTTGGTGAACTCGGACAGTGACCTCGGCCTGTGCGGCAGTGAATTCGGCTTGTACAGCAGTGATCTCGGCCTGTCTTTTATTACGGGCCTTGTTATAGTAATGTAGGCCACATTTATCGATACAAGAAGTTGTATCATGTATTTATTGTTACGATAAATAATGTTCATTGCAATAAAGATGTTTTTTGACGATCGGTCTGGATCTTATTCTTAGCCGATATAGGTGTCGCAATGACGTCACAAATATAATATCCCGTTAACATTTACCATGCATGCAGTGATTAGTTTTTAAATATTATTTGTACGTTAAAAAGTGGATGTCATAATAATGTGCTTCCTACTCTTACTTTGTTTTATTGAGCTGATCTTTTAATTTTGTCTATCTTTGATTCGTGTGAGTAAAGAGTGTGTAGAAGCAGGCGGTAGCCCTTGGCTTTCTGCTCTTGCATTGTTTCATTGAGCAGATATGTTCGTGTTGTTTGTCTGAACATGGCTTCCGATGTAAGAGCGACGTGTTCTATAAAGATGGTTGGTCAGAATGGGCTACGATTGGCAAGAATCGTAGCCGCCACCCAGCTTGATAAAGAGGGGCTATCGAGGACTCAGCTCTGGATTTACTTACAAGTATGATGTTTGAATTGTTTGTGAAAGTACGACTATAAGAGTTTAATAGTTGATAAAAAATACGACTACAAGATTTTTATTGTTTGTGATCGTGATCGTGATCATGAATCGCGAGCCTTCCGCGTGTCTCCGTTGTTTACGAATTGTGCGTGAACATCAAGATCGAGGCTCTTTTGTGCGACAGGTGCAACTTATGGCAACACAGAGTGTGCGGGACAAGGATGTTGCATGCGTTATGCAGTCCTATTCACTTTTGATACTATATAGAAATATACAAAGGTAATATTGGTCGAACTACAATAATTTAATTGTAAATAATTTATCATGCAAACCCTGCATTTTTTGTAAATTCAAGTGGCTGGCACGAGTGAACACAACCCGTAGTTATATAAAGTTATCATAATTTTACATAATTGCATATTGCTTCAAATGTGTTAATCGGTGTGTTTTTGTACTAAAACCAGTCATGGTCTTCTTGGCAGGTGCACACACCGGTATCACTGCCGTCGCCGCCGCCACGATCGCCACCATCGCCAACCCGCCTGTCACAGGCACCTAACAACACGGCACATGTGATGCATTAAGTGTTAAGTCTCTCCAAACAGTTGCCTATCTTTCTACTCTACTTCTATAATATATATATATATATATATATATATATATATATATATATATATATATATATATATATATATATATATATATATATATATATATATATATATATATAATTCATATTTTAGATTGTATTCATGATTTTATATTATGATTACGATTTAATTGTATTGTGTGGTATGTGGTTATAATAACATTTTATATAATTTCTAATTCTTTCTTGGTTGGTTTCCCCCATCTTTGCTGTTATTAAGTTGATTAGATTTAGAATTGCATAGGTTACGTCACAACATTTATGTATTGATTTTGAGGAAATTATAAATAAAAATACACACTTTCTACATTATGTTTGCCGATGATAATTTATAGTTTTAATTTATATATCTAAATATGTCGGATATAACTATAATAAAAAGGCCCGTTATAGAAACAGGCCGAGATCGCTGTCAAAAATAAGACAGTCCCACCATGCGCCATACAATATTGAACATTATTGAGTCGAGTATATATATATATATATCAGTTATCACAATACATAATCAACGTTTTATTTTACAAACACTTATTTCTGGCCAACATCACTCCCTCAAACAGGCCGAGATCACTGACTAGACAAGAAGAAGCTTTAACGTCGGTTTTTATAGAAAATTACAGGCCGAGATCACTGCCCCACAGGCCGAGATCACTGCCCCACAGGCCGAGTTCACTGTCGGACACTTATTTCTGGCCAACATCACTCCCTCAAACAGGCCGAGATCACTGGCTATACAGGCCGAGATCACTGCTGTACAGGCCGAATTCACTGCCGCACAGGCCGAGGTCACTGGCCGAGTTCACCAAAACAGGCCGAGTTCACTGTGAAGCAGTCAGACCACATTGCACTTCAGATTATTGTTTCTACGAATGTAGAGCATTGTGGCGTATGAAAGATGTATTTTATGTGACATCAATGCAGTTGAGCAGCTAGGCATAGGCCTATTAGCATTTTGTAGTAGAAGCTATTAGCAATGAAATGGCGCCTAAAGAGACTAATTAATAGGCAGTGCTATATTTGCTGGTAGTTCTGCCACTCGACACATGGACAGCACATATGCACTGTGATTAATACATTGCCATTGGTAAATATTGAAGGGTATCGTACGACGTGCATGCAGGTGTTTTAAAAGAGCTGGAATTGTGCGATTATGAGTAAACTTGCTCAGTATTTTAGTGACACGAAAGCATTGCTTGTACGGTGTAAGAAGCTATAGACAACAATCCCACAGCTTGTTTCATTACAGGATTGGAAGGATCCAATCCTGTAACGAAGTAAGCTGTGCTTAATAGTTTCTTAAACATGTTACTGATTTTGGGTGCTGTTCTATTCCACGGAGCATCAGAATTTATGAAAGATAGTGTCATCACGCAGATACTCTAAGTTTATGAACCTACTGAAAACTGCTTACCTCCACTGAGGAATTTTGCTTACTTTTTATGAGCATGTATTATAATTATTTGCAGAATCTTTATCAATGCAGCATGACGCTGCTAGATCATAAGATGTGACATCTCATTAAATCTTGTGCAGGGTGCACATGTTGTGCACGGTCCAGCCCAGTTAGTGTGAGGCTGGTGTGTGCACGTGGAATGCATGAGCAAGTGCTGCTGGTGAAATTTGAGGGGTGGACATTGCTCATTTTGTCAAAACATGTGTTACCAATGCTAAAACCTGCAAAAATGGATGACCTTGGCTGATCACTGCAAGACAAGTCCACTATATTAATTGCATCCATCTGGTGGGTAGGTTCCGTAGCACCAATGATACCATCACCAGGAACCAATAGAGGCATACAAGCGGTCAGACAGTGCATCACCAACTTGCCAATAGAAATTTTCATAAAAGGACTTCATTAACTACCCGCATTTCTTTTGTTGTTCAGTATAGCTATGCCCACTTTGGGGAGCAACAAACACACACATTTATTGTATGTGTACTGACCACCATCATGGCACCATGCATGGCGATTCTGAACAAAACTGCCACCACACCGGCTTCCTCACACTAAATGAATGTCCACTTCTGTCAAGGCTCCACTCAATACTCTAACAACAGTGAACAAATGTTTGTGCATGTCACAGTGACAGGCTCTGCTTCACTCTCATTCTAGTTAACTAGGGAATTTTTTTTCAAGACACTTCCCATAACTGTTGCTATTATTACTACTTCTAGAAGGAAAACAAAGAAAAAAGGCCATTTTCTGAGCAGTAACAATGGTTTCTCCAACTTTATTTGAAGCTAAATTAGCAATTCGCTAGACAATAAGAAATACGCAGGTGCTTTTATAGATCTCAAGAAAGCTTTTGACACTGCTGACCATCAATTGCTTTGTAAAAAAACTTTAATATTACGGCATTTGTAGAATTGCATATAATTGGATAAGTGATTACTTTGCTAATCGTAATCAATACGTAAGCATTGATGGCTGCAGCTCAGGCCAGGAAGGAATAAAGTATGGAGTGCCATAAGGGTCTGTACTTGGCCCTAAGCTATTTATTCTGTACATCAATGATATGTGCAATGTATCAATATTGATAACATTTATTGTGTTTGCAGATGACACAAATATATTCTGTTCAGCCCATAATGTAAAACAACTTGAATGTATTATGTCGAAAACTTTCTAAATTGCACCTATGGTTCTCAATTAATAAGTTGTCCTTGAATATAACAAAGACCAACCATATGTTATTTTCTGGTCAAGTACGAGTACCTAGTATAAGAATCAGGATAAAAAAATATACAGATAACAAGAATAACTCCGCCATTGCCGGTCATAATCCTGGATGAGAAAGGACGGGAGCTGTGTGTGAGGTTAGCACCCTCAATATGTAAGAAAAATTCAAGCTACAGAAACCAATACCAAAGAACAATACGTCAATGGTGCGAGGAGTGAAGTAGCCCAGGAAACTGGGACCATGAAGGATGGCAGCCAAACCCAGTCGGGAGCTGACGACCCGGCAGTGGAGCTCCTCAAACCGAAAAAAACAAGATACAAGTGGGCTCCTGGAATGTGAGAACACTATATCACGCAGGATAGCTTCAGCAAGTACTGTGGTAGATAGAAAATTACAACATGGAACTGTAATGCATGAGCGAGCCAAGATGGACAGACTCGGGGAAGAGGACCCTGACCTCGGGACATACCTTACTTTATTCAGGCCGAGCAGATAACCTGCACAGAGGTGATGTTGCCAGCACTGTGACGAGAAAGGTGAAAAACCTCTACTGGAGCGGAAGCCAATCAACGACAAACTGCTCAAGGCAAGATTCAACTCCAAGTTTACAAAGCTAACAGTGATCGTATGTTATGAGGCGGACGCAGAGTTCTGTGACCAGTTGGAGGAGGAAATCCGTACAACACCCCGGCATGATGTATTCATGTGATAGTCAATCAGAAGTGGAGACGATCACTTCAGGACGTGAAAGCCAGATGCGGAGCTGATGTGGGGAGTGACCATGTGCTGGTAATGGCAACACTGTCCTTGAAGCTACGGAAGACACAAAGAAGAGATGAGACAATGGCGATTTGACATAGGAAAGTTAAAGAACCCTAACATAGAGAAAGCTTTCCAGTTGGACTTGAAAAACCACTTCCACATTCTCCAAGAGGAACAAAAATAAAAAATTAGCATCGACAGTTTCAATCAGGCACTGACGGAAACAAGCAAAACACGTTTAGGGGCTACAGAGTAGATACTAGATACAGCTACAGAGTTGATACTTGGAACTGGACAAAGAAGTCAAAAGGAAGACAAAAGCAGTGCATTCATCGAAAATCTGGCGGACGAAGCAGAAACAGCAGCACAGACACAGAACATGGCGCACTGTACAAGATAACCAAAATGCTGAACGGCAGTTTTAAAAATAGCGATGTTCCAGTGAAAGATGTGGATGGGAATGTTGTCACAGGTGAAGCAAAACAGACCCAGAGATGGAAAACACACTTCGAGACCATCCTCAACAAGGAAGCACCAAGAAATCTAGCAGAAATTCCAGAAAACAAAGAGGACCTGCAGGTCAGCACAGACCCACCATCTGTTGAAGAAGTGAGGAAAGCAATCAGGACCATGAAGTCAGGGAAAGTGTGTGTGAGTGCAGAGATGCTGAAAGCTGGAAGAGAGGTCACAACAGGAGCCTTGACCGATATCTCTGAAGGTATATGGAGACGAAAGAAACATCAGGTGACTGGAAGATTGGGGCTGATCGTCAAATTATCAAAGAAAGACCTTGGCCTTTGCAAAAACTCTATTGTCTATCACTAGCAAAGTTTTCAGTAGGGTGATCTTTAACAGAACTTCAGAAGCCCTTGACCCACTGTTGTGCAAAGAACAGGAAAGTCTTAGGAAAGGAAGATCCTGTGGGGACCACATCTTTACTTTAAGGCAGATCGTGCACCAGTGCCAGGAATGGAACACGCCATTCGACACAAATTTTTTCGATTTTGAAAAGGCTTTTGACAGCATTCACAGACTCTCTCTGGCATATACTCCAGCACTATAGAATCCCCCAAGATTGTGTGTATAACCAAACTGCTCTATGACGATTTTAGGACCAAGGTCATTTGCGGCCAATATCTGACAGAAGATTTTGAAATCAAGACCGGAGCGAAACAAGGATACATACCCTTCCTCTTCTACCTTGAAATCGACTGGGTCATGAAGGAAACAGCACTAGGAGACAAAAGCGGCATCAAATGGACCTTCACAGAAACATTAGATGATATAGACTTTGCAGACGACATCTCTTCTGTCGCACTGCTACGGAGACATTAAAAAAAGGCAAGGAACTTGCCAGAAATGCGGGATCCACCTGTTCAAGAGCAACGTACTGAGTATGCTACTATACGTGGCGGAATCATGGAAGGTCACCAAAGCCATATGCTGGTAGTTTTTCAAAACAAGTGCCTCAGGAAGACAAAGCAAATCTACTGGCCAAACAAAATCTCATACACGGAACTCCATGAAAGAACAGGTATGCAGCCCATCTCTCTCGAGGTTAAACGCTGCAGAAATGGATTGGACATGTCTGCAGAATGCCGCTGACATCCACTCCAAGAGTGGCCATGCGCTGGACTCCTGGTGGCAAGCGAGCGAGGGGAGACCCAAGGAAACATGGAGATAAGTAGAGCGAGAGATGATGGCTCTCGGGTGGTTGGGGCCAGGTGACGAAGCTTGCAACGGACACGCAACATTGGCATTCTTTGGTGTTGGCCTTATGTGTGATCCACACGAAGAGGATTAAGTAATGAGAGTATGCATCACAACATTTCTTGGCGTTCTTGTCGATGAGTCATTGAACTGGAAACTACTGGAATATCGAGGCATGTACAGGCTTTATCTACTGTACTGTGTGGAAATATGGGGTAACACCTATTCTACAAATTTACAACGTGTAATTATGTTGCAAAAAAGGGGGATTCGTCTTATGCACAATGTTGTGACCATACAATGTCGTTATTTTACAAATCTCACATGTCAAAGTTTACCGTAGAAGGGATATGTCATTGATTATATATGCTACTAAACAGTGGAATTCCTTGCATGTCAGCATAAATAATATTACATTGTTGAACCATTTTAAAGCATATTGTAGGAAAACGTTGTTAGAAAGTTATTGCAAGCAGAGTGAATGGTGACTGTGTATGTATGAATATGTATGCATGTATACACGTCTATATGTATACATGTATATGTGCATACATATAGTGTACTAATTATATGATTCACCTGTCTTTCCAAATTTTAGTACTTAATAGGACGGATTCAGCTTCCTATTTAATATTGTAGACAAGGGAGTAACACAACATTGTAAGTATTCTTACTTCAATGTTACTCCTTTCAAAGCTTTTACTTTTATTCTATTCTATGTACTTTGCTTATTATATATATATATATATATATATATATATATATATATATATATAATTTGTGTGCTTGATTTGTTTGAATAAACGCTTTTGACTTGATTGCTTTCGAAGCTTGTTCATTTTTTTGCTATCTTTATTTATAGGATTTTACAAGACAAGTGAACTGATACTGCAGGTGCATTAACTGTGTCAATGACCTGCAACACATTAACAACGAAAGTGCTAGAAAATAATAAATAACTGGGATAATTTTCATACACACAAATTATTGTTATAGTTAACCTTTGTAATGTAAACAAATTCAGCCGCCTTTTGGTCAACAGAACTATAATGTCCCTCTAGTGATACTTTCATTGGCTGATTCTACATTGGTTATGTTATCATTGACTAAATCTTCTTTAACCAACTTCTCTGTGGCTGACTCAACATTTATAACATAAGTCAATTCTGCAGCGGCCCTTTGTGAAACATTCTCATCAGCTGCGGTTGTAAATGGAACATTCTCATTGGACAATTCAGCAACGTCTGGAATGTTCTCAATGCCTGATTCCACAACCACATTACTGCCATCAGCCAGTGCAGCCTCTGCAACACTACTGCTTCCTGCCTCGGATTCCACGAGACGGTCTCTTTCTACAATGACATCACCACCTTTCACTACTTCCTGTTGATCGGTTTGTTCTTCCACCGACTCCTGCAAGACCTTTGACTCCGTGGTGAAGTTCACGGATACAATCTCTCTGATCTGACTGCAGGCAGGAGATGCTGCTGACATAATGATAGGCTGTAGAGGAGGTGGAAGCAAGTCTGCATCAGTCGTCTCTGCATCAAGGTCAACCTTTGTCTTGGACGGTCGAATGACCAGCGGCGTCCTCTGTAGAACGGCACGGATCTCCTCGCTCATGTCAACGCTGAAGCTGCTCATGTCTTGCTGCAAAAAACATAGAAAAAGCATTACTACTTTCTACATATCCTCTTTGTACCCTAGTTGGTGCATGCGGCCACAACACATTATCTATGTGTTTAAGTATTAATTGTTTATCATGTTACAAATTTCTTTTAAGAAAACAGTATTATAAAACATGTAGTGACCACTATTATTTCATCGCATTCTCTCTTAGTAACATTTGGCATAATGTTACTGTACTAAATTTAGCATACTGCTGTTGCACCAAACAATCAACTGTAATCTGCAGGGATGAGATTTTTCCTGGATTTCCGGTTTTTACAGGGCGAAAATAACGTTTTTGTGATTTGTGTGAATCCGATTTAAAAATCCGGGGGGGATATAACGTGATTGTATTTTTCGTTTGCGGTTCGTGTTTTTGCTGGAGAACTCTATCCCCAAGTGTTACTACCCATGTGTTACTTCCCATTGACATCAACAAACATTTCTCCAACTATTTTCGATACAATCACTGTGGTTAGATGAATATGCAGTGTGTTGACCCTCTCCTTCAATGGGATCATTTGAAAGAAACAAGACTTGCATCTGCGCATTTTATGATGCTAAATGACCAGGAAAGGTATATATCACTTCAGTTGGAAATCTGGTTCATATATGCCCCATTGAGAGCCACCCACTCCTACAACCACACAAATGGCTAATAAAATATAATAATTTTATTAGTTTCATGAATATTTTCTTGCCCCATCTATTAATTTGGTCAGATATCGATTGAAAAAATAGGTTATTTTTTACTATCCATTTATCCAATCGGGGGCCGAAAATTCTAATTAGAACCTACATCGACTATTCCTCAGTTTTTTCTTTCAATTCAGGATGACACATCAAATTCAAAGTCTAATTTATATCTGAAGTTGTTTTCATATGTGTCCCACCCATTAATTCATTAAGAGGGTCATGCTAGAAGTTAAATTCTGAGCTTTTTCACGAGTGTTTAGTGGGCAATAATATGCACTAAATCTAATATGCACTCATTTTATATCTCATATTTTTGGGGGGTGGTGAGAGGATGAGGTTAAATATCGTTCACACCAAATCAGAGTATTACTTTACTGGGGACAGGCTAATTTTAAAAAAATCGATGAGGCAAAATATTTTCAATTAAAGCTATAATCTACATAAGAAGACTTAAGAATTTACATTCTATTAAAATATGAAACTTACATATATAGTGGAACCCAACTGTCAAAATGTTGATGACACTTGTTAAGTATGTTAAAAACCATGACCAAACCAGATGGATCAAGCAGTTTACAGCATAGCTGTTAGATAACCCTGTAGGTTGACCCACAACTCCTCCCAATGTGTTAGATAACGCTGTAGGTTGACCCCCACTCCTTCCAATCTGTTAGATAACCCTGTAGGTTGACCCCCACTCCTCCCAATCTGTTAGATAACCCTGTAGGTTGACCCCCACTCCTCCCAATCTGTTAGATAACCCTGTAGGTTGACCCCCACTCCTCCCAATCTGCTAGATAACCCTGTAGGTTGACCCCCACTCCTCCCAATCTGCTAGATAACCCTGTAGGTTGACCCCTACTCCTCCCAATTTGTTAGATAACCCTGAAGGTTGACCCCCACTCCTCCCAATCTGTTAGATAACCCTGTAGGTTGACCCCACTCCTCCCAATCTGTTAGATAACCCTGTAGGTTGACCCCCACTCCTCCAAATCTGTTAGATAACCCTGTAGGTTGACCCCCACTCCTCCCAATCTGTTAGATAACCCTGTAGGTTGACCCCCACTCCTCCCAATCTGTTAGATAACCCTGTAGGTTGACCCCCCACTCCTCCCAATCTGAAATGTATTTTGTTTTACTCCTTGTGAAAGTCCTGATTTTGAACATTTTGTTTTGGCTCCAAAGTGTATCAGAATTCACCACAGAGCATCTTTACCTGGGGGCCCCCTATAGCAGAGGGGGTTGCCTCCTCCTACACGTCGACCTTTGGCCGACGCCCTCCCCCCGCTTCTTTCAGGCCCTTACCATCTAGTTAAATTATCTCAGGGTTTTTCCTCTTGTGTCTGTCACATCCCTGAATCTGACATGTAAGCAGCAAATTGGAAAATGAACTACAAGTCTACACAACCACAATGCACTAAACATGCACCATTCTTTTCTTAATACACCCTCTATACAAATTTTACCCATGCAAATTCTTAAGTATGAATATTTTTATATGTACTTATGACTAATTAATGAAAACCAAACAAAAAAGATTGTTGTACCATCACAGTATAAAAGCGCAGAATACTGACTTTGAGATGGTCTTACATGAATAACAACACACTCTGGGAAAAGACCAAACATCTTCCAGTGGAGAAGGAAATCAAGATGAGAAACTGGTGTTGGATTAATCATACATTAAGAAAACCTCCCAGTATCACCACACAATCATTCATGTGGAACCCTCAAGGGAAGAGAAAAAGAGGATGGATGACCTAGAAACACCTGGTGGTGTAACCTTGAAGTAGTATGATGGTGCAAAACAGGATCCCGTGAAGAAATTGTTGTTGATGACGTATACTCCCTAATAGGCCTAAGTAAGTAAAGTACAGCATAAAAGAGCAAAATGACCTAGAGCCTCATTTCGTTGATTTACCTGCAGTTGCATTGCCTCGGCCATGAGTCGCTGCTGACAGTCATGAAGGTCAACTAATGTGGCAACGTTCTCCTGCATGACACCCAGGTCCTCGCAGTTGTACTGTCTCGAGGGGTCGTGGGGTACAATGGCCCCAGACATGTAGCCCTCAAACTCTTCCAGGGTCATGCTCAGGGAATCAGCCGTCAACTTCTCTATGAAAGCCACTGCACAGCACTGGAACAATGGGGGACAGACGAGTGTCTACTGGACTCCAAATGAAACATTTATCTGCACAGCACTGGAACAATGGGGGACAGACGACAGTTTACTGGACTCCAAATGAAACATTTATCTGCACAGCACTGGAACAATGGGGGACGGACGAGAATCTACTGGACTCCAAATGAAGTATTAGACGAAGTCAAAGGCTACTGGCATCGCTAAACTGCTCCGAAAGATCCAAATTCAAAGATGATTCTGCGGACTGCGGTATCACTTGCTGCTAGTGGTTCAAAATTGTTACATTATACTTTTTATTCTGGAAAATTTACATCGCCATCACTTGGCACAGTAACACGAGTGAAACTAAACTAAACGGAAGCATTGCCAGTGATGTCACAAAACCATGTCATCGCCCATCTCATTAACGTTGAATTTTACGTGCGCTTCGCGAGTTAGATGCATTAAACATCTAATTTTACCTATAAATTTTTTTAGTTTGGCATGTAGTACATAAAATATTGTACTTTTTGTACACACCGAAAAAGAATTTTAGCTAGTGCCTTGTTGTTATTCCCTTTAAATCGTATTAAAGGCAGTTTAGCTACCTTTCAGTCACATATTTTTGTTTGCTCGACAGAGGGTCTCACAAATAGTTTTGCACAAAATAATTTTACTAGTAGATAAACCTGAATAATGTTATGTGTGATGAATTGTTGTTTGTTTGTCAGGAAAATCTGCATTGTAATCAAACTACATGCGATGAGTAGCATTGTAATCAAATTACATGTGATGAGTAGCATTGTAATCAAACTACATGTGATGAGCAACATTGTAATCAAACTACATGTGATGAGTAGCATTGTAAACCCACGAGGTTGGTGAAGTAGTAGCCGGCCTCGCCAGTCATTAGACGTGTGGGGTTGGCGAAGCGTGTGATGTAGAGGATGTTAGACTGAAGCATGGGAGGGTTCGCCTTCAGCACGATGTAGATGAGGGCAGGCAGAAACTCATCAGCACTGGCAGGTGCGTCCTTGGACATGCGCAGTGACTCAAAGATGTGCTTACTGCAGCGTGTGATACATGCCAACTTGTCCTGTGGCGCCCTCTTGGAGTCCATTTCAATGACCGCTGCAGTGAAAATTGAAAGATCATAACCAATTTATGTTGCCATTTCTGTTGTGCTAAATTCCAAGTGTGCAGCTGAACTGCAGAACTTATACTGTCTTATATACAGTGTAATGTTTGTGTGTGCAAGCATTTCCATGATACACATTAGTCAACTTTTAAATGCTAATATCTACTGTAGACAAAAGTAAAACAAGAAATCGCTGTGCCTATGGTTGTATTTAGGATGCATGGATGATTTGTTTTAATAATATTTATTTTGTATTGTATAACACCACATTCAATACAGTTCACAGAGCTTTACAGAGAATCTTATATAGATTACATTTACAATGTCTAAAACAAGATAATTATTGCAATCTCATTTGTATTTAATTCAAACAAACATATTATAAGCATCAGATGTAGAAAACTGAAGTGGAGAAATAGGCATGAAGAATTTCTAGTAAAACAGTACCTTAACAAAACTGTTTGCAAAGCAAAAACTTCAGTGACACAATAAACCAGTAAAACATAACTGTAACATGGAATACCCGTAATAGCTTGATCGACAAGTTTGCGCATACTGTCATCTGTCTCATTGAGAGCAATGTCCAAGAGGAAGGTGTTGATCCAGTGCAGACTGCGGATGCGGTCCTGGATGGCGAGGTCCCGGTCCTCGTCATCAGACGTTGGTGGACAGAAGACCGTGCGATAGAGACGTGTCATGACATAGCGCTCGACAAAGTCCAGCAGTTGATCGGCTGTTTCGTGTGAAATGTCTACAAAGCAGTTGTCATCCAGGGTCATAACTGTGCACAGTTGGTTGTCGTAATAGAGAGGTTCAGAATGCCAAACTTGTAGCTTGTATGTGTAGGGGATGTGAAGTACACGTCCCAGTTGTTGCAAGTTAAGAGGTTCAGTAACTTTAAGTTTATATGGTAGGCATATAACATGTACATCATAGCGAAATAACTGCCAAAAAAGCATATTGGTTGAAAACTTGTAGTAGGAGTCTGTATCATTATAAAGCTCACTTTATTACGTACTTGAAATGGAACAGATAGTATCTTTTCCTTTTCATGTAACGTAAAAAAGTGAGCTTTACAACTTTATAAGTAAACAATGACATGTCCTGACATGTTACTTGGGAATTACTGTAACAACGTTTCATGTTTTGCTATACGATGGATTAACTGTGCATGAAGGCTCTCACAAATAAATACTCTCAAGCAGATTTGTCAGCTTAGACTTAGTATGGTTGTCTAACCGCCATTACGAGTGAAATACAAAACGATTCCTTTAAAAAACATTTGTAGACTTGAAAGCAAATCATTTGCAAGCAAATCATTGGTTTGAAATTTTATATGAGGCATTACCCACTTATTGAACTCCTTCTAATGCCTTACAATGATGTTAGAAAGGTTGATTTATGTCAATCTTTTAAATTCATGCATAGAAATGCCACAACTTGACAACAAACTTATAGGCAGAACAGCTTCTATACATTGTGAATGTGTAACAGGCAGAAGGCTTGAGACAGCATGGGGAACCCCTAGGAACAGCCCCCACGTCTCTGTGATGTAGTTGATGGTACACTGTAGTTCACAACTTCTACACGTACACGTTAAGTTTGGTGTGCTGAACCTCCCTAGTGTATGGCAGACTATGGATGGTAATGTTGTGCCCAGCCAGAATGTTTTTATATTCTTAAAATTCAATCCAGGATCATGATCATGGACAAGTAAACATATAGACTGGATCATGTTAAAAAAAATGCTCTACCTGTGGTGCCATATGCAATTGTCTGTGAACCCCAAGACTATGGGTAAATAAATTTATCTCAAATACCTTAGGAACTTTACTACAATAATACTACCTCAAATTATTTTCCTGAGCTCTGTGCTGGTTCGTCATGTTAATCCTGCAAATGTTTACCTCAAACTAGAACTGTACACAAGGGTGAGCTGAAACATCACGCCTGGTCCAAACATTATACTGGATGTTGACAGTGATGATGAAATACCAGAAAAAATTTACTAACTTCACAGTAAACATATTTTCATGGGCAGACCAGACTGGCAAAATATGATGAAATTGTCACATTTGTTTGTTGGCATTGATGTTGAGATTGGGGAAACAAATTGATGAAAATAACTGAGAAATGATCCACACAAGTCCCCTGTAAAGATCAGAATGTATACTACATATTGGTGGATTGGTCATCATCAGGCAAAAAACTCAATTGATCCAGAAGTGCTGCCTATTGAGTGAAACAGGTTCAATACTATCAATGTATATTGTCGCTATTCAATGTTGCACAATAGAGTATCGCAATATTCACATCATTTGAAGTCCCACACCACACATCAAGGGGCTGGGTGGTGGTTTGAACCAATACTAAACATTATACTATTTTGACTGTGTTAATTTATGAGATCTCCCCTAACCTACCTGTGTAGAATGCACGACTCTGTGAGACCTCCCCTACCCTACCTGTGTAGAGTACACGAGTCTATGAGATGTCTCCTAACCTACCTTGGTAGAGTGCATGAGTCTATGGACAGGTAGTTTTAATTTTGAACAGGTGGAAATCACCCTGGAATGGGTTTGATATCCGCCCATAAATCAACACTTGTGATATATATTCGGTTGTTCAAATGTTTCCCGACTCCGACTGCGTATAAATTGATAAATTGTCACAGCAAACATCTGAATATGAACTCGGCTGTTTCCTCCTAGACAATAAAAATCTCATTAAAAATTCCCCAAGGGTTTTTTCGTAATTCACAAGACCGATTCTTTCACTGTCAGTATTTTTGAGTGGCCTTTCTGTTCACGATTCATATAGTCCGTCAAGCAGTCTATCATGTCGAGAGATTTCACAAGAGAGCTTCACCAGTTCACGTGGTGACCTAATAAAAGGTCAACAGCCGGGTTCTTTTTGCACGTCTGACTGCCTGTTTTTGCGTTCGTTAGGTATCACGCTTCATGAATATGAAGGTGCAGAAGATTTCAAACTTCTTCAAACCAGCAACAGCAACAAGTGAACAGCAGTTGCCCACTAAATCTACCAGCGTGTCAGATTAGCCGCACTGATTCCCGGTATCCGGGGTGTCCGTTTGTTTTATACATTGTATTGCTGGCCATTTCTCGGTTCTTTTCCATGACTTACAGCGGCAGATTGGATGACGATAAGTTACTTTTCATGGTCGTGTTTTTAATTAAAACTGCACCAAAATTAAGGTGAAATACATCGATTTGATGACATAGGTGTATTTCAATTGTAAGTTGTGTAGATAAGACTATATGATTCCCCATTTTTGATGTCAGGGGCATTTTCTAGAGGTCTTAGTGAGTGTACAAAATATTTTCCTGTTAGTTATGCAAATTCGCTGGGTTGTTTTGAGTCCCGCAAATTTGTGAAATTTCGTCCAATTTTGATTGTTGGAGTTGGACAGTGAAATCGATTTATAAAAAAATCATGATTTACTTACAATTCTATTAATAGAATTCATTACAAAGCCAATACAATATTTGTTTTGCAAAACAAATTTTATTAATGATTATTAGTAATGAAATGGTACATTTTTATACTTTTTAATTTTCTTGTT
The DNA here is from genome assembly GCA_033239005.1 of Lamellibrachia satsuma. Classification (NCBI taxonomy): domain Eukaryota; kingdom Metazoa; phylum Annelida; class Polychaeta; order Sabellida; family Siboglinidae; genus Lamellibrachia; species Lamellibrachia satsuma. The sequence continues at coordinate 5,982,787 of BSQZ01000020.1, read as the reverse complement.
ACTATATCACGTAGTATATGGACCTAATGCATATAGCACATACTCTTTTGTCCGAAGTGAAAGATTGATTGATATTGATTGCGCCGCAATAAGTGGACTGGCAACAATTTAAATATTACACTTTTGGACTGGTAATCATAAATTTCTGGCTAACACTCTGGTCTATGAGACCTCCCCTAACCTACCTGTACAGAGTGTGTGAGTCTATGAGACCTCCCCTAACCTACCTGTACAGTGTGAGTCTATGAGACTTCGCCTAACCTACCTGTACAGAGTGTGTGAGTCTATGAGACCTCCCCTAACCTACCTGTACAGAGTGTGTGAGTCTATGCAATCTCCCCTAACCTACCTGTACAGAGTGTGTGAGTCTATGAGACCTCCCCTAACCTACATGTGTAGAGTGTGTGAGTCTATGAGACCTCCCTTAATCTACCTCTGTGGAATGCATGAATCTATGAGACCTCCCCTAACCTACCTCTGTAGAGTGCGTGAGTCTTGACGCGTTCACTCATTGCCTGGTAGAAAGCAATGACCAGCTCGGACAAGTCGTCTATTGGAGCCTCAGCCATGTTCTGTACGCGCTCCACAAAAGCGCGCACCTGTTTTGAAGCATCCAATGCAGTTGTTTTTTTTAGCGTGCGCAGAAATGCTGCAAATTCAGCACCTGCATGTTGTGTCTCAATGCTGGCCCGTCGCACAACTGTCCGGTCTTGTGGCGCCTCCTGCTGTGTATCTGGTGCAGATATTGTGGGACAGCGTTAGTTAGTTGCTGCACCTAAAATCATGTGGTTTTTTGGAAGATCTATCGATAGGTCCCTCTCAACACAAACATATGGACCACTTTATATAGCATTTACATTAGTACATTAGGACTAATCAAAGTGCTTCACAAAGTGTACCACTGGCCAAGGTGCCAAAAGTGATGCTAGATCAGCAAATTTATCAAGTACAATTATCAATCAATTTCTAAAGTGGGATTCTACTTTCAGTTACAAGACCAACTATATGAAGAGGAATGAGACAATGACACACTGCATACATCAAATAAAATCTTACTTACGTTACGAATTCATTTATCTGGACTGGAACAGTGAGCAATATTTACTTTCCATTTTTTTTTAAACAGCAGGTCTGCATAGTCTAATTTATTATAATAGGAGGTAATCCGTAATGGAGTGGTGGTTGTGAGCTATGACAGGATGGACATATAATGTAAAATCCAAAGATAGATAAATTCCCCTATTGTTTCTAATTAGAACAGCATTAATGGGAAAGTAAAAATGTTTTCCTTGGTTAACTAATACAAAGCTAGGTCACAGTTTCATATAACTAAAATGCTCCAATTCTCAATCTCAAATTTCATCCAAATTAACAATGTCATACTTTATGTTTTAATTTTTATTGTTGTAGTATTTTTAATTTACCATATCAAAATTATGTAAAACAGACCAATACATATTTTGTAATGCCAAACAGCGGTCTCTGTATACTGTATTCGACCTAACAAGTGTACAATACGTTTGAAAAAAATTGGGCCATGGAAAAATGTCAAGGAATCTGCTCTTTTAGCATACACCAACATTTTCTAAACAATAAGGTAACTATATAAAACTAGTGATGTCTTTTGGTGACTGGTGTAGAACAACTGAAAAGTGGTTCCAACTGTTTAACACCAGATGAAAAAATTTTTCATTTGTTACACACTAGTTAAATTACAGTAGGTATGTCGTAAAACTGGTACATTTTATCTAGTCGTCAAATCGTGTATTTTCTCAAATACTAAGACCTGAAATATCACAACAGTGGCATGTTTTGTACGTACAACCATAATGTTAATACATTCAGTGTCACAATGTCTGTCAAACAATCGTTCAGTTAATTCATGAAAACCGCTGTACATTCCTTTTAAGCACAACTTGTTATGATGTGGCAGTGCACTGAATGCATTGTACCTGGACTTGATTTCCTGAAGATTGACCTGACAGTGTTTTTTCTCTTGTCCGTCTGTTGCTTCTTCTTCTCCTCAAACTTACTGAACGACGGCGCGTCCACACCCGGCAACAGCCGTCTGAAACCACTGCGTATATACCAGTCAGGATATAACAACAAAACCAGGTCAGCCATTTTTGGTTTAAATAATTTAATTCAGAAGCAATGTTTCATGCACAAAACCTGCAATCATATTTTCATACTATATTGTGAATCTGTGATTTCATTTCAACTTATCAGATATGATAATTTACAGGCATTGAAAAGACCATTGAATTTTAATCTGCTCCACTTCAGAGGAGAAATGCATAGCTTTGTTTTCACTTCACCTGTAAATGTTTTCTGTATATTAGAGAATGTATCTTTGCTGCACAGACTCATAGAAAGGTATGTAAAGGTACCCTAGCACACCTGTTCATTCCAATGCCATCTTGTCTTCTCTGGGAAGTATTCAGCTATGCTGCAATTACTGCGTTAAGACTATTCGTTCAGATATGCACCTCTGTCTGTAGACAGGTACTCTGGCAACGTCGGACAGAGTTATTTGATTTAAATCATTGATTTAAATCACACCAAAAATTTATTTATTGTTTGATTTGTATGAATGCCCACCACAACATGCCTTCTAATAATATTTATGGCCAACGGAACTACAAGCAGCTGTGGACATTATCTCAATTCAATGAGCCCAACATCAGCTCCAAGGGTGATTTCACGGAAAAGGTTGCAAAATGACAGTTATGCCTACCATGTCTCAAATACTTAGACCAATACCATTTAGTATTGTCTCATATTTAAGTTTTGGCACAGTAACCTTCACCAAAAATTTCAGAGCATTTGCTATTACGGTTATGAATCTACGAGCATATATGTGTGAAGTTTCATAGGTTTCTCAGTCTCATTTGCATTTTTATGAAATTTAAACCACATGAGAAATAATAACCAAATGCTATCAGCACCAAGTGAAATTCTGCAATACTTCTATATACCCCCAAAAATGCAAGTTTGGTCAAGACTGACCAAATATTTTTTGTTTTATGGGCTGCTCGACTTTCCATAAAAAATAACAGCATTGTCCTTTCCTGAATATTTCCACTTCTAGCTGATTTAAAAGGCAGGATTTATAACAATGTAGCTAAATACTAGACTTGATGACCAAACTGTATAGAGTTCAAACTGGTTAATACCGGATTAAACACGTGCTCATTGTACAGTGAAGAGCATGATGAGTTACATCAAAGTAAAAAAAAATTCAACTGGACCCTAAGAAACAGATCTTCAACTTCCACAATTGACACCAGGCTGTGTAGAACAACGCGATACTTGCATACTCTAAAGGTCAAGGATCCAGCCAAGTACACTGCATGCACCAACAAGGAACGCACACGTAAGTGGAGAAGCTATGTTCCAGTTGCAGCACTGTCTAACATGAAGAAGGAAAAGCGGCGAGCACAGTGGAAGGCCAAGAAGAACAAGCAGAGGAGATCCAAAAAGCGAGCATTCAAAAGTGACCACACAGCAGAGGAAAAGCAGATGCAGCAGAATAAGCCACCAAAAAAGCGTTTCAAAGATCTGTCAGCTGAAGAAAAGAAGCAGTATATAAAGACTAAGGTAGGTGAGTGCCGCAAGAGAAAATCAAGGCAAATGGTGCAAACTGAAAGAAAGTGAGACAGGGAAAGAGGGCACTCATTAGGCCCACTGAATCTGCAACAGATCTGGAAAATGAAGCAGATCACATTGACCATGTTGCTGTTGAGGAAGAAGTAGGCACACAGACGGATGCAGAGCCATGGGTTCCTTCAACACCACCATCCACAAGTAGAGCCATGGGTTCCTTCAACACCACCATCCACAAGTAGAGCCACATACTCTAGAAAACACTTGTCCACAAGGAAAGCCATGCCTAGCACACCTACATCTTATGCAAGAGTTGTTGAATCGTTCGTGGACAATGCCACTGCTCACAAGCAAATTTTGCTAGCCAAAGGTATCAGATGTGGTCTCAACTTTGCCCAAACTGTGACAAAGCTGCAAGAAGATGTTACAAAATTGAAGAATAAAACATCAGACCAAAATTGCCGTATCATGTACCACCTTGGTAAAGTGTGTGGTAGTAAGCATGGCAGGAAAATGATTGGTCTGTCATGGAGGATTGCAACGGCAACAAGGAAAGGTTGTCGCCAAAAGGAAGCAACTGTTCAGTCGGGTTATCCTGCAAGCTCAGACTCAAGTGATCGGAGATTTCTGGTTGAGTCCGGATGTGTCTCGCCCTCTCCCTCTGAAGAAGAGAATGAAGTTAAATAATGTAACTTACTTATTGGAGACTAACTACACATGTGCATTCAAACTCTTTCAACAGAAACACCCCGACATCAAAGTGAAGTATGTCAAATTCATTCTGACGAAACCAAGCAATGTCAGTCATATGAAAGCCATAGATATGATATTATACTATTGTATCAAATTTGAGAATATCAAGCAGCAATTCAAGGCTCTGAATGTTTGTGCATTTGCATGGACAAAGCACCATCTGCGCATATCTCCAGATGTCAGGGATATTTCAAACCTAACTCTCTGTCCATATGAGGAGTTCCCTGCATCAACATGCTTAGAGCGTTCAATAAGTGTGGTGTTGGTGCCATCAGAACCCACTACAAGCCATTGACAGATGAACATGGATTGGAGCTGATGCAGTATGCAGTATACTGTCTGGGAGAAGGTGGAGAAGACCACGCAGAGGAAACAGAAGGTCTTCTCAGTCACAGACCTTGCGACAAAAGCGGCTCCCCTCCAGGACATTGTTGGTGGACTTAGTGATGCACTGACCAAGTTCAGTGGTCATCTGTTCCATGCTGCTTGGCAACAAGCACAGCTGAAACAGTGCAAGGACAACATGCCTTCCAAGTCAGCAGTTATCATAATGGACTATGCCAAAAATTACAGTTGCACATCACAGGATGAGGTCCAGAGTGCTCACTGGTCCAACACACAAGTCACCATCCATCATGTGATGGCGTTCATCAATGCTACATATGTCATGGGCCCCCTTCACACACAAAGAAGCTGTCATATTCATTAGCAATGATATGAAACACAATGCAGATGGTGTGGCACACTTCATGGTCTAGCCTATCCATATCTGAATGAGAAGCATGGACTACTGCATGTGTTGAAGTCTTCTCTGATTATTGTGCAGCACAACACTGGTCAGGAAAAAGCCTTGCTGATTTGTCCTATCACCCAGGCAACTATGATACCAGCATCACCCACAACTACTTTCAGAGCTCCCATGGGAAATCCTCTGCGGATGGTCTTGGTGCCATAGTTAAACATGCAGCAAAACAGGGTGTAACCAGACGGCAATATACCATCCGCAATGCTGAGGAACTGTACCGGTTCTGCACAGACAAACTCGCTGAGGTAGGTAAGGGAGTGTACCCGTCTGTCCAGGAGAAACGTGCTAACAGTGCATGGATGTTCTTCTATGTTGACAAGGAGACTGTGCCACAAAATCGGGAGAACAGAGATGTCAAAACCATCACTGGCCAGGCCAGGTCAAGCTGAGGGCTCTATCCTGCCACTGTGAAAACTGCATGGTACCAGCAGCAACACAGAGTATGCTGGTCCATGGAGGTCAGCTTGACATGTAAGATGCCTCCCACAAGTCATGCTGCCTCTGATGATGGTCTGTCTGATGCCTCTGACCACGTCCCGTGCAATGATGACCTCGAGGTAACAGAAAAGAAAGACACTAACAGGTGCTTATACCTCTATATTTGCTTGATTTATTGAGAATTATTAATTAAAACTCCATCTCCAACTGTTTTCACCCATTGCGAATCAGGTTCGTTGATGTCTAGATATGTAACCGTAAAAGTAATATGTGCAGTCAGTTCTTAAGTGTGTACTTTTGCTAAAATCATTGAAAGAATTAGCTTTGATTGTTAGATCATTGAAAGAATTAGCTTTGATTGTTAGATCTGGTAACTTGCAAAAGTATGAATAGGTTTATCATCATTTTTATGTCATAATATTATAGAGCCAGGCTACATTTACCCTTTTTAACTGGTAGGTTCAAAACTAATTTAATTGAAGCCATGTACTGATTGTAATATTGTTTCATATATTTCCCTAGTGTGGACAACCAAGGGACTCTGCATACAGGTAAGTTTGTAGCTGTGAAGCTGACACCTCAGACCACCGGAAAGAAGAAAATAATCACCAAGGTTTACCTGGGAGAGGTAGGCTTGTATGCGTACACATTTGTTCCACATACCCTGTTTGCGCTATGTGAAAACCTTACATAAGATTATGATTAAAAGATTATTTACAAATGCTGTTTTTCCTCCTAGTGTTGTCGACACTACATGTGGCCTGCACAGGAGGATACATCTTGGGAGGACACTGATGCTATCCTTGGGGTTTTAGCTGCTCCTGTCCTACAAAATGGTCGGGAGCAATTCAGCTTCAAACCTGAGAACATTAAGCGAGTGCTACAAGCCAACCCACTGTCATAAACAGACCTAGTTTGCTCCATATTGTTGTTCTGAGCAGTTTTGGTGTTAGAAGTTTTTGAAATGTTCCACAGCAAACATCAACTGATCAAGGGATACTGTTAAAGACTAAAGAGACAATACTGTATGAGCAAATATGTGTGTTAAATACTGTAAAAGGTTTATCCTTTCCTGAACAAAATGGTCCTGTGTTCATTACAATGACAGGCATACAGTTGCTCTGTTCAGCACAACCCACTGGTATTCACAATAATTCCTGACTGTTTTGTCGTACATGTAGCACAGAGTCAATTACATCACTCTTGTAAATATGTTGAAAGGTTGTCAACACTCAGACACTAGCTGACTTGTGTAAGGATATTTTTATTAGCTTTTATAGGCATTATTTGACCAAAATTAGTTTTTACCACGTAATATTTTGCTCTTCTGAACTATTTTAATGCTTGTTGTTATATAATGTTGCACAGATGACATAAAGAAGTGTTAAATATGAAACAAATGGTCCTTTCCTGAACGAACTGGCCTTGGGTTCATTACAATGACAGCAATTCAGTTGCTTTGTACAACATAATCCATAAGCATGCACAGTAATTCTTGGCTGTTCTGTCAAACATTTAGCACTATTAGAGTCATTTGCGTCAGTCTAGTTATAAATATGTTTGCAACTTGTCAGTGTGTATTTATCCACGAGAGAAAGACTTGTGCTTTCACTCAATTTTATACACTTCTTTTACTATAATTAGTGTTCTCCATGTAACATGTTGCTGCTTAAGCTATTTAATGTTTGCAGTTCTTATAATAAACCCGACTGAGGCCTGCTGAACATTGTAAAAGATTTTGTCCTTTCCTGAACAACATTTTTCAAATCCAGTGCACTGATAAAGCATACACTAACTTTACAATGCCTAGCCCTACTTATGCAAAACTGCTCACAATTGTTCTACCATACCTGTGGTTTGTAGAAGTGTATAAAAAATCTTGTTTTTTTCAACCCTGAGGTGGGATGACCAAAATTGTCAAAACTTCAAAAAGGCAGCAAGAAGATTCAAACCTGGGTTCTCTCAATTGACAGCCCGACGTTCTAACCGCTATGCTATCGCGCCCCACTACATAAGCTTACTTCATATTGCATCATTATCACTGGTAGTTTGGTATTGTAAATTATTCTAAACATACTACATTATTGTACAAGTCAACAAAGTCTAATACATAAATATTGATTGAATCAGAGTTAATAAATAACAGATAGAAAACTTGTAAATACAACGTTACAACCGTAAATCTCATAGTTTGTATTCCCACAATTTAAGTATTACTTGCACCTAAATGAGACAAATACAAACACACAAACAAAACACACATTCTGACAATAGGCGTGACACCTCACACAGCACAACAGCATTCTACCATAAACTCCAAACAAAGCCACAAATGTGTGTGAGCAACAGTGAAGGGCATATCTTGGCATCACATGATGAAAGGATACACTTCAAACAAGTAACTGTTATTATCTGGTTTGAGCAAATCTGAAATGAGTCATCCTTGTGTCCCTATAAGACTGGCTGGCATGTTGTGGTGTATATTCAGATGAAATTCTACTGTCACTGTAGATTTCTTATGGTTGCTTGAATAATAAGTTCCCCAACATGTTTAATAGAAAGCAAATAGTTGCCATGGAAAAATGTAATAGTAATAGATTCATATGTAATAGTAACAGATTACTTTGCCTTCAAGATGTAATAGTAATAGAAATAGAAAGGAAACAAAGTAACAGATTACATTATAATGTAACTGACCCCAGGCCTGATACCCACACTACTAAACAATCTAGTAGACAGAATTTGGCTCTTGTTGATTCAATGCAAATATTGAACCTAATCAATGACCATTACCTTTTATGTTTTTGTTCATCTGCTCGAACTTGTGCTTGTTTTGCATTCTGGTACACATCTCGCCAGCACTTGGAGCAAAAGCCTTGCCATGATGGGTTGCCATAGAAGCCACAGCCGTTTTTGCACAGCAAGTCTGATTCCTCAAACCGGATTGACTTCTTGCTTCTTGATGTCATGGTTGCCATGTAATCAGTCAGACTTGTTTGTCTCCAGTTGGTGTAGACCTGCAAAAACACTCTCATATACAATGTACAAGGATGGCAAATGACAAGTCATCATTATTATAATGTCAGTCAATTGTTCTCTTGTAATATGTGCTCTTCATGCAAATTCATGTGCTTATATTTATTTATATATATTTATATATATATATATATAAAATATATATATATACATACATGCATATATACATATATATATATATATCATGTGCTTATATTTATATATATATGTGTATATATATGTGTATATATATATATATATATATATATATATATATATATATATATATATGTATATATATGTATATATATGTATATATATGTATATATATATATATATATATATATATATATATATATATATATATATATATATATATATATATATATATATATATGCTATACTGTTTTAACATCATTTGTGTTGTTCCATGGGGACACACCACAGTCCTATTATTACCCCCACTCGTATCATTGCACATTAGGAGTAGATAAAACTATGCCATAAATCATTAATAATAGAGCTTACATGACAGTTGTCCTACACTAGTGACTCCAGCAGTATGCACACATAGCTAAGTTACTGTGTGTCAGTGGTAGCCCAGCTACTTTGATTCATGGGACTGTTAATGCACTTTGACATGTCCGCAAGCGGCAGGGCGACTATGAATGGTTGGTTCCATATTCCCTGTATGTTGTCCACGCTGCCCAGGTGGCCGCTATGGGCAGTTAGCGGACAGTGCAAACTAATAGTAAGTAATTCCGGACTTTCAAAAGTGTTCGTTATAGACAATTGTCTGCAAAGGCAGGTTTTACTGTTTATATATATATATATATATTATTTATGTATATAATTATTTATATATGTACGTACGTATGTATGTATAATATATAGCATTAAGGGCATCCAGTTGTTTCAACTAGCTGAGACTGGGGTCTTGGCATGAACTGTTATCATTATGTATTTTGTGTTATCTATTCCAAATAAAAACTCATTTCAATTCGAATACATTTTACTAACACATGCTGACACAGAGGGGTGGCCAGACAGCCTTGCAGATTTATATTTCATTCTTACATCATTTTATTTAGATCCCAAACGTTCATTCCACCACATTGCATCACTTCAGGTACACATAAGAAACATATTATTATCAACAAATATTGCATTTTGGGGCAGTTTTGCAGTTCAAATTATTAGCACAGCGAAATGCACCAGCCTCTCTCCCTCTGGCTCTGCGGTTATCGCCCAGCAGCACATGACGTGGTAACCCATTTCGCTGCAGTATTTGGACTACAAGAGTTAATTCTCTAAAATGCATAATTTTATCATCATATTAAGTATACTGGTCGGTGTAGTTTTCAACGTACTTAATAGAATATGCGTTAAAAAAAAAATCTTAAGAAACATTTTGTGCAAGAGATCGATATACCAAATCAGCAAAAGCTACTTCATTTATTCAATGCAAACAAATTATTAAAACAGTTGTTTTGAGTGAAAAACTTCCGAATATTGAACGTCTGAACCATGTCGTGCGAGTCGAGGAAACCGGAGGAATTCGACCTATATTTATGGTAAGCCGTACAGACAATCGTTTTTAATTTTACAACTTTGTTCCAATTATGTCAACTTTTTATAACAACCAGGCTTGACATAGCGCTTTATAAAACACATACACATATATTTGTACTGAATATATAACGTTAATGTAGTACATTTTTTCTCGTATATTTAACACATTTTATTATCATGTGGCCAAGAACGAGACACGCATCAGCAGATGCTCAATAATAATGTCTGGTGAGCGAGATTTCAATGGGTCGAAAACTAGCGTCGGTCGAAAACTGCACCAGTAACTATACTCCAACTCACTTCACTCGTCTGTTAGGATATCTGATTTAAATGCACCTTTTTAATTGCACTATTTTTGTTCAAAATTTTTTATTTCCCACATTTATGTTTGGAGTAAACACACTTAACACTGAAAACCTCCCTCCTTGGCCTTGCATTCCAAATAAAAGCGCTGAGAAGAAACACGCTTTCTTCTTGGTTGATTCGAGCTCTACGATAAAAGATGCGTTCTGGTTGGTTCACTTTAGTTGGATGGCGCGGGCTCTGCGAATAGTCTAGAATCTTCATTTTGGTTATTCGAGGCTCTGCGAATTGCCAGTGCCTTTCCGAAAATGCGTTGCATAATTTAGCACACATTACTGATTATAGAATTATTCAACATATTAATCCTCACGAATGTGCAGCTAATGACAATGCAACAGACAATAGAAACTGTAGTTGAGTTCTAAATTTGCAAATAGCCAATAGTTGAATAGGGATTATAACAATAACTTGAATTAGCCGGGTAGTTCGAGTTCGACCCAGAAAAATTCAATTTTTCTTCTAGTCCTGAAGAAAACACAGTGCGTATATAAGTCTCGCGTAAAATACACCGGTGCACTGTGATAAAATGTGTTTAACTGTTACATGCATTTCGTTAAACACAAAATTTACATTAGAGGCACACGATGTTTACCACTGAACGTCACGTATAAAATCGACTACCTACCTCATTTCCCTTTGTCATGTGATACACGATAGCACTAACGCCGTCTGGCGGATAATTTCGATTTGCTCACTTTTACACATATATGTGCGTGCGTGCGTCCGTCCGTCCGTGCATACGTGCAGTTAATTGTTATACTCTACTGCAAGGACAAGGTCAGAAATTTATATGAAATATGTGGTTTATTAACAGCAGCTTCGAACGAACCCCGTTTTGTACCAGAAATACAAAAACATCTGTGTAGCTTGAAACACGTACTTGTTACTTTTATTTATCAAAATGAAGTTACGGTAGATAACGACGTACTATATTTTGGCACTAAGCTTGTGCATTTGTGTTCCAAAGTTTAAAAATAGCTATTTTCATTAATCAGTATTTGGATCAATAAACAGCAAATACCTTGGTCAAGAGTTATTTATGTAAGTGAAGTTTGACAATGCAGTGTGCTACATTGTACTTACAAAATGAATAATGTTGAAGAAGAGTGGCTAATTATTGAAATATGCTGATTTTTTACCATAAAAATAGACCAATTCCTAGCTTGAGACTAACCAATTCCATGTAAAATTCGCAATTAAGACAAGACAAATGTCGTAGTTAAAACAAGACAAATATCATTTAGTTTGAGTCAACAGCCCATTCACATTTACTGATTATATGTAGTAGTGTATGTATATGTAGTTGGTTACATATTCGCCTGGATGCATAGTGGAGTTTTCATTGTGACGGAAATTGTGCATGAACCTATATTCTGGACGTATACATAAATACCAAATTAAGATCTCTTCCGAGCATTTGGCTAATTCATAAAATAAGAGTCAGCACTTTTATGGGATACGCATGGAACACCAGATCCATTGCCCGGAGCCGTATGGCTTTCGTCGAGGCAGATCAAGCGAATCCCAGTTACTGGGGTTCGTGGACGACGTTGTCTGAAGCGCTCGAGAAAGGATGCTAAGAGGATATGTTAACCTTGGACTTCTCCAAAGCATTCGACAAAGTGAACCACAGCCTCCTTGTTTATAAACTCCGGCAACACAGCATTTCTGGAAGGGTCAACCGATAGACTGAGAAATTTCTCTCCGACAGAAAACAAGCAGTCTTCATAAATGGAGTAAGATCAGCATTCACGCCAATTGAATCTGGAGTCCCCACAAGGTTCTGTCCTCTACATCAATGACCTACCAACGGGACTGTCCTCCACTTCTAGACTCTTTGACACAATCTGTCACAGCAAGACATCGACACCATAGTAGCCTGGGAGCAGTGTTGGAAGATGTCATTCAACCACAAGAAGTGCTCCGCAATGAACATCACCCATCGACGCACAGTTCTTAAATTTCCACAAAGTGCCACATCCACGGATACATTATCAGTACAGAAATGGAGGCAAAATACCTCGGAGTCAAGGTCACCTCCTACCTTCCACGGTACACCCACATAACCAACGTCTGCAAAAAGCCAACATGACCCTGGGCTACTTTCTTTCCCAGGACTATACCAGAGTGGAACAGTCTTCCTCAAGAATTAAGTCACCACAGCTCCCACCCCTGGCTCTTTTGAGACCAGAGTCTGCTCTTTCTCAACCTCTAACTTGTAGCTAAAGTAGCTGGATTGGTCTGGCCGAATACCCAAAGTAGTTACTACATTTGTACAATTTTCCCCACCCTTCCCCTTGTTTAAATTATCTTTTCATTTCCCTTACTTAGTTCTTTATAATTTTGATATGCACTGCAGTGCCCCCCCCCAATGCAACAAAATCTCCAATTAAGCAGATTCTGCTGCTTAATGGATGGTGCATGGCTGCCTAACATAAAGAAGAAAATGCCTGCGTATACTTGCATGCCTGCGCATACTGCATGCCTTCGTATACTGCATGCCTTCATATACTTGCACACCTAGCTGCGTGTACTTGCATGCCTGTGTTTACTTGCATACCTCTGTGTATTTGCATACCCACATGCGTATTTATATGTTTATATTATATTATATTTTTTTATGCGCATGCGCGTGACAAAAATAATAATGATAGCCACCATGTCTGTATAGTAGAAACCCTGTGGCTCACTGATGTCGAAACACATTTACTTACTTACGTTTACTTAGGTTCATCCTGACCGTAGGCGGTGGTCTCGGTGGTCAGATCTTGAAGTTTCCCTTGGAATGCTCTACGACTTCCTAGCAATTTAGGCAGCTTCCCTAAGTGAGAAGCTTTCTTTTCTAACATTTGTACAAGCACGTTCTATAAAGAATTTCAAACTATGACCCCTTGTTCCTTCTCTTGTATCACTGTCTTTGTGCAGCTTAATAATAGATACATCACTGTCATATTTCCCGTGGAGCAGTTTATATACCTCAATTATATCACCACGAGTTCGTCTATATGCAAGTGTAGGAAGTTTCAATCTCTGAAGTCTTTCCTCATAAGGAATATTCTTCATACCAGGAATTTAAGCTGCTTTGTTGCGCGTCTTTGCACATTTTCGATGGCATCTTTGTATTTCTGTTTATAAGGGGACCATATTGATATTGCATAATCTAAATGACTCCTAACTAAAGCTTTATATAATGGCACAAAATTATGTTGATTTAGGGTTGTAAAGGACCTTCTAACTATTTGCTTTGTTTATTTTTTGGTTGATGTGTTTATCAAATTCTAGGTTTTAATCAATTATAACCCCAATGTCTTTTTGTTCTTCTATTCCTCCTAATTCATGGGCATACTTCAGGTTGTATGCATACTTTTGCTCTATTTTTTCTCTTCGTGCATTAAAATACATTTATCTTGGTGGAACCTTGATAACCATTTACTTGCCCAAGACGTTAAATAATCTATTAAAGTCGTTATGTAGTGTATGCTGGTCATGTGGACTAGTAATCGTTTTGAAAACCTTTGTATCATCCGCAAACATATATACATTCGAAACTATATTCTCAGGAAGATCATTTATGTATAAAACAAATAGGATCGGTCCTAATTAAGACATCAACCTGTGGAATACCACTTGTTATATTTGCCCACTCAGAATTTGTACCATTTACATTGACCTGCTGTACCCGGTCAGATAAGAACCCCTGGATCCATCTTAGTATGTAATACTCTATACCATACGATTTAAGCTTGCCTATCAATCTTTTGTGACGGACGGTGTCAAATGCTTTCATGAAGTCCAAATATACAACGTTTACAGATTCCCCTCTATCTAAACTACTAAAGGTAAAGCTTTGGTCCATGAGTCAATAAAATTTAGTAATTGCATGGAGTACTGTAGAATGACCTTTAATAAAACCAAATTGTTGTTAGCGCTCTATGTAGAATGTTTATCAAATGTATGCGCAGTTATGAATCATTGCTCTTCTATAGTCGGCCAGTGACCAACCAACTGACCGCGATATTTCTCGTGGTCATGTTTACGCCTAAATGTTAATTTTAGCCTCGTAGCCTGGAAACAAGCTCTCTCGACCACGTGACTGAGTGACGTCAGCGTATTTCCGCCTAGCGTAGAAAAAGATAAACACGTTTAGCAAGATCAGTCGGAGAAAGGTAGTTTTAAAACGCTGACGATTTGCCACGAACCAGTCAATTTGTACGCGAACAGCTTGAAGGACGTTGTGAGACCACACCATAAGGTTAGTTCTGGCGTTCTCCGATTGAAGCTTCATCTTTTGAAAAGTGGATAAATCGCTTTGTTATTGTTTGACAGCTGACAGTTTCACAACTTGACCTGTCTTGCAGCGTCTGTTTTGTTTTCTCTCTTGGCGCCTACCGTTAAATAAGCGATATGTTACTCAGTTTTGCATGCTACTAAAACTATATGTGGTTTTAATTACTGTGTCAACAGCTGTCCCCACGCACGACGTACTTGTTTGTACCATTGACATTGTTACAAATCCGATGAAATTCTCCCTTCAAAACAAAGAAAGCGTGCGCATGGCTGCGGAGTCGAAAATGTGGTTGCTGCTATGTCATATGCCATTGTAATTTTCCCTTTGTTTTTTCCAGTCTACATTTCTAAATTATAAATTACTTAGATACAGGAAAATGTTTCCCACTGTATATATAACAAACGGTAACATTCATGTTCAAGATTCGTGTGCGCAGTTAAAAGTAGGCCATGACTACGACTCAGAGTACGAGTCCGGACAAAGCATATGCCATGCAGCGGACGATAGCGATAGTCCTTTGTTTTAACTGTTGACAACTAATTGTTTTTGTGGACAGTTGTGTGTCACGAGGCATAGTTTCGTACTATGAAAGTGCGTCGTATTGAAATATTGCTTGAAATACGACTTGAAACCAACGGCAACGCCAATGGTATTACACAAATTTAACATCCTTTTCTTCTCTTTCATTGTCATTGACATTGTCCAGTTTAACATTTTCTGTGTTGTCAACAACAGAATTTGCAGACACTTTTTTAGGAATCATGTTTCCCTGCCTTTTTATTTGGCAGCCATTTACATATAGTGATGTATACAGTTAACATTTATTTTGACGCTGAAATTATTACTTACGGGGAAGCGGTGGTCTAATGGTTAGAGCACCCGCCTGTCGATTGAGAGGATGTTGGTTCGATTCCACCTCCGCTGTTTCGAAGCTTGGGCAGTTTCGTTCACCCCACTTTGCCCATGTTTTTCAGAAGAGACACTAAAAGCCGTTTGACCAAACTCCTGCGTTAGCTCAAGATGTACGAGTCAACCGTGTGTGTGTGCACGTGCTAAAGTGCTGTAAGAGAAAGTAACAAAATATTTGGAAGAAAGAGAAAAGATGATAGTGTGCGTGTAGAACTGCAATTTGAGGAGAGGAAAAGTTGATAGCGTGAAAACTGCAATATCAATAATTAATGTTGCAAGCTGGAGATCTTCTGTGTGAAAATCTCCAAACTTGGCACTGTAGCTGTGTTGGATGGCAGGTTATTCCAATTGGCTATTGTACGGGATAAAAAAGCTATACTGGATGAATTGCTTTGTGATTAGGGGGAGTTGAAAAGCTTCAGAATGCGTGTGTCGAGAGGGTCTCACCAGGGATATAAGTTGGGGGAAGAGGTCCCAGTTGACTATGTCATGCAATGTCTTATAAAACATGACAAGGCGGATGTCGGTTCTCCTTTGTTCGAGGCTGCGCCAGTGCAAGTGTTTGATCATAGTGGTGACACTTGCTTCATGGTTGTAGTTATTACAAACATACCGTGCTGCCCGTCTTTGGATCATCTCTATTTTGTTTTTGTATGTTTACGTGTAGGGGTCCCATATGGCAGCACCATATTCTAACTGGGGTCTAACTAAAATGAAATAAGCACTGGTTTTTTATTTTTCTTGGCCAATTTTGAGATTTCTTCGTAGGAAAGCTAAGGATGCACTTGCTTTTTTTGTAACACCATTTATGTGGTCATTCCAGGAGAGCGTTTTATTTATGACCACACCAAGATTTTTCGCATTGTCCTCCTTTACGAGTATGTGGCCGCGAAGAGTGTATTGTTTGTATTTGGGGTTACGGGATCTGGTTATGTGGAAGACACTATATTTCTGGGGATGGAACTCCATTTGTCATGTTTCTTCCCACTTACTTGTTGAATCATAGGTGCCAACTAAAAAATGGTATGTATTCTCTGAAATTTGATGGTCTGATGTGTTACAAGAATTTTTTATGGTTTTGAGGAAGTCTTTTTGCACTGTGCAATACAGCCTGCCTTTTTCAAATGGCAGGCAAATAACAGATCAATAGTTCAAAACACATTCCAAGAGCAAATCTCACAAATATTTTAGTTGTGCATATTGACAAAGTCTAGTCAATATATAGTTACCAGGCACTGGTAACATCTCGCCTGGACTATGGAAACGCGCTACTGCAAGGTTTGCCTCAGGTGCTAATTGAACGATTGCAGCGTTATACAGAACTGCGCTGCTCGCCTAATCACCAGGTCACGCAAGAGCAAACACAACACCTGTGTTACGTGAGCTACATTGGCTTCCAGTGAAATACCAGCTCCGCTTTAGTTTAAGGTTAACACCTTCACGTATACAGTGCTTAACGGATTGGCACTGGCGTACATGAGTGACATTGTGCAGAAACATCAACCAACGCATATTTTAAGATTAACGGAGAAGTCACTTCTCGTCGTACCTGTGCCACAGACTGCAACTTATGGCGAACGTTGTTTCAGCCGACACACGGCTATACCGCGAAACGACTTGCCTGAGAACATTAAACAACTGAACACTCTCACTGTCTCAACTCTTTCAAGAGACACTTAAAAACACATCTTTTTAAACTTTGAGTCACGCTGTCGTTTTAATGACATTGCTATATACCAATGACTTATTCGTTACGTTTTAGTTGTGTGTACTATAAGTGTAATATCTGTGTTTATTTATTTTTTTATGTTTAAATCGTCTCCTTACATTATCTACTTTCAAAATTATCTATATTTTATAGTTTTATTTAATTTATGCAGTTTTATGTAAAGTATGTAAAGCACCTCAGAACATTTTATCTTAATTGGATTCGGGCGCTGTATAAATTCCGATATAATAATAATAATATATATTCCAGTTTCAAAGACAGTTTGCATGTTTGACGATTCCTTTTGAGCCTGGATTCCAAACCAGTAGACATAGATAATCATGGGTAGTCTTACTGATGTCTGTCTTATAGGTGTGTAGTGTGTAATACACATACCGCTCAAGGTTGACACCTATGGTTGAGCGGAATACATTTTTTTATTGTATATGGTGGCTGAGTGCTCATGTGTGGTTTGACTCACTCTTATTCCCAGTTCATTCTGTCACACAGCACCAAGTTCAAACTTTGTTTTTACATTAATGCATTGATTTGCATTCACTTAATGCTACAATGATATCAGTGACTATGCATAATGATATATATTATGTAGAATTGGGATCATTACTCATCATGATATATGACATTATGTCAACTGTTAGAGGGTCATTCTGTCTCAAATCAACCAAAATAAGAAAATCTTGTTGCACTCAATTTTTTTATTGTAAAATTTTTTATACAAATTAATCTGCAGGTCAATATAACCACACATGTCAAACCATAGGGCTGTATTTCGAATAGTTTCAGAGTTATGACCATTTAAAATTTTGGCGAATTCTGTAATTTTTACCAATTTTTGGAAATCATGAAAATTTCTTGTTCTACTTAAAATACCAATAACTCAAAAACTATTTGTCATAGAACTCTGAGATTTGGCATGCTTATTCTCCGTTATATGTTGATGGTAACATGTATACTATAGTTCCACACCTGTATATTAGTTCTCCCACAATCTGCCATTGAAGTTTTGTGTTTTTATGTGCGAAATTATTATTGGATTCGTCATTGACTCCAATCTCTTGATGGCGACACAAGTAGCAAATAAATGCATGCTGGAGTGCATATTACCACCTGTACCAAATTTGACGAATACGTGACACACTAACGATCGATACATGCTATGCTGTATAGAATATCAGACCATTTACACCACTGCTTTGAGTTGATCCAGCACTCGGCGGCCAGAGTCGTCCTAAGAATTAGGTGGGGTGATCGGCGTAGCATGATGGCAGCACTGAAACAACTCCACTGGTTGCCGGTGAAGTAGCGCATTGAGTATAATCTACCAGTCCACCAGAAATTGTACTTGTCCGGATTTATATTGGCGAGTGGAAATGAAAATACAAGTTTTTTTTAACAAAATAAAAAAAATGAAAATAACCACAGTCTTCCTGCTGTTCAGGTGCAAGAGCAACTAGGGAACTTATAGCCAAATGTTCAAGTGATCTAAACTGCAAAATGTAATTGTAAAATACACAAAATACAAAACTATACATATTTTTGCAAAAACTTTTATTTAGCTGTAGTCAAAATCGAGTCACCAACTGCTACATCTTCAAACCATAGTTCAGCCATGTCCTCATGATCTGATTCATCAGCTGAATCATCATGGACAGGTTCCTGTGATCTCTGCGATGACTCCCCATGCTCTAGTGCACCATACCAGTGGTTGATGGCCTTCCCTGGGTTGAAGTCTGCTTCAGGTGAAGAGAACAACATGATTCGCAAGAAATCATTGAGGGCAGGGTTTCCCAACTTGTTGCAGAAATCAGTCTTTACTTTTATTTCATCAAGAGACCACTGCCAGGTGTAGTCTGTAATTGGATGACAGTGTTTGGCTAACACGTGGACAGTTCTAGATGTTACAACAGTTTGTCGGTTAATGCATTGTTTAATTGGACCAGCATCTTGCTGGCCACCAATTCCATTGATGGTTTTAAAGCAGCTTCAACTGCTAGACTCTCCTTTCTGTGAGAAGATGTCTGCTCGTTTGCTTTCACAGACGTTAACTGAAAACTAAACATCGCCTCCGTGAAGCTGCCTTTCTCCGCATGTTGCCGCCTGTTGGTTCTACAGAATTTGCAAAACATGACATGAGTATCATCATCTAATCCCAACCATGGATGCCCTATTTGCCTTGACAGTTAAAAAATACCATGACATTTGTTGTTCTCGTAATCATGATCTTGTTTTCTTTTGTGCCACTTTGCTCTCTTTCATTTGTACCGTGTTTTTGGTAGTGCCATACCTGATTGGCCAAAAGTGCATCTTACCAAATTTAACAAAATAAATGTGTAGGATAGAAACTGCCTCTGATATTTGAATAGCATTCAAGATTGCTATATCTCGATTGATGGTCGCTTGGCAGGGCTGTTTTGATTACCTACAAGTATGCACAACTTCTACTTTGATAATTGGCATTGTCCAATTTTGAAACTAAAGTATTTAATAAATAAAAGTTTCCCATTTGTCGTAAGTACTATTATTCTCAAATAACATAAGATGCTATGTTCGTAACATTTGAGTAAAATAGTGGCAAAGTTACACTGTCCAGCGTTTATCAGTGCTGCCACCACATGACCACGGATGAATACCTCCACTCATCTGGCAAGAGAACAAAACCACACAAGCTGACCAATGACCTGATTCACCTGGATGCAGAGACATGCGTCATTGTGCTGTTGTCAAAATTTACGGCTTTTAATTGTCGTCATCTTTTTTGGAATGCAATCAAGCAAGCAATAAAATACACGCAGATTAAAAATGCACTGTACGTTTTCACTTGTCCACCGGATAACCACAAAGTGATATTCTACTTGTCTGAGCAGATTATCACTTGTCTCGGACAAGTGGACAAGACGTTATTTCGAACGCTGCAGAACACCATCCTAAAATTTAAGTATATTATTAATATTGTGAAAAGTGAAAAATGATGGTCATAGGACTTGTCCCACATTCTCATTTTGGTTGCTGAAAGTCATAAAATATAAAAAAAGTTAAAACTGCATCCTCAACTGATTTAGCCTATCACAAATCCAGTTCGTTGATGTCCAAATATGTAGTGGGTGAATAACAAGTAATATCCACAGTCGGTTTAAAAAAGTCCATATTTTATCAAATCATCGAAAGAATTGACTTTAGTTGTTAGATCTAGTAAGGCTCAAAATGGTAAACACTTTATGGGGTTAAATCTGATCATGGGCATCGTTGCATGACTTCCATCCTCTCGCCGAGCGCGTGACAAAGTTATGAAATTGCACCAAGGGCAAAATTCATGAGTTTTCAGCGTTTCCATTTTCACTTCAATAAATTCTGTATGCAGAATAAAATAATTTAATAGTTTGTCTGATGATTTCAGTTGCACAAATGAGCTAGCATGTTGTAGTGGATACTAGGTACTTGGGTAGGTTTGAATTTTTACAAAATGAATTTGAAATGAGATCTAATTGAGGAGGCACCTTTAAAGTTTAAGATTTAATTATTCTGAAAATATGGTAAGTAGATATCTACTGAATTAACAGATTATTGCAAGTATCTTTGACAATAGAGGGTTGCAATTTGGATGTTGCAACAATGAAATATTTTTTTATTCCCCCTCTTTTTGTGCACCTGCTATACCTATTGTCCTTCCCACTCGTATTCTAGAATTTTGTGTAGACAATCTGTACCAATATGTCTACATGTTAAAAAAATTTCAGATACACAGCTTGAAAACTTGTGAAGTTAGAGGCACATGAAAACATGTAAAAAAATAATGGGTATGATTTTGGGCGCTTACCCCTTGTTATAGACAAGTGCTCAAGTATAGCCACTTAGTCATTGGTTACAATTTAAGTACATTCTAAGACATTTTTTACCATCGGTTGATTTCACGTTGAACAACCCAGGTACATATAAAGGTACATATAATCTAGAAGTATGTGTTCAGAAGTTTTTTGCATTTGACAACAACATTTACATAATTTCTTACTAGAATAGGTAGTAAAATCAGCTATATGATTTAATATTGTGCTGTGATATATTTATTAGATAAAAACAGAAAATACATCTATTCGAAATATTTTTTTTTTCATGAATCAGTTTGAATATGGTACATTACATAGGCATTGTACTTGTCTTTCATATAAAATTTGAATTTTAGCTTTATGGCCGCATAACATTTTTGGCTGCTAAATGCAGGCCAGTTTTTACTATGTACCGATTTTTGGAAACCAGTACCTCATAAACTAATCAAGATAGAAACTTCACACAACTTGTATACCTACATGTGTATGTGTGCTATTGATCAAAATAACATCAATTTATGTTCTAACATGTTTTATTGTTGAAATATGGGTCGAAAATCACTTGTTGGCTCAATTTCACACTTGAAAACAAACAACTTCAATGGCAAATTGTGGGAGAACTAATATACAGACATGGAGCTATAGTATGTCGGTTACCATCTACATATAATGGAGAATATGCAGGCCAAATACTATTCCAGCCTTATGGTTTGACATGTATGGTTATATTAACCTGTGGTGGTTAATTTTTTTTTATAAAAAAATATGAGTGCAACATGCCTTGGTTGATATGAGAGGGAATGCCCCTAGACTAGTTACAATAGCTTACATAGATAATACCCTGGGGTTTCCATACCAGATAATTCTTTCTTATCGTGTTTTTAACAATCTGAGGCATGTTAATTGTTCCTTGAATGGATAGATGATCTGATTTCTTGGTTATTAATATTAAGCATAATTTCCTCTCAAGAAACTTAGTGTTCATTCTGTATATTTCAACTGCATTTCGCAAAATTCTTCAGCAGACTGAAGTTACGGATGTGTCACATGACCAATGTCATGTGACACAAGCTGGAGTAGGACTGGTGGGAGCTTCTAGCCAACGTCTTGGTTCAGCATAGGTTTCTCTCTAAGATGATGGATCAACCAAGGTCAAGATATATCGGAAAGCAACCCACACGGACCAATATTTGAACTGGGATTCTAATCACCACCTAGAACACAAACGATCAGTAGTCAGGACACTCCTCCAAAGGGCAGAAAAACTGATAACAGAAGAGGAGGACAAGAACACAGAGGTGGACCACATCACGAAAGTGTTGAAAGCCAACTGTTACAAAACTTCGATGTTTAACACCAAGCAACCAATAAGAAGAAAGGAGAACACCACCACAGAAACCACAGAAGACAACATGCCATAGGTCTGCCCTACATTAGTAAACTCTCAGAACAAGTAGCAAGGATTTTCAAGTCCTATAACATCCCGGTTTACCACAAAGCTATCAACACCCTGAGGTCACTGTTGGTACACCCAAAAAACAGAACAGCAAAGGCAGCAAAGTGTGGGGTGGTATATGACATGTGATCAACACTATATAGGAGAAACAGCCAGAACACTTGGCACAAGACTCAAAGAACATCTATCTTGTCGCCAACCCCTATCAGCTATAAGTGAACACAAACTGAACACAGGCCATCAGTGAAGGATGTTAATATTCTAGATCACGAGGAGAACTGGCACAGGAGAAAAATAAAGGAGGCGATTAACATCCACAGAGAGAAACCTACGCTGAACCGAGACGTTGGCCAGGAGCTCCAACCAATCCTCCAATTTGTGTCACATGACATTGGTCATGTGATACATCCGTAACTTCAGTCTGCTGAAGAAGACTGCGAGATGCAGTTGAAATATACAGAACAAACACTAAGTTTCTTGAGAGGAAATTATGCTTAATGTTAATTGTTGTCTGCATGTCTGGCTTGTCTGCTAGTCTTCACCCAGCATTGACCTGATCTTATTTGACTCTGTTGGTGCTCTACTTTGTGGCGTTTGCAGCCTTACCCTGCTTATATATCAACATGTATTGGTATAGCCTTCTTGAACTTAGGCTTTGTTTAAAGCTACAATTCAGCTGTACAGTTCAAACCTGCCTGCTTGTATGAATGAAGACATTAACAACCTAAACAAATGACTTAGTTAAGTGCATTTCATTAATACTATACATGTAATAACAACGGCATAATCTTGAAATTGCCTTTTTGAGTGATGTAAAAAAATCATCTTACTTGACGGCAGCCATTTAAATTTTGGTGGAAGCAAGTTATTGGCTTCCAGATGAATACAGCAACATGTGATTCCAGTGTTAATACAACTGAGCCAGTGAATCATATGCCCTTCTATTTTGGCAGTATTTATACAGGCGTGTTTGTACATAGGTAGAATATTATTTCAGCAGCTGACAGCCAGAAGAGGGACATCCATCCATCAAGTAAACGTACTGGTAGCCTCCTAGTCATAATCAGTGTCAGCAAACCACATAAATATGTCACCACGTTCTAATGTTTGTAACACTTTAATGTCATTGGCAAAATTACCAAGTAATACGTCAAGTCAAATGTCAATACTGGTATGTCATAGTTACAATTAATTTGCCTCTGCTAGCACGGAGCAGTTGAGTAATGGAAAGTATATGACCATACATCTCATAATTAAAAGTACTTAGTTACCTCACAAAATGAATGAATCATTACTAACATTGATGTTTCAACACAACACAACTATCTGAATACACTGTATTAAGATGCATTATAATACTAATCAATTCCAATTTCTATTTTTCAATTCCTGCTGAAATCTTTCAATTCTAATTCAGTTCCAATTAAAAATTTTTTTCCGAAATAATTAAATTGGTAGTTTTCCAATGGTTTTTCCAACAGATTTTAAAAATAGTTACATGAACATTATGAATGCATTTAGTCTATGAATACATAAAGCCTGTCAGTAACTTCTGTGATGAATACATATCACACCTCAGTTAATGCACAAGGTGAGCAAATGGACTTCCAGGATTGCAGTTATCTAAATGGGAGTGAAAGGATGAGTTGCATTGTTGAGCACAAATGAAAGCATTAATACTCTGTCACAAGCATTAGCTCAAAAGGAAATACATAAGCTCCACTTTTACACCAAATTGTTCAAGTATTTTAATCATTTGTCACACTAAGGTGAGAAAATGACCTTCTGGGGCAGATTTCCATATTTCTAAAACTCAATCTTATTTGCACTGCCTTTACACTGGAAGTCTCCCACATACCTAGCTACTTAACTGCAATTATTAACAGCAGGCTTCTATTATGCACAGGCTTTTGATCATGGTTTCTTGCCTCAGCAAGTCAACCCTACTAACTGGGCTTAGCTGCCAAAGCCTGCTATTATTTCATTGTTTATGTGAGCTGATAAGACATGTCTGCTGTTTATGGACTGACTGGAAGGTGGGGTTCAGCCAGATCAAGAAAATGAGAATCAATTCCTTTTCATTCAATTCCAATTCTGGAATTGAATAATTCCAAATCCTTTTGGAATTGCCCCCAGCCCTGGTCTTCATACCCTACTAACTGGGCTTAGTCTACTACATTATAGTCTGCATCAATCAGAACAAATAGAATTAATGTGTTAACCTGGCTGAAAAGGTGGCATGACATAGTGATCAATTTAATTATTTTACTGTGTCATCCACAACAAAAAAGAGCATGGATTCAATCTGGAGAGCAGCTTTACATTCAGGTTTGGCCCCACATAAAGCAGTGTTAGTACTGTAACATGATGTGAAGTAGTTTTTTTAGTGAATCTAATAAAACATGTTATATTACTTCACTGTTGTAGTAGCAAGTGGTGTAGTGCATGCATATGAAGCTGGTTATAAATGTGTGTGTTTAAATGCAAGGATTATCGTAAATAAAAAACTAATTATTAAACATTATGGTAGAAGATATTGACCCTCACATTATTGGTATAACCAAATCATGGGCCAATAAAAGACATATCAGATGCTGAATTATGACTGAGAGGATACGTAATGTTTAGGAGAAATCGAATAGGAAGAAGGGGAGGGGAATTATTTGATATATTAAAGAATCTATTCAGGTTTATGAAATAAAATTAGAAAGGGAAGCAGATTGCGATGAATCTGTTTGGTGTAATATAGTTACAAGAAATTCAACATTAACTATTGGATTAGTTTATCGAAGTCTAAACATAAACGAAGAGGATAACAGAAACATACAAAACGTTATAAAGGAAGTGAGTAAAGGGGAATATATAGCAGTGGGAGATTTTAACCACAAACAAATACATAGGAAATCTGTAGAGAGTACAGGGGGTGAGGGTAAACAGTTTCTACTTTTAATTCAGGATAACTTCCTTAATCAACATGTGCTTGAACCAACCAGGGGAGAGAATGCATTAGATTTAGTTTTGTCTTCACAAAATGAATTGGTGGACAGTGTCAAAATACATAACAGTGATCATAGTCAAATATATTTTGACATCAAAGTAAAATCAGAAAGTGCAAATAAAAAAAGACAGTAGT
This sequence comes from Lamellibrachia satsuma, assembly GCA_033239005.1. NCBI lineage: Eukaryota > Metazoa > Annelida > Polychaeta > Sabellida > Siboglinidae > Lamellibrachia > Lamellibrachia satsuma. Next base: position 5,956,899 of record BSQZ01000020.1, on the reverse strand, counting down.
AACTTCCACAAAGGTAAATATAAAGATATGAGAAAATACTTAGCAAACCTAGATTGGAATAACATGCTGAGGAATAAGACCACAATATTGAATGTTGGAACATTCTAAAATAATTGAGTGTCATTGATCAATTTGTTCCCTTGAAAAAAACAGTGAAAATGGTCTAGAAAGAAACACTTATCAAAAGAAGCTATTAGAAAAATAGTGTACAAGCAAACTATGTGTAGGGTTTATAGGCATACCAAAAAGGGTGACAACTACACAAATTAGAAAGGCACTCAATACAGCTGCGATTGAAATTAGACAATCTAAAAAACCTATCAGAAGAAATTAGCATGTAACATAAAAATTATAGCAAGAGTTTTTATGAATATGTCACTAATAAACAAAATGTTCAAGACAAGGTTGGACCACTAGAAGACAGTGCTGGAAATTTAATATGAAAAGGTTTTTTTAATGGTGGAAGACCTAAATGGTTACTTCAGTTCAGTGTTTCCGAGAGAGGATATTAGTTAATTACCAGTTCCAGATACTAAATTTCAGGAGGCTAAATCAGACTATTTAGGGCAGTTAATTTTAACTCCAGAAACGGTAGCTAAGAAAATAAAGGAAATCAAGGACAATAAATAACTTGGAGTGGATGTAATTATGGCAAACCTACTAATGGAAACAGTAGAACAAATTAGTATACAACTTGCAAGAGTGTGGTTCCTTTTGCAAGGAAATAAGCAAACATACCATTATTTTAAAAGGGTTCGAGAAATAAGTAGGAGAATTACAGACCAGTGAGTTTAACATCAGTGATTTGTAAATTATTAGAAATGTTAATTAAAGACCATATAGTGAACTTCCACGTTAGGCATAAATGATTAAATCCATATCAACATGGATTCCTAAAAGCGAGGTCATGCTTATCAAATATGTTATGCTTTTTGGAAGAAATCACTAAGTAGATAGACAAGGGACCACCAGTAGATATTATTTACATTTTCAGAAAGCTTTTGACAAAGTGCCACATCAAAGATTACTACTTAAATTAAAAGCCCATGGTATCAGGGATGGCATAATCGACTGGATAGAACAATGGCTGACTGACAGAAGACAACTTGTAGTAGATGGGGAGGCTTCAAAGTGGACTTCAGTTTTGAGTGGATTACCACAAGGACCTTTATTATTCTTAATATATATCAGTGACTTGGACAATAATATAACAAGCAACGTACTGAAATTTGCAGATGACTAAAATGTTTAGAAGTGTTAACAATGATGGTGATAAACAACATTTATAAAACGATCTAAAAAAATTAGTTAAATGGTCTGAGACATATATTGTTAAATTTTGGGAAATGTAAATGCCTACATACAGGAACTTGGATGTATTTACTATAAAATGGGAGATACTGTTCTAGGTACTACTGTAAAAGAAAAGGACTTAGGAGTTACAATGAGTGCTGATATGAAAGTTTCAGAGCAGTGTGGTATTGCAGGTTCAAAGGGTAATCAAATTTGTGGGTTGATTAGGAGAAATATAGTATTAAAAAAAGCTAAATATACATCTGTATACAGCAATAGTTAGGCCTCATTTAGAGTACTGTATACAAGCTTGGAGACCATATCGAAGGATATAGATATACTTGAAAGAATACAGAGGAGAGCAACTAAGGTGATTCCAGAACTGAGAGACCTTAGTTATGAAGAACAACTGAAAGACAACCCTAGAGACAAGGCTGTTAAGAGGAGATCAAATTTAAGTTTCTAAGATATTGAATGGGTATGAAAATATTTATAGAAATATTTTTTTCTCACCCAAGAAAGATAGTAGAATTAGACGACATGAGGTAACATTAGTAAAGGATCAGTGTAGATTGGATATCAGGAAGTACTCCTTCTCACAGAGGACAATCAGTGAATGGAGCAAATTATCTGCAGATTGTGTAACTGCTAGCAATGTGAATATATTTAAATACAAGGTTGACACATATCTCAGGAGGGCAGATTACACATAGATTAAAAATTGTTGGACCCTCGATAAGCCCATGGTTTCCTCTTGCCATCTGGATCTTTGCTTTGGATGGCAATCTTGTTCAATCTTGTTAAATATGTGCATAGTGCATACATGAAATCCAAGACCTGCGGAGGTTTAGTATGGTCATCGTATTTTATGAAAATATTTGAAAAATAACCAATTTTAATCTTATTAATCATAATTACCTCTCAAGAAACTTGTAGTTTGTTTTGGATATTTCGACTGCATCTCGCAGTCTTCAGCAGACTGAAGTTACCGATGTGTCACATGACCAATGTCATGTGACACAAGCTGGAGTAGGACTGGTGGGAGCTCCTGGCTGACGTCTCGCTTCAGCGTAGGTTTGTTTCTGTGGATGTTAATCGCCTCCTTTATTTTTCTCCTGTGCCAGTTCTCCTCGTGGTCTAGAATATTGACGTCCTTCATAGAGCACTGATGACCTGTGTTCAGTTTGTGTTCACTTATAGCTGATAGGGGTTGGCGACAAGATAGATGTTCTTTGATTCTTGTGCCAAGTGTTCTGGCTGTTTCTCCTATATAATGTTGGTCACATTCTGGGCATTGTATGTCATATACTACCCCACAGTTTGCTGCCTTTGCTGTTCTGTCTTTTGGGTGTACCAACAGTGACCTCAGGGTGTTGATAAGTTTGTGGTAAACCGGGATGTTATAGGACTTGAAAATCCTTGCTACTTGTTCTGATAGTTTACTAATGTAGGGCAGACCTATGGCATGTTGTCTTCTGCTGGTTTCTGTGGTAGTGTTCTCCTTCCTTCTCGTTGGTTGCGTGGTGTTAAACATCCAAGTTTTGTAACCGTTTGCTTTCAGCACTTTCTTGATGTGGTCCACCTCTGTGTTCTTGTCTTCTCCTTCCGTTATCAGGTTTTCTGCCCTTTGGAGGAGTGTCCTGACTACTGATCGTTTGTGTTCTAGGTGGTGATTAGAATCCCAGTTCAAATATTGGTCCGTGTGGGTTGCTTTCCGATATATCTTGACCTTGGTTGATCCATCATCATTTAGGCATACACACGTGTCTAGAAAGGCTAACGTATTGTCCTGTTCTGGTTCTACCGTGAACTTAATGTTCTGATCCATTAAATTCAGATGGTGTGTGAAATGTTCTACTTCGCTCTCTTGTAATACTGTGAATGTGTCATCTACATACCTCAACCAGATGTCTGGAGGGTGAGGTGCTTCTCTGATGGCTATTTCTTCAAAATGTTCCATGTATAGGTTTGCCATTATCGGAGAGACCAGTGAACCCATGGCTGCTCCCTTCTTCTGTTTGTAGAATACTCCATCATAAATGAAATATGTGGTGTTCAGACAGATTTCTAACAGTGTGATGATCTGATTTACTGATAGTTCACATCTGTCTTTCAATGTTGTATCCTGGTTTAGTCGGTCCTTTATCACTGATACTGCCTCTGTCACAGGGATACTCGTGAACAGGGCTGTCACATCAAAAGACACCATTTTCCTCCCTGGTGGAACTTCCAACTCTTTGATCTTCTTTACAAATTGTGTGCTGTTTTTCACAAAATGTTCTGTTTTTCCAACTAGTGGGCTCAAAATGCTGGCTAGGAACTTTGCTGTCTTGTATGTGATGCTACCTATACTTGATACTATAGGTCTTAATGGTACATTGTTCTTGTGGACCTTAGGCAATCCATAGAATTTTAGGACTGTTTCTGATGTAGGGTAGATTCTGTAGTATAGGGCATCTGAGATCATCTTGGTTCTTTTCCACTCTTTCATGGTGTTGACTAGTTTACTTTTGTAAACTTTGGTGGGGTCCCTTTCCAATTTCTTGTAGGTGGTGTCGTCTACTAGTAGTCCAGCAATCTTTGCGTCGTAATCTGTGGCCTTCATAATCACAGTTGCTCTACCCTTGTCTGCTGGTAGAATCTTGATCGTCTTGTCGCTACGTAAAGTTTGAAGTGCTTTCCTCTCTTCCAGTGATATGTTAGATCTCTTTTTTTTGGCTTTGTGTTTCATCACGGCTTTAGCTACCTCACATCTCAACCCATCGGCCCTGTGTTTTTTTTTGATGTTGTTACATGCTAGTTCTGTTGTCGTTATCAGATCGTCTATGGGAAGGTTCTGTGGGGTAACAGCAAAATTTAAACCTTTCTTCAATAGGCTGACTTCGTCACTGTCTAAATGTCTGTTCGCTAGATTAATGACCCACCTCTCTGTGATGTTGTCCGGGTCATCTAGTTGTGGACTGTCCGCTCCGTGTTGTTGTTTGGATAACAGTTGATCATATTTTCGTTGTTGTCTTTCCCGCGTTTCCCGGAAAGTAGTTTCGTGCGCATGCTCGATGAACGCTGTCACTTCCTCCATTTCCGTTTCTGTTAGTTTCGTACGTAGGTTTGCTTCTAGCAATTCTTTTTCATCTTGTAATTTGTTCACCATAAAATGGCACTGAAAAATAAAGGAGGCGATTAACATCCACAGAAACAAACCTACGCTGAACCAAGACGTCGGCTTGACATTGGTCATGTGACACATCCGTAACTTCAGTCTGCTGAAAAAGACTGCGAGATGCAGTCGAAATATCCAAAACAAACTGCAAGTTTCTTGAGAGGTAATTATGATTAATATTAATAACCAAGAAACCGGATCATCTATCCATTCAAGGAATTTTAATCTTTATCAGTATAAGCTAGATTGTTATTGTTTTCACTTTGCACTAATGCAGTGACAGATTGACTACTATCTAGATCCAAATGATAAATCTAGAACAAACCAGTGGCTTCACAGTGATGGACAAAAAGCTGCATTCTATCTTGCACATGGGGGCTGCAATTAGCACATCTTTAGAAGGATTTATTAACAGAAGAAATAACAAACATAACTGACAACAAGCTGAGTTTACCTCGTGTTCAAGCATGTTTTTGTGAAGATTGTTTTTGTGTGGAAGTTTGCCCATTAGTGTACGCCTGTATATCCCTCTTCCTGGAATATGTACATTGTAGTTGGGTCAAGGGATGGACATGCTAGACCTCCTACAGTGAGTGTCTGTGAACGTGTCCTCAGACAGATTACACTGAATTGTTCTGTCTATTTACTGAACAATGTGCTACCATATATATATAGTTAAAAAACCTATAATTATATACGTCTTAAAAAAACAGACGCTTTTGGTAAATGTTTGTGGCCAGCACTCTGAGAAGCTTTTGTGTTAGTTTGGCTCTATATGCCTTCATGGCTGTTCAAGCTTAACTTTAACTGTGTGATTCATTGGTAGACTACACTGATGAATAGAGCAGTGCTAGACTTCTACACCAGTACCAACTAACAATATACCCCCAGTAGACAAATGTCATGCACCAAATGTGTTGTCACTGTGTCATGTCACTGTGTCATACTACCGTTCCTAGCATGAATACTGGCTACAGACTTTTGCTTATGAAATATCATAATTAATAATTATAATATATAAAATACTTCTGTTGCACTAAAATCCTCGGGAGACCCAAGCTCGGCAGCGTACCAAAACAAAAGGGGTTAAGCAGTTCATAATCGATAAGCATTTCCAGTTGTAAACATTTGGATTGGTTTGCTGTGGAGCTATGGAGGATAAGCAAGTTTAAACAGGTGGGTTTTTAGTTTACGGTGAACTGTTGTTATATTGTCAGAACTGAAGACAAACAGCCATTTTATTATTGAACATACATAGTTCTAATTGGTTTAGCTAAAATATTTGTGATGCAAGCGAGTACCAATAGTTGTTGCTAACTCTACACACATGTACAGTGATGTTGTGGTCATTAATTATGATGATCAGACACCTTACAATATCATTAGTACATCAACAACAAAGAAAGTCATATTATTCCAGCACCAATACTAACATATGAATAATTTATTTACAGTAATCATCGATACCTTATAATTGAGCAAAACAATAGCAAAACCTCTCATAGGCAAGACTGACCCTTTTATCTGACACCAAGCGACAGATATCAGAGTCTGTCTTAATAATTATCGCAGGTATCCATCTGGACAATGCTCTCACGGCTCATACTCCATTACCAGAGAAGTTTTTGGCAGCAACTAATGCAGCGCCCGTATGGGTTTTTGTAGATCAAGACCATTGGCCCTGTGAGTCCAGGCCAGGTATTTCTGTTTCCCTGCGTGAGATCTTTTGTTTCCCTTGGCATAGACACCAAGTAGAAGGCACGTCCTCTTGATCAACAGACCGCCACTCTGACTGCTGAGCTACTGCGCTGAGGCATAACTGAGTTTCCTGTCAGAATACATTAACAACTCTTGTAGTCAACCTGTTGACTGAAAAGTACGTTGAACATCGACTACTGATCAGTATATGCATGTGGACCCATGTTGTTAATTGCATGTTGCCGCAATAACACATTTAACTGTGGTTGTGTTAGAATCAGCTTGTGGGCACCTACATTTTAAGAAACCCTTTCTATCATGGCACAAATGTAAACCGAACATTTCTCAAAGTTTCATTAGATTTTGGGGGATTTCAAATGTTGGCAGATGGTTCAAATAACAAAATGTATCATCACCAATTAAAAAAACATTTCAATAATATTATCTTTGTGTGAAGAGTTACCCTCATAGTCCTTTAATAGTATTCTTGTTCTTTGATTATATATACAATTATGTTATTTCTGGGAATTTAAATCTACTTTCTAAATTCTAGACCTTTGCCTGCATTGTTGACATTTTTGCAATATCAAAAAGCATCTGTGGGTAACCATGGGAAAGCCCTACACTGTACTCATGTTCTATGATCTTCAGGCAGACCTTTATTTGCAGAGTCAACACTGACTAAGTCTGCCAGGACATACATCTGTTGCCAGTTAGTTATCATGGGCATTTACCTCAGGTATTAGTGGTAATCATTCCTTCTGTAATCTTTTATAGTGGAGGAGTGTCATTGCCCTATTTCATTGCGTACAGTGTTAATATACATACAACCTAAGTATATTCATACTTTGTATAGCATTATAGTTTGCAGCTTGAAACACTCTTGGGTTGATTGGGAGAATTGTGACACATTGTATATAAAAAAGCTAATTATACCGCTGTGTAAAGCAATATTTGGGTTCTATTTAGAATACTGTACACAAGCTTGAATACCATATCGTAAGAAAGATAATATATATATATATATATAATATATATATATATACAGGGTTGTTTGATTTAAATCATGATTTAAATCACTTCAAAAAATAATTGATTTATGATTTTTTTTACTACCAATTTTTTTTCGATGATTTATATGAATTTAACACAAATAATTGTTTACAAACATCGAGATCAACAAAGTTTTGCATGTTTTTTTAATACAAAAGCACATAGTGCGCTCACACATGTGTAGTTGTATTGTCACCAGATAGCCTGATAGTCAAATATTCTATGTTTGAGCTATTCCCTTTCTGAATGCAGTGAAGCCACACAAACTTGTCTTGAAGTCAGAAACCCTGAATTAAAGTCCACTTAGAGCTTGTGCCAGTTGGTACCAATTCATTTTGTTGACTCAAGTGAGACAGTCTGGGCTACAATTGTTTAAATTAATACTGTACCAGTTTGCAGTTTGGTTGGAGACCCTTAGAGTACACAGAGCCATGGACAGGTGCTAATCCACCCTCTCAGCAAACAATAATTATCACTGCTACAGCCTCAGACACAAGGCATGCTTTCCTGTCCAAGACAGATTATGCAAATACAGGGGGTGAGGCCTTGTGGACCTTGTCTAATGTCTTTATATAAGCAAAAATCATGTACCCTCTGTTAAGACAAGTACCCAAATCTATTTGAGTAGAACACATTTGAAAGAGTTTATAAATATAAACGTCTACAAAATGTGTATATACCAGATAAAAAAAAATCTGATTTAAATTAAAAACCTCCAATATTTTTATTTAAAAAAAAATCATTATTTTTTTAACCATGTATATAATATATATATATATATAAGCTAGAACTAATACTGAGGAGAGCAACTAAAATGATTTAGTTATGAAGAATGTCTAAAATAATGTAGTTTAAAAGGAAACAAAAGTCATGGTTTTGGGCCTATGTACCTATAAGAGTTACTAAACCATAATGTCTTGCAACTTCAATTAATTATTATCACAAAAGTGGTTTACTAGGAAAACACCCTTCAGACAAGGAGGTTAAGAGTAGATCAAATTAATTCGTGTGTTACAGAGCACTGACCGGGTCATAGAGAAGCTTTGTGTAATGAAATCATTGTTGGTCTGCTACATGTCAATGAACATAATGTCATGTCAGTTCACTGTCCTTCCTGCATTACTCATGACTTCTGTGAACTGCTGTTGAATGATGTTGCCTTGGAATTGCAGTACAGTGCAATGAGACATGGCATACTCCCATTATGTCTGTAAATATTCCTTATTTTCTTATCTCCACACCCCTGTGCACTGCTGAATTATTCATTGTCAAGCTCACTTATGGCAAGATGTATTCACCTAGCAGTCAATTGTGGAAGTTTGTATGCTGAAAGTGTGTTTGAATAATCAAAGTATGTGACAGAAAAGAGAAAACAAAACTACAAGATTACTTTTCATGCTGTTAGTGTGCAAATGTCAGTTATTAATGGTATTACTAAAAAGAGACATGCCAAAAAATTTACACATTTAAAATCCAGAGTCTCCTCAAACTATAACTGCTGTTTACAAAATGGCTGCATATGTTATGTAGCTAAGATACCTAGGTATCATTGCATGACCAAAAGTTTTTTATCGCATAATTACAAATCTTGTGGTTGTCAAAATAATTGGTTAATCGCGTTACAGTTACTCGAATTACAATTTGTCCACCACTAAATAATGGCTAAAATAATTGTTGTAAAGAGAAATAGTAGCTTAAAAATATTTTTTTTAAATCATGAGACATCCACATAAATCTACTTTGTATAAATTACCAACTAATTAAAGTAATATCAAAGTAATGAGTCAATAATTTCAACGATTTGGGGGGTAATGTAAATTTTTGTCTGCTGTAAAAAAGTGAGCCTATGCCTAGCGCTTCTAGGAGTAATGAATCTTTTTATTCAACAACATACTACCAATCACCCACTATAATTTCAGAATCTTGCAAATTTGGGAGATTTACTTGGGGGTACTCAGCTCCATACTGTCGTTTCACAGGATGGAGGGCAAGTTGCTTTGGGATCAATTCTTTTGATGTGGTGCACCCACCAAATTTCAAGGGATTGCCTAGGAGCTTTAAATATGTCAATTATTCTCACACTGTCACTGTTCTGCCAAGATACAATATTGATTACTCTCATTACATATTTTTGGTTACTCATGTTACAATTTTTGGTGTATCACTCCCATGTTTCATGTCACTATTGTGTAACATGGTTTCAACATGTCAAGTATTGTGTCAGGGTAGAAAAATAACCAGTTATGTTTATGAGATACAAGAAACGGAGGACAGAGAGAAAAAAATAGCTATTTTATTAAGTAACTGCAATGGGTGCACCATGTGCATAAGCTAATATATGTATGCAAGCTTTATTTTATTGTATAAAATATAATAAATATATTAATGCTTTACATAATAATCATGTGGCTTTTATTGCATTAAAAAAGTAATAGGTGTCTACTGTGTATGTGATATATTTTTTTGCAACAATTTCAGCCACAGTTTGGTTTTCAGATACATGAATTTTAGCATATACTAAGCTATCACAAAAATATACATTTTATAAAATAATTGATATTTAAATTTTACGTCTTTGTCCACTTCTTGTGGAATGGCCCAAGGTGTACAATGATCATTGCTTGGTATTCCCGACGTAAAGACTGGTAGTATACAAATGTTTTTTAAATAATGTTTAGCAGTAATAATGACAGTTTTTATTTTAAAATGTAAGCTAAATGTTTTCCTAAATTGTTGAAACTACAGATTATATATTACTGTTTATAAAAAGATCATAATAACAACAAATTAAGCTAGCCGCACACCGCCCAATTGTCTACGCTGCGACGCATCTCAACCGTCGTAGCCCAATCGCGTATGATTGTAAGCTTATGACTGGCCTACGACTGACCGCCGCACACTGCTACGATTGTTCACAACTGGATATATAAACCTGGCGGTATTCTTATAAAACACTGGCTGCCACTTTTCTGTTTGTATCCGAACTTCAACAATATGGCACCGTCTGTGGAGAAAAGTGTGCATGCAATTGCCAACATTTTAGGGATGTGCGTCATCAATAGGTTGCTGAAACGGAGACGAAACAGGGACAAGAAACGTAGGGTGTGCCACTCCCACTTGGTGCAGGCTTGGACAGTCTCGAGAATTGTGTTCTGAATGACATTATTTGTTTGCTGACGTCATTCACTGAAATGTACAAATATACATTGTAATATAACACGTGTGTAGGTCTGGGATGATCAACAACTCCAATAACAATTATCATCGCGTAATGATTCCACACGAGTTGGGTAGCTGACAATCGCGATTTACATGGCTAGCCATAAATCCATAGTATGCTGTTGGAAATTCCAGGCCCAGGGGGGTACAGTTGGACGTTTTTAGGAGCCTCAAAGGGGGTCCAGTTTTATTTTTTTTGAGCTTCAAGGGGTACTGTTGAAATTATCAAGGTTTTGGAAAAAACGTACGCTCCCCAAATCAAATACTCTACGGGCAGGATAGTACGTGTGTCTTCTAAATACGTCGGATTATGGTACTGACTGATATAGTGGAGGGGCATACATTGTTTTTGTAACACAAAGTCGGTTTTTTCCATATATTATTTGGCGCTGAGTCCAAATCTGACAAAAAACCTTGACCATTTTTTTATTGACACAATCATAAATATTAATAAAACACGACATGCTCCCTTTGCATATATTGCTCTCCAAAACACAGACAAGCTGTCGGGTAACACAATTAGTCACATTGTATTGGGTCCACAGCCACGTACATTTTTCAGATGGGTGTCGGCTTTATGTTGATGTTCGCTGTTCATTTTATTGTTGTATGTTCTCTAAAGTAAATGCAGATATATTTCTGTATGAATTCATTTGATCACCTACAATTTTATGCAGCTAGGGCAAACTAATTGTGTTCCCATCAAAGCTATTTTCCCTTTGACGTATTTTGGACTGTGGCACAGCTGAATTGTTGATCTAGACTTCGATGTTCGAGGTAATTTAAAACGCTTATTTTGCAAAGTGTTAGACGTTTTAAGCCTGGCAACAGGTGGATTTCAGCGAATAAATACTAGTAGAATCGCAAAACAAGGTAAGACCAGTTTAATATAGCCCTCGCCAGGTCAGACTATACTAATACATACCGTATTTAGGAATACTTTGAAATATTATTTTTAATTCAATCGATAAGATAGACCCCTCTGCCTCTGATACCGGGCCTAGTGCTAGGCTATGCCTATGGCTATGTCCGGGGCCGTTTACTTTAGTACGGTGTAGAATAGATTGTACATGCTTTTACATTATAATAATATTGGCAGGAAAATTCAAGTCGTCAAGTAGGCAGTATTGCAGTAATATTAATCGTAATGAAGCGAATCTTTTTATTATGCCTACAATAACAGGGGCTACATACCGCCAGTCCCAAGTAAGGAGGCGATCTCGTTTAAGGCCTTTGTTTTTGCATTTCTATTTGAGTAACACTGTGAAGAACAATCAAACAAACAAGGCCGATTTTTGCCGCATATCGACAAGGGCGTCTTCTGTAATCTCACACCAGAAATCGGCCATTTTCCCAAGAATCGAATTACCACTTCTGTTCTCTGATTGGTTAATTCCTTACGATTCGAAAATCAAAGTCAGGAAGAGCCGCACATCGCCCGATTGTTCAAGATTGCCAGTCAGCGTCAGTCGTGCCGATTGAACATGTTGAATCATCACGACTGCCGCCAACACGACGTAAGACTGGGGAATCCTAGTCGTACGCACACGCACACCGCCTAGATTACGCCCGATTGTCTACGCTGCGACGGTCGAGATGCATCGGATCGTAGACAATCAGGCGGTGTGCAGCGGGCTTTACTTGTAAAATATAACACCAGTAACATCATTATAGAAATAACCAGGCAAACTCCTAATACCAACAGTTTAAATGAACAGCTGAGTCTGACAATACATTGTTCAATAGGGCATATAATATAGAAACAAGATATTATGATAATTATCATTTTATTTATTAAAATTATTCAGCTGCATATAACATAGTTCTTAGTATAATATATTACATATTATATGATATGAATTTTAGGGTTTTAATGATCGTCTCGCTGACTGCATGTTAAAATAAAAAATATGGTGTCGTATTTTATGCAAAAGGAATGGTTAAAAGCGGTTACAAAGTAATAATTTCAGGTTAATGTGGAACTAAATCAATTAAAAAATGAGAGAATAAATATTGTGCTTTATTCACAACAAGACACACATTAAGCTTGATGTGCCCAGTATACAACTGTTTGGGCTGAGATCACTATGCCCATTGTGCTCTGAGGCTGAAGTTACAGAGTTGCAGGCCAAACTCTCCAAAGAATGCTGTCCGAATTCAGTGGGCCGAATTCGCTGTGAGCCAACATCACCTGTATCCGCGCTAACAGCTTTCTTTAAAGCTCACTTCGATATTGGTTAACCGCGGTCGTTGATGAATGTGTCACTGCCTGTGTTCTACGGATTGGTGGCATCAAGATAGCTTCCACTACTGGGAATAATGTTGGAACATCATCCTCTTTCAAAGAGATTTTAGCACCAGGATAACCCACCCAGGGCAGCCACCTTCTCTGGTCTGGTTTGCAGTCGAAACAAGTTTTCTTGAAGCAGTCAAAGCCAGTTGTGTTTCGTCGACTTGAAGTTTGCTTCTTTTTTTTATAAAATTGGCTACTTAGTAACTACATGTAACCATATTCTTTGCAATCGAATGCCGTACAATAAACCATTATGATGTTAACTTCTAAGCAACCACTATTGCTGTCTATGGTACAGTGAATGAAAGTTACAGTCTTGTAACATTTCCTTGTGAAAAGCGACGTGATGTCGAAGCTTGGTGATAAGCTCGGGAAGAATATGCATAATCAAGACAAGCCAGTAGTACAGAGTATTATTTGGAATTATTAATTAATTGAATTCTAATGAATTTTTCAGTGTTATGGAAATATACTACAAGGTGTAATATAATACGATTTCAAGCAGTCGTTGTTTTTATTCCTGGTAAGTAGATCATGTATATAACTGTGTATATAGGTTAATACCAATAATAGTGTCTAGCACCATGGCAACAGCTTCACAGTAACATTTTATTGCAAAAGGTTAATTAATCACCCTTCTGCAACTTCTTTGAAATAAACATATTTGGCTGTCTCTGCAAAACCTAGATAGTGGTCAATGCCAATGTCCACTGAATCTCTACAAGAAACGTTGACGCTGCTGTCTCCAACTTTGTTGATAGAACTTGTGCTCTACATATTTTGAGCCAAAAACAACCACTGGACCACAATAAAAAATTTATTAAAATGAATGTACCGAATTTTAATCCAAATATATTAACCAACGCAGTTTAGAGACTGGTTATCTTTAAATATATACATTCTTTCCCTCGTGATCTTAACCATCTAAACGTGTGCTGCACTATGATGGAAATCTTGTTTTGGCTTCTAAAACATTAAAGAACTATAAACCACATGCATTCAAAACAAATATTGATGTTATTTGCCATCTGGCGCGATTCTGGGATTAATTATATGCTATTCCTAGCAAGCTCTATGGTAGCTACTAGATATCAATAAACAATGTGTTAATATGTTAATCATTTTTCACAGTAAATTTTGACTGAAAAATGACTGAAATATTAATAGATTACAATCACCAGTCTGACAAATCTCTTCAGAACTATCAATCAACAATGGTTCCCAAATAAAAAATAAAACATGCAAGATCTACTCAGTTCTAGTTCTAATTTGTTTCTAGTCCTACATTGCCAACAACATATTGACCATAATAGGAGCCTCAATATTTAGTCCTTATACAGATATGTCCATTACGAAAAAGCGATGAAAGTGGTTTCAAGTGGTACTTAATTTTGGCACACTTCAGCGAGGCCTTTTTACTCAATTCCTTTGCAAATATCAGCTAAAATAGTTCCAATATCACCAGCTATTTTGACATATTCCAGTAATAGTTTGAAAAACAGTTTCAAAAATATTGGTTTGTTGTACGGCTGTAAGTCATCAGAATAAGCTGCATGACTCTGGTTTGTTGGCTAGTGGTAATTTGATGGTTTCTCTAGAGCAAAGTTCAAAATGCCTCAGTGCACATAAATGGCCCTTTCATTTTGGGACATCTAATTGTGTCTACCTAGATAATCTAGATTGGAGACGGTCTGTCTTCTCATTAGAACTGTCACATTTAGAATGTAACAACTGCTTAAACCTTTTGAAAATAAACAAAAAAGAAGTATTCGCAGAATTTTTTGATACTTTAATGTCATAGCTTTTACCCCCACATCACACTTCCAACTAGGCTCTCCAAAAATAATGGAACCCTAATTGATAATTTCTTTTGCAAATTAACTAAATCTACAATGAAGCCTAAATCAGGCATTTTAACTAAACAATTATCAGACCACCAACCATATTTCATTTTTCTAAATACAGTTTTCCACGCAGAACCTTTACCAAGATATATAAAAATTTCTGTATAGAACTCTGATTCAATATCTGATTTTATACACAAAGTTTTCTTATCAAATGTTTACAGTAAACTCGACCAATCTCCTAATGCAAACCCTAATGTAAATTATGATATCCTACATGACGTAATACAAAAATAAACATTATGCCATATAAAACAGTTAAACTAAAAAAATACAAATACAAGAAATCCGCTTGGATTACGTTAGGTCTGCTCAAATCCATTCGATACAGAGATAAATTATATAAGACACTAAAAACTACTACTCGACCAGAATCACCAAAATACTTTGCAATTTGGATCAACCTGACTACCTATAATACTATCCTTAAAAAAGCATATGTACTGCTAAACGCATACATTACGAATCATGTTTTAATAAATTCAAAAATAACATTAAAAAACATGGGAAACAATTAATGGTATTCTATCTAGAACATACAGAAAGAAAACGTTCCCCAATTCCTTTATTTATAACGAAAATATCATAGCAGATAAAACTTTAATTGCAAACACATTTAATTCATATTTTACCAATATTGGCCCAAATTTAGCCAACCAAATACAAAATTCCACAAATAAAACTTTCAGATACTATCTTAATGGAAACCATAACAATGTATTTCATTTTCAAACAAACAATATCTAAAACAATAGATGATGTGCACACAAAAGCAAGTTGCGGATTTGACGGGATTTCTTCACGGCTTCTAAAGTTAATTAAACCTGTTTTGACAAAATCTTTAACTTTAATCACAAACCAAATATTAACTACAGGTATCTTCCCCGACAAACTCAAAACTGCCAAAGTAATACCAATTTATAAAAAAGCGGACGAAACCCTATTTTGCAACTACAGGCCAATATCAATCTTACTTGCAATTTCAGAAGTAATTTAAACAATTATTTACGACCAGCTAGATTCTTTCTTAAAAAGACACAAACTTATGTACGATAGTCAGTATGGATTTAAAGAGGAACATTCTACGGAATTTGCCGCTCTTGAATTAATAGATAGGATATTGACACGTATGGATAATAAGGAAATACCTATAAATATTTACTTGAACTTGTCAAAAGCATTTGACACTTTGGATCACTCAATATTAATCGATAAGCTAGAGGTTTATGGCATAAAAGGAGTAGCTTTAGGCCTATTCAAAAATTATTTAACAAATAGAATACAGTACATAGAATTTGAAGATGCCCAATCAGATATGCTTAATAATATATCCACAGGCGATCAATTCTAGGCCCTTTGTTATTTATAATTTACATAAATGACTTTGCCCAATCTAGTCCAAAATTCAACTTTATTATGTACGCCGATGACACGACACTTTCAAGTACCCTAGATTCTTTCGCACAATATAGCAAATATGAAAATGTAGAATTCTTAATCAACATAGAACTGGACAAAACTAATGAGTGGCTTAAATTAAACAAATTATCTCTAAATGTAAATAAATCCAAATATATGATCTTCAAAACGGCTAGAAGAAATAATATGATAAATCCACTAAATATAAAAATAGATAATGTATATATACATATATCGATAGAGTAGATGAGTTCAATTTCCTAGGGATTTTAATGAACAATTAAACTGGGAAAGCCACATCAAAAAAATTTTAAATAGGTGCTCCAGAATTATAGGTATCCTAAATAAACTCAAATGATTGTTACCACTTAATATAAAGATTATGTTGTATAACATTTTGATATTGTCACATCTAAACTATGGCTTAACTGCCTAGGGCTATAGATGTGATAGAATAAAAAACTTCAAAAGAAAGCCGTCCGAAATATATGTTTAAGCAAATATAATGCTCATACTGATCCACTGTTCAAAAGTCTTAATTTACTAAAAGTAGAGCATATTCTAAAATTGCAGGAACTAAAATTATTTCATAAATTTTCAAACAATAAACTACCTGTGTACCTTCAAAACTTACCACTTGATCAAAACAATAGTGTTCATAACTATAATACACATGGTCAATATAATATACACACGATCAGGGTACACCACGAATTTCTGTTACTATATACCACATTATATATGCACTATGTGCCAATGCATGATGTTGAGGATTTATTATGTTACTAGAAGGAATTCTGAAGAACTGTAAAAATATGAAAAAACATTTTGCTGTGTTGTGTAGCAACTATTTTATTTAGAATTATTGGAGTACCTGTAATTTTCCTTGCGTCAAAATAAAACTAGAATTGGGTCATATTAAATTGTTACGGAGAAACAGGATTTTAACCTGCCATTAATTTATAAAGAATATGTTTGTAGTTTAAAATAAAATGTTTTATTTGTAAAGCTAAATATGGATATTCAGTTGTCTAAATATTGTGCTAAATATGTCAATTTTGAATTATCAGCTTTTGACAGATATTAAAGGACTGTTTCTGAATATGAAAAAACTGTCCACTCTACATGTTTGCATCATTGCAATTGTAACTAAAAATATGCGGTTTTCAATACAATGGACTCTTTAATCACTTCGGGGCAGAGCAGTTTGATTCTAATAAGTGGCTCATTCACATAAGTGGTGTGTCTTAATATAGTAGGAATAGGAAATGATTCTGTCCCAACCAATATATTTGATTATGATGAGCGGCTGAGTCTGTCGTCCATATCGGTACTTCACTGTACTGAAGAATAATTCATTCATATTTGATGCCAATGGGAAAGACCCACCAATCCGTAATCAAATTTTAAAATAATCTTGGCGGCTTAGTAAGCGTTATCAACCACAATAATCAAGAACATTTCAGTAATATCTGTAGACCACGGGGATCCAATCTAGTGAAGGCAGTAACACAGAATCTATGGAATTAAAAAATCAGCTGATGCCATGAAGAAAATTATTTCCAAAATAATTTTAGGGCCAGCTCCCAACAATGTTGCAGAGATTAATGTAATTTTAGCATTGTTTTCTTGATTTTAATCACCACCATGTATTGAAAGTAATTGATAATGTTGGCCATTATATTTATTATTATGGTAATAATGTGGCACACTTGTATTATGATAATAATGTGGCACATTTGTATTATAATAATAACCGGGTATAATTAAGCATATGTCCAGAGGCTCAGTAAGATGAATTATTGACATTTTATTAATTATGATGCATGTGCATAATCAGTATATGTCTTTAATTATTGCTGTCACAAACATATGACATCCCTGTTTCTTTCTATACCATTAGTCACACCTTTTGGTGACACCACCTTGGTGGATAACCTGTACCAAGTTCGACTTAGTGACCAAAGGGACTAATTGCTACAATATTTGTGACTAACATCAGCTGAATGCAGTCTGTCTGACACGGTTTGGTCAGAATTACATAATGCTGACCAACCAACACTACCACTGCTTGCAGATGGAAGCTCTGGTTAACACTAGAAAACTAGAAATATTGATGATTTATAACAAAACGTTTTGCTCGTGTTGTAGTCATCTTCTTCATAATGTTTTTGATTCATAATTTACAGTTATCATTCCATTTGTGCTAGTAAAATGATAATAATATAGTTATTGACATTAGTGTTATTGTGAGTACATTTAGGGATGCTCTGTTCACTGACCCTGTTCTATTCACTGACCACTAGTTGGTAAGTTTCACTCAGCTCTGGTTACTGTAGCTGGCTAGCTGGCTCTACAGACAGGTATCAACTGTCCAGTAACGTAGGCAAGCCAGTTGGTACATGTGCTCTAGTGTTACATGTCACTGACCTGTGGTCTCTACAAAGACACCTCTACAGACAGATATCCACACAAGTTTGGGGTTTTGTCACCTCGATTAAAATGGGTCCACCATTGCAAAATTGTCAGAAGTTCTCTGACGGAGAATTGAGTACTAGCACGCAGTTGTCCCATAGACATACATTTTCAGTCTTTTGTACAAGATGCCAGGTGAGTTAAGGAGATTTAGAAAGCAGCTGATTATTGTGTGATAACAAGAGCACCATAACCACAGGGCACTGAGGGCAAGTACAGGCAGTTTCTCAAATCTGAATTGCAGATAATGAGTGCTCATAATTAGTTAATCAATCTTCATGTTGCATAGTAAAGGCCATGCTGTCCACATATTGCAGTGACTATAAATATAACAACAGATTATTCGTACACAGTATTATGGCAGTTTTGGTTGTGTTGTTTTGAATGGGGTGTTTGATAATCCAAACAGAAAATGTTTGTTTTTCGCTGTCTATGACTGTACCTGCTAGCTGATGATTTGTTTCAGTATTACCAGTTTCACTAAATAACCTTACATTTGGCAGGAGTGGGGAGTTGTATAAATGAACAGATGTCCAAATTCCAGTTCCACCTTCATCTGGGAATTTGTGAACATCTTTTCAGCCATGGAGAAAAATATAATCCCTCATTTTTACGGAAGGGATATGTGCAGAATTAATATAATGGCTTGTTTACAATTTGCCACTTCTGACCTGGCACATTTGGATTAGATGTCTTTTGTTGGGCAACACTTATGAAACAGCAAGCACCTTCAAATCAAAGCTGCACACAGTCTTATAACAGTGTGGTAGTGTGGCAGCCGACATTAGAGTAGACAGTTACCAATGGACTGTCCCAACCAGGAGCTGGAGTACAGTCATGTCTCCTTCATCCCGAAACTTTGGTTACCTATGGATTTGAGTATATTAATGAAGCGAACGAATAGGTGAAACACCCTATTTTTGCCTATCTGTAATGTACATGTAATGTATCATGAAATTTATAATTGCTTTATTATTTTATTGATCTCCACTAACTGACAGAACAAAAACAATGTAGCTGTGACGTAAAAACTATAACCCAGACTATTTAAATTACTTGATTTGGTGAGTCTGACATTTATGTCATCTAAAACAAACTGGTTAAGTGAATCATATTACAGTTTTAGCCACCCAGTTGGTTCCTGAAATGATGTCCGGAAACGGAGACATGAAAAAATGGATTAGTGAAGCAATTTACTTTGCATAAAAATTGTTGCCACACATGCATGTAGATTATTGGAAAGCACATATTATTATACAATGGATAAATTACACACTGACTGTATTTAATAGTGTTAGTAGCACATAATAACTTCAATTTGGAACCTAGTGTGAAACACTGAACACTGTGTGTGTGTGTATATATATATATATATATATATATATATATATATATATATATATATATATCTCAAAAGGCTAAGCCATGTTTCATAATATGGTTTGTCATTTGCATGTGTACAAGACTTAGTAAGGGCTTCTTAGCAACAACATACATATGCACCGAATGTGATAGTGCATGTTTACAACTGTTGTTGTGTGCATTACTTATTCATGTGTTAGCCCTTGGTGCATGTACTTCAGCTGGTACGTCTGTACTCTGTCACCCTACTGTATGACATTGTGTACTGGAGTATCTCCATTTCTAGTTGTATTTACTGGCATACTCAAGTGACTATCTCCATTTCTAGTTGTATTTACTGGTGTACTCAAGTCCGAAATAAGCAATTGCTCAATACTTCTGTTTTGTTTACCTAATTTGTTACAGTTCATTCACTCTTTAGAAAGAAAGAACTATGCTGTTTGATCCAATCTTTGATGCAGTAGAATGCAGGATTAGATGCAGGTTTTCTTTAAACATTATGTGGTTACTTTATAAATTCATGTATTTACTTTTTTGGTAAAATAAGTAAATAAGTAAAAAACAACATTTTGTCTATATGTACGTATATGTTACCTGCAGAATCTCCCAAGCCCTACTACAGTGTAACCCTGAGAATTTGAAGAAACTGTCACATAATATATTATATTTGTCTGGTTTCAGTGATTGAAATAGTCTTAGCAGCAAATGACTATGTTAATGTCGCTAATTCCTGTCTCATGCATTCAACCATTCTAGATGCTACGTAGGATTCATGTGTTTAAATCTGTGGAAATACTAACAATCCTCTTAGACACAACTGGTAATCTTGATCCTTCTCCTGTTAATAGGGAATATTACCATTTAACTTGGCCTGTCACTCAATATTGATTCTCATGGACACAGATGTGGCTGACCTTTCTAACAGTTCAAAGACCTGGAATCGTTCCAGCTGCACTGGTTGGCACTAGTTCGCAGAAATTACAAATATTGTTGCTCCTGTTCATAGCTGTTTAGGTTTCTACATTAGGCAGTACATCAGTCATAAACAAATCGGATTGAAGTGCCCACTCCACTGCTACAGGTGTTGCATTTCGCAAATGATAAAAAATACCTTACTTCAATTGTCCTGTGGTTTGCTGTTTGGCCAACGTGTGACTATTGCTCACATTTTGTATCAGCTGCATATTTAGTAGATATATGATCCTGAACTGTAGAGTATAAATAGTACATTGGTGTTTTTTATGGGGAAACATGAGACTTCTGAGACATTGAAAGTGATTATTTTGGTTGACCAACTGATGTTTTGTACAGTTGATATATATATATATATATATATATATATATATATATATATATATATATATATATATATATATATATATATATATAAATTGCCTCATGCTAGTTATACAATTGCTGGTAAAAATGTCATATTACCGTAAACCACTAGTAGATCATTTGCCTTTGTTGCTTTTCTTGCAGCCAAGTTTTATATTCTTGTATGGTTATGTAACCATCTCTATGGCAACTGCCACCATAAACATTAGGGGTGACCATTGGGGACAGTTTTACTGTTGTGATAGTATTGCAATAGTATCATGGACTAACAAATAACTAAGAAAGCAGTGCCACTCATGTTAGGTCGATAAATAAGTAAAATTACTTAGCATAGTTGAACAGCATGTTTGCGAACATGATTACAGTGACACAATTAGCCCTGCTGATTTGTTTTGCTATCTATTGTCACTACTGATAGTTCGGTGTACTGTCGACAATAACTATTGATAATAAAATTGACTATCGACAGTACATGTATTGCATCGTCACATTGAGCATTATGATGCATCAATAGTTTGATGTATTGTTACACCCCTAATTAACACCCTAGTGCTGCATGGTTATGAGATGGCCAACTGGCTAGCTGCCCAGAAGTGTAATGAGAATATAAACCTGATGTACATTCAAGGAACTAGCTACACTAGAACATAATTCTATTAATTGTATGACTTGTTTGTTTTGAATGGTGGTAACAACTTACTCAGTAGCATGGATTATGTGCTTACAATGCTGACCTTGTTTGTAGTGACAAGTGACAGTGTCAATGTTGTCATGATTTGTTCACCACTTAGATGCCTTATTCTAATGAATTAATACAGTTATGAGTCACACGTGATTCGATATGATGTGAATGGGTTTATGAAAAAATGGAAATGCACATCACTTTTTATTGAGCTTGAGACCAATCTTTCCCATTCATATACAATAAATTGTAACTTTCTCTCGTGCACATAACTTTCATACAAATATTAATCTTTCCCATTCATATACAGTAGATGGTAACTTTCTCTTTTGCACATGACTTTCATACAAATATTGTTTACTTGCAATGTTTTGGAGGTAATACAATAATATTGTCTCGTATAGCGATGGTATCTGCCTCGACAAGATGCTCATAGCATTTACTCCATTACCAGAGCAAATTGTTGGCAGCAGCTGCTGCAGCGCCCGTATGGGTTGTAGATCAAGAGCATTGGCTCTGTGAGTCCAGGACAGGATTTGTCCATATCCCTGTGTGGAATCTTTTACATCCCCTGGCAGACACCATGTAGAAGGGACCAGCAGTGTTTAATGTCTACCAAAAGACAGGCAAAGTGAAGTGAAAAAAAATTGCTCAGGTTTTGAGTATATCAAGTAGTAGTATACTTGTGTACTGGTATTGAAACTGGTATTTTTATTCATATGGTATGTTACATCTTCAATTGACAATCCTTGAAGCTTCCAAAGCTACACAAAAGTCACCTAATGTGAACTGCAAATTCCCCTAATGCATCAAATTATTTATTCGTCTAGTCTATCTAAAATCGTCTGCCAGCGTATGAACAGTATTAAAGTAAATGCTAATACAAGGAAAGCCTTAGCATAGTCTTTCACTAATATGTTTTTAGATGGACCAGGAAAAAACATACCATATGAAATATACAGTAGGTACTGTATACCGTGTAGAGCCATATGGTACACAACACTAATATCAAGATTCCATTCCTGCCATTTTTCAGTAACTAAGTTATTGATTGGTTTTGGGAGTAAACCTCAGAGACAAAACTTACAGAAAATGTTGTGTTTCAGGTTACAACACTGTCTACAAAGCACAGTGGCCACAACAGGTAGTGGTTGGAGCACAGGATACTGACTATCACACAAACACATAGTGTTCATCAACACCACTGGTGATTGACAGCGGCATCATCACTAGGGGTGTCACCACCTGGTTTCATGTTTTACCGTCGGGGTGTTGATTGTCACGGTCACCATCAGCATGGTGAAGACGTTCCAAGCTTACCTACCTAGTAAATGTCACCGCACCTACAGCTGCGTTCACTGCCGCGCACACCTCGCCAATCATGACGAACTCATCTCCAAGGTAGCGTCTCTGATATGTTAATCTGTGCATGAACAGCCATGCTGTGTGTAATTTCATTTTGTTGTACTGTAATGGGTTGTGGCTATTCCTGTCGTCTCTTGTGTCATTTGCAAGATACTGGCTAAGCCTGTTATTTTAAGAAGTATTTTGTTCCATTAAAATGTTTACCTAATCCCTATTTTGCAAATGGCTTCAGAACCATTTTATTATCTTGCTTTCATGAACACATTTGCAGTAATTTTACCGAAACATATGTCACTCTCTTTGTTTCACTTTTTACCTGCCAAAATCCTTCACTCCATGTCTCTCCTCTCTGTCTCTCCCTCACCATTTCCCTCACTCCTCCCATCCTCCATTCCTTCAACCTGCCTCATACATCCCCTCTCCCTATGTACCAGTTGTTCATCCCAGGAAATACTGTCTCTCTTTGGAAGCAACATCTGATACAAATTTATTTAAAATTACCACTTCATTAATAACAAGACTTTATGAATAATTACCTAATTTTTATATGAATAGCAAAATTTGCAATTTAGATTTGTTTGACAATGTAATTATGCATGTTTTCCCATGTTTATATGTTGCAGTCTTTCCAAGGCAGTCAAGGTCGGGCATATCTCTTCAACTCAGTGTAAGTATATGCAGTCAAAGCTGTTTCAGTAAATAATTATTCTTCTGTCTTTGCTGGCCATACCTGAGTATTGTGATTCCTCTATGAGAAAATTGCTTAGCCTGCTAAAACAGTCATAATTAGTGCATTAAGAATATCTTAAAATATCTATGATACAGGCCAGTCAGATCAGGTGTATATAATTTAAATCAGATGCATGTATTAATCCACCAGTATGATACTATATACAGGGACTTGTTTATTTGCTGTTCCTAGTACATGTAGGTGGTATGCACTGCTGGTAGTGGAAACCCTATATGTCAGAGTTTCAGGGCCATGCAGATAACATATAGTAGGCCCACAAGCAGCCAGGCTACAACCTTGCCACAAATACCTTGCCATAGGTGGGAATGTCACTATGGCAGTCTGCATGAGCACTATTAATTAACAGTTTAGGCAACAGGGAAGCCAGATGAATGAGAGCAAATGGGCTTGGCAGGGGAGTTTAGCACCAGGTCCATAGGCCTTGTGGGATGAACTGTCACATGATTTCAGTCATCTTCCTTGTAAGCCACCTTTCGTCTGATACTTACTATCCTAATGACATTTCACCAATAGCTTTCAGCAATCTCATTTCACAATTGATATCAACTAATTAAGTTACTCAATAGTTGCCCGTGTCTCCATGGCAGTCTAAGATGGGTCTAATAAAAATGGGAGTTAATTCAGTACAGTTTAAGGACTTTTATTGAACCCACACATTTTTGTTTTGTTTGTACATTCTTGTTAGCATAGTGAAACTTGCTTGATATAGTATCATATTTCACATGTCAAGCGAATCAGAGCATCGGACCAGTCATCATTCTAGCAGTTGGTCGTGAAATTAACAAATAATTCAATTTTGGAAGAACAGTAAAGAGATTCTACAAAATGCAGGACAACAAAGACAGTTCCCCAAAAATGGTAAGAAGAAGACAGTTGCAATTCCTAGGACATATAGTATTGAGAAACATTCAGATTGAAACATCCTTGCTGTCAGGGGGACTGTCGAATAAAATACATAAATAGTCTAAACATATGGTTTGAAATAAAGACTAGCCAATGACATCTAGTTGCTGACAATGGCAAATGACAGAACTGAGTTGAGACCCATGATCAGCAACATCACCAGACATACGTAGCACCGAAAGAAAAAGAAGTAAACAGCCTCCTGGGTTGTGTGCCTGGAATATGTTAGAATGTTATCACTAGTTCAGTCAAGGTCAAGGATAAAGGTAAGAAAATAGATACAGCTGATCTGACAGACTGCTGGTTTAATAATATTACAATGAACACGGTTCTGAAGTTACATTGAGTGAGAGTGCTACGTATTGTAAGTTCCAAAGGAATATCCTAAAGAATATATAAGAGCACCAGACAGAGGCCAAATATAGTCTGTTATACAGGAGTAACCAGGGAGATGTATATGTCTGTAGTGTTAGTCACAGTCTGCTATACTGGTGAAGCCAGAGATTACTATATGAACATTTGGGATTGGAGAGTTTGCAAAGACAGTTAAGATGTGTGTGCATCACTGAAGATGCATACATGTGGCCTGGAGTGGTTGCACATTGCATGGTTGTGACAGTGTCAGATGTGACTGCATTGTCTATTAAAACTATTGACAGTTCCAACTGATGTCAACAATGTACAAACTGTTACTTTGAGATAATAGCAAAGAATGCTTATTTTGCTTGGTCTGTGACCACTATTTTGTAGCTTAAGTTAACATAGCACAACCAATGTATTCAACCAAGAGCCTTTGAATCCATGCCCTGTGCCTCTGATACAGTGATAGACAAATACAAACAGGGAGGCATGCAGCTGGACAAGTTCTCATGAACTTCTTGATGCAAGCTTGGCCTTGGCAACAAAGAAAAACTTTTTCTGTAGAATTAAATAGTACTACCTTGATGGTCATTGAATACATATTTTATTCTCCAGTTCATCCCCTCGTACCTGCATGAAGCTTTCTTTAATGACTAGATGGAGGCAGAATACTAATCACCAGAACTAAAGAAAGGTGTCAGCCCTTTCCCTCTTAAGAGTTGATCTACACCTTCCTCCCTACTTCCATCCCCAAGGTAATTCTCAACTAATTGCTCAGATGATTGGCATTGATCAACCTCCCAGAGGACACTAATCACTGAAGATCCTCCACTTAGATTAGTATACCTCCAGAGTAGATGGTCACAGAAGTCTGGAGACGTGATCAGCAACTGCACCAGAACAGCTCTGATATAAGGCATGTTTGGGTTGCCTGAGCAGACCACAAAGCAGTGTGAGCTTGGGAGGCAACTCTACTACTAGGTCCAGCAATGGTGAGAAGCACAGAAGTATATTGTTCTGTGCCTTCTGAACAACCTGTGCCGGAAGGGCTGATGGCCCACATCAGTGCACAGGTCACTGACAGAGCCAGAACATACCTAGCACTGGAGATACCCAAAGTAAGATTATTGCGTTTGCTTGAACATGGCCAAGACAGAACATCTGCAATCACGTTGTACCTGCCTGGGTTGTGAAGTGTGCTGTGGTGGTGGGACCCAGACACTCAGCAAGCATGAGGACTTCCTTGGTTTGATTGACCAGACTCCTTGCTTGTTGATGTATGCAGCTGCCATAGAATTGTCTGTGACCACATAAAGAGAGAAACTCCACAATGGCAGAGACCAATGTCTGACGGTAAGAAGAATAGCACCATTTCAAGCTTGTTGTGGTGCTGCATGGCTTTGGTGGAGGGCCAAGTCTGTGACACCATTTCGCACTCCTAATGCACTCCCAACTCATGATGGAAACATCTGTGAAGAACTGAGCATCCAGGTTCTTGGCCGCAAATGGTGCACCTAGGAAATATTGGTCTCCATTATTCTAAGTATCGTGTGTGGAACTTGAGAAGTGGATGAAAATACTTCCCCACTGCTCCATCACGCAGAATGATAAAGTGGCCTCATTCGACTCACATGAGAATGAACGTGTTCATCAATGCAAGGTGTCAACATTCTCTGTATCCCATCTCTGATTCCCCTCAACACTAGGTAGGTGGTACTATGCGCATGTGTTACAGACTCAGGAGCAGTGCATACAATTAATACAGCTACCCAAATATGGGTCATCACGCATAGAATTGCATTCAAGGCATGATTAGTGCAGCATGCTGGGGCAGTGTGAACTTTGTTTTGGCCTATGTCATGGGCGTCCGCGGGGGGGGCAAGGTGGACACTTGCCCCCCTGGATCTGGATGTGGAATTTTTTTCGGACGTATATTCGTGAGCTCAAATATATGTTCACTTTATATCTTAAATATTTATATATATATATATTCTTTCTTTTTTCTTGCCCCTCCCTGAAAAAATTAATGCGGATGCACCTGGCCTATGTAATTGATGTAGACAATATATTTCACGTGGTCATAAACAGGTTCATCCTAATGTCTGCATATTGGACTTGGTGAGTTACTATTTTGTTGTAATTTTCCTGCTTATAATTATGCTAGCAAGAAAATGAGTGGTAGTATTCTTGTCTGCTGACACATGTGTACTGTGATCAGTTGATTAACTGTGACACTGAAGTTGCTGGGTGTTCCTGTCTTCTCATTAAGTGTCTCCCACTACAATTGATTCTACAACTTACAGCCAGTGTGGTGTTCCCTTACCATACTTACTTGTTTATATGGAGTGAGTTCCTCGAATCACAATGGGCCTCTGACACTGGGTCATTCTTGTTCTGTAACAGTGGGCTGCGAAGCACACCCTTCGCTCACTGATTTTATCTTTTATTACCACACTTATAATCTCTCATCTGTGATCTTTAGTATTAAATTTGGGGAATATTTTCCATTATTTTCCACATGTATGCTAATTGCTATGTCATGTGCATGCATGCATGTATGTATGTATATATATATATATATATATATATATATATATATATATATAATATATATATATATATATATATACCTGGGGTATATATAATTTATTCCGGAATATTACATCCATATAAAGATTAGACTATAAAGATTAAAAACTATAAATATAGCATATGTGTCCAGTGATGACACAGTGGTGATATGTATAATGCATCACTATTCATAATATATATGTATGTATGTATGTATGTAAGTATGTATGCATGCATGTATGTATTTAATGAAGTGTTAGTGTGGTAGAGTTTAATAAAGAGAAATGAAACAAAATGCCTATCAGTGTGTGTTAGTATTGTTTTAAAGGATACAGGAATTTGGTAAAGTGTTGGCTCCCACTAATTTCAAGCTAAATGTGGCCCATGTATAATATTATGTACAATTGTACTTGTATATTATAATATAAATGTATTTGCATTTGTGGTTCATGTTAGTCAGGCCTGGTGCTAGTATGAATAGCTCCATCAGTAGTGGTTGCCATGGTGTGGTTCATTAATTGTAAAGTGTTAAAAAGGCTTTGCTTTCAGGCAGTTTGAATATGTATTCTCTTGGCCATCTGTCCAGGTTGAGTTTTTATCATGCAAAATTGGGCTGCAATAGCCATGTAAACAACATGATAGCTTGCTTACATGCATACATGGACAAGCAACAAATGTATTCAGTGCAGCATGTGGAATAAACAAACATGTTATTATGTAGCTATCATAATTTATTGTTGTACAGATAGTTATTTTTTGTTTTTCATTCTAGTTATGCTCATAAACAACATAGCACCCATGGTGAAATGCCACCAGTATATCAAGGTCTTGCAGTAATAACAACATGGCATATGGTCATTAATGTTCAGTGGATTTATGGATCAACTTATTGATTTCTGTCAATCAGTAACACGCAGCCACAAACTGTGCAGCCAATTTTCTATTATTAAAAGGTTTTGACAATGACACCTCATATTTTTCATGGTTTCTCAATTTAAAATCCATTGTAAACCTGCAAACAATGATGTATTTGGGTGTTTGCAAAGCCATAGCAAATCATTGAAAAAAATTTTGCAATAAACTGTTGTGACTGCAACAGTATTGTCCAGCCAAGTAAAAAAACATAGAAATCAATTTGTAAACAAAGGGTGAGTGAATGTCTGCATTGATGGCAGCTGATTTATTTTATTTACAATTGTTGCTGTTTATGTGTTCCTGTCTGCATTGAGTGTTGTATTTAGCAAAATGTTAACCATATTATGATTTTAAAATACTACGAAATAAGTTGTATAATGTGAATGAATCATTATCAAATGTTAAATAAAAGAATTTTTCAAAACAATTCAGGTCACAAAATTTTATTATATGAGATTTCAAAGGTTTGTAGATAATTCAAATTCAATACAAATCAACAGTATCATAAACAAATTCAAGGTTTAAGCATTAGTACAAGTATAAGCAAATATCAACTTTATTATTATAATTATTAATCAAAACATGAATAATTTAAAAATTAATAGCTGTAACTGTGTCATGCATCTTTTGTGATGGTTTCTCAAAACTGTAACAGCTTCAAATTGTGCAGGTTAATCCCCTAGTCTGTTTTTGTTAGTAACACTTTGAGTGAGGACATACAAATGACAGGACATATGTTGTCTATTTGTTATAAGGAGATTTGTTAGATTGCTTCCATTTATCATCTCAACTGTGTAGGTGTGACTAGCAGCCACTGTATGTTTGTGTTTATGTTGCTATAAATAGAGAAAAGTAGGTACAGTGTAGTAGC
Organism: Lamellibrachia satsuma; assembly: GCA_033239005.1. Taxonomy (NCBI): domain Eukaryota; kingdom Metazoa; phylum Annelida; class Polychaeta; order Sabellida; family Siboglinidae; genus Lamellibrachia; species Lamellibrachia satsuma. Next base: position 5,927,267 of record BSQZ01000020.1, on the reverse strand, counting down.
TTTAGCTGTATCTCATCTGATGTGGAAGCACAGCTGTACTATATATATATTCATAGCGGTCACCGTTTATAGTATTGGGGCCATCTTATGTGTACTGTACATAGGGGATAATCTCATATTAACTTACTGCTGGTCTACTATTGGGTAAACAATGTTTATTTTTCATCCACACATTTTTATCCACATATCCAAACAGTAACAATGGCAGTTGAGGATTTGGTAATATTAAGTTTGGAAGTCTACAGTCTGGAATTTTGCAATAGAGTTTGGAAAATGCTTAACACTACTAAACTCCACTGTGTCGTGTCAAACTTCACGCTGCCAAACACTCTTCTAGCAAACTCTACTTCCGGTAATAATATTGGCAAAATCCGTCATCACACTTCATAATGCCAAATATCATGCATTGGTGCCAAAGTCTGCTGGCAAATTGTATTTGGCTATGCCCTGATCCTCCAAACGTTATGGTGTCAAACTGTCAACTACTGTAAAGTATACAGTAGGAACACACCTTTCCACACATAATTGTGTAATGCTGAACTTTCCAAAACAGATCCTAGGCTGTTTGAGTGTTCCAGTACATCTCTGTCAGCAGTAGTATTGCAATCCAAAAGTAATAGCAGACATCTAAACATTGATCTCATTTCTATTTAAGTCCCATTTGTGGATGACTGACTCTTGGATAATATGGGACCTGCTGCGTGCATATGTATGAGTGGGTGCGTAGGTGCATACACGTGTCTGCATGCATGCGTATGTGTGTTCGTATATATGTGTGTATGTATATTTATGCATATATATATATATATATATATATATATATATATATATGTTATGTATAACATGTATGTTATGTATAAATAACATACATAATTATACATACATGACACTGTACTGCTGGTCATGTGTACAATGCATCATGGGTAATAAATTTATATGAACTCACATATTTATAATAAAGCAGATGCATTTAGTTATAAAGATGGAACGGTGAAAATGTAGGGAATAATGTATGTGCACTTCATCATAGAGGATGCATGTGTGTGTGATATTGTGACTGGGGTATTGATTGAGAGGATCTTGATTGGACAAGCTGACTGACTACATGTCTTTGCATATGACTTTGTGCAATGTATACCCATTGCTTACATTACCCATCACGGGAGATTATGATTCAAGTTTATAATATATTATAAATAATATATGTATGTATAAACATATATATATATAATTAAGCAGTGTTCTAAATTAAGGCCTTTTTATTGGCGGCCGCTGATTCAAAATGCTTTGGGGCAATTCAGTTTGCCAAAATGCACAAGTTATCAGTCCCACACCGCCGATTCATCCCGGCGGCCATGGCTGGGTCGGACTGTGTTAGTGATGTACATTACAGTACTTACTAAACTATGCTAATTTGATATAAAATGCAGTTGTATAAACTACTTCATCTGAAACACTGTATGCCAGGGTGGTTCGGATGACGTTCCGGAGATGTGAAATTGTTTCCCAACTAAGTTCAGTTATGAATATTAATCGGCTTCCAATGGCCAATGGATGTTGCATTTGGTGAAGGCCACATGAAGATTGATGAGCAATGGACATGAATTTGTTTGGGAAAAACAGTTTCGTTTTTGGGCGATGCACGAAGTCGTGCCAGAATTTATCGGTGACGTGTTTCACCGTACACATCAGGCCACCAGCTTCACTTTGCCAGTAGTCATCTTCTGACTGTACCCACTTATTTATAATAATTATTTTATAGAGATCAGTGACAGGCCCAGCCACAATTCTAGAATTATACATATGGTTGGCATCAGGGAGTTTTTATTGAATTTTCATTTGGGGGGCGTTATGATGTGTTTATGTTAATGCATATGACATGAAGTCAGGAATATAATAGCATCGTAGTAATAACAGTAACACATTGCGAATGGCTTTATTCATACAGTTTATGTGAAGAACTGAAAAAATGTGCTTTGGCATAGGCCATAGCCATAGGAGTGTTTACTTATAATGACATTGTTCCTGCGGTAGAATAGCTAATAATCATGTACATGTAAATATGAGCACCTGCATGTTACTGTTAGTTTAAATTGTGTATAATTCGACAAGATGCGTGAACACATTTGATGCAAACAGCGTCAGGGCAGACTACAGTGATAAGCTGGAAAGGGATATCATCACCATATGTCTTCTCAAAGCCTGGGAAGAGTGCACAACGTCGCATCCATGGCTACGCACACTCACTGATTACAATAAGACTGTTTTTGCGATGTTTCTGCAAATGGCCGTCAACATATACAACTGTCTAATCGAAACAGTCTCTGCCCGATCGTGGCCGATGCGATATCTGGCTTGTTTGGCATCGGACCATCTTTTGGCCGCTATGCGAGAAAATGGCACAGATGTGGAATTTGTTCTACAAGCAGATGCTGGATGTCATGTATGAACTAGAGAAAGTGTGTCTATCTCAAATGTTCAACCGATGCACAGTCTTCAGTGTGCAGATCAATGGCAGCTGTGACATGCAAATGGTGGACCACAAATTTGTAAGTGGACGGATGGCTAACAGTGATGGTAGTGTAACGAGTGTTTTCATTGTTATGCATTTGCATGACAATGAAAATTAATTTTTTTGCTAATTTCAAACACTGATATGTGTGCGTGCACATGTGTAAGGCAGTTCTTAAACATGTCGCCCTGCTGGATGGGCGTTATGGAGCATTACATGGCAATGGAGAGGTGTTAGGTAACTATTAGGTACCACTTAATGGAATGCACTTCATAGTCACAACAAAAGGTATTGGCTAGATTTTAAAATGTGTATGTCATGCTACTGTCTAATTTTGATATTTAGTCTAGTGGGGGAGTGTGGTCATAGTTGCTTCTCATGTACATTTAGAGATAAGTAACTACATTGAGTGACTAAACAGATGAATCATGCAGAAAGAGGACCAAATATCAGTACGTCTACAAGAAAGCTACCTTGTTAACTCATCAGCTCCTGTTTGTGTGTCAGTATTCATCAAATGATAAAAAGCCTAAATTAACATAGCCTGCACTTTTGGCATTGACACTGCCCATTTGTGTAGATAATATTGATTTCTTCCTTATAGTTTGGATGGAGCCTTGTTGACAGCAAAGACAGGGAGACTCAGTAGTGTTGTTGATCCCACTGCACTGACATTATCTCAGAAACTGGGTTATCACAATCTGAGTACGGATAGTTTCTTTAGACTGTCAGAGGCAGAGTTATAGTTGCTGTGTTCGGCTATGTTCCAATGTTAGGGGAAATGTCTCAAGTACACATAATAATATTATATTCTTTTTTTAAGTTAATAACTGGACAGAATTATAATTATGTTACTTATTGGGAATTGGTTTTAATATAAATTATTATAAAACCTGACAAAAAATTTAATTATTACCCACTGTGTTCACACAGAAACAATACATTACAACTCATGCTAGAGTAGAATAATTGGGTAAATGTGCAATTTAGAAAGTGTGCAGTTTACATGGCAATGCAGGTCTGATTTAATTCGTAATTATTATTTAATTATTTTATGCTGTATTGATTTCAGTGCCTTGATCCACACCTCTTGTGTATTATGCTCCATTTTTCTATGTCTAACATTACTACCACTGTGGAAAGATTAACTGGGAGATATGATAGTAGCATTGTCTTCCCTGTCTTATTTTGGATTCCTGTATCTGAGATCGAGTACCTTATGGAAAATGCACTAGTGTATTTATAAAGTTAGAAAGGCTAAACTGATTGGGCTTACGTAGTTAGAAAAATTAAATTGATTTGGCTTAAGTAATAATGTGTAATTTTTCTCCAGAAAACAACAGTTAATTGTCAACGGTATGTTTAAATAAATTGAAGTGTGTAAGAACTATGTAGTCATTTTTAAACAACAACATTTACATAAACCTAACCATAATGGCAGTTTGCACCATATGAAGTTGATAGCTTAGAGTTTAGCAATACACATGGATTAGGCGTTATCATCATGACATCAGCAATCAGTCAAATATGAGAAATAAACACAATAAACCTGACACATTGCCACAACTAGGAGGAGGGGTGTGCATTTCCAATGTTTACAAAAGCTCTACTTACATAAAAGAATAGACTATATGAAGTCACATACATGTCAGCATGATCTGTTCCTGTATACAGTGCAGAAGGCCTCCCAGTGGGATGTACTTGTACTTTACACCGATGCATTTCTGGAAATTGCATCTAAGTATACAATTTAAACAAGGGTCTGGTTGTCTCATAACAGACCAGGGTTATCCTACTGCCTTTTCACTAAATATGTTGTAAATATACATTGTTCTGCCCTACTTCAAGCCAATGTTATTAATTTCTTTCTAAAATAATATTGTCTGATAATTAGTTTACTGGTGGGATTCCACAATATCTACTTTCTAGATGGTTTCTTTTATAACAACAAAGCCATGCTCAGTCCCATCAGAGCAATAAAACAGGCTATATTGACCCAGTTCTCTGTCACATGCTGTGACATCATAGGTGACTGGAACAGTACCAACATATATATCATTGGCTGATAAAAGTCAATATTTGCAGTGACTATAGGATGATGAGTGACTTTGAGTATGAGGACAGCCTAGACAGGTTCCATCATCTCATTCTAATCTCCTTTTTGTTCCTAGATGTCAGGACTAGAGCTTTTTTAGTTGCTGCACCGACTGTGGAACCCCATAGCATACCAATTCAACTGTTTACAACTGGAACTGTTCATCAATTATGAACTGCTTAACCCCTATTGTTTTGGTGCCCTGTCGAGCTTGGGTCTCCCGAGGATTGTAGCGCTATAGAAATATTTTATATTGTATAAATTCTGTTCATTTTATTTATTTAAAGGATGCAAGATTTTATGTTTCAAATTTACATGTTCATTGGTGTGCCCGCATATATGCATATGTGCATTGGTGTGCCCGCATATGTGCATTGGTGTGCCCGCATATGTGCATTGGTGTGCCCGCATATGTGCATTGGTGTGCCCGCATACATGCATATGTGCATTGGTGTGCCTGTGTACATGCATATGTGCATTGGTGTGCCTGCATACATACATATGTCCATTGGTGTGCCTACATGCATTGGTGTGCCCACATACATGCATATGTGCATTGGTGTGCCCGCATATGTGCATTGGTGTGCCTGCATACATACATATGTCCATTGGTGTGCCTACATGCATTGGTGTGCCCACATACATGCATATGTCCATTGGTGTGCCCGCATATGTGCATTGGCATGCACGCATACATGCATATGTGCATTGGTGTGCCTGCGTACATGCATATGTGCATTGGCATGCATGCATATGTGTATTGGTGTGCATGTGCATGTACTTACATTCACATACAACACAACTTGATTAACTAAGTCTGTATCAAATGAACAGACCAGTAATTTATGAAGTACTATCACGCCATAGACTGAAGACATATTGATACAAAGCCTCAATTGGGCATATCAACATCGTCATTTGAATGTCATGAGTATCATGCAAGCAAGCCAACTGTGTGTTTTATTAATGTAGAGCCAAAATGTATTTGATAAACCATGACCTTGTTTATATATCCATGTTTATCAGTATATATGTGGCCATGCCCATACATTATTTTATTGTAGGTTTTTTACAGGCATTCATTGCAATTTATCTCTCGAGTGACTGGTGCAGTGTGCACTGTTTGACCTTTAACTGCATTTCAGCATAGAGAAGATAATATTTATGCAACAAAGTATATATGTCAGTAGTGTGAGTTGAATGTTGTTTTATTTATGACTAACATAGGCAACACAACTAACCCATGAAACACTCACAGATCCAGGCACTACCACTACTTCAGTCCTGCAAGCATAGGCCTATTCATTGATCCAGGCACCACCATTACTTCACCATGCATGCCCCTCCCCACCCATGGAGCATACTGCCTGATCCAGGCAGGCCACTGCCATACATTAGATGTAGCAGGAACCTGGTTAACATATAGCATTACACATCATGTTAGATGTCTCCTGATCAGGTGTAGCATGTCAACTTGTTGCTACTATTTGGGAGTTCAGTAACTGCTCAGTAATCACTAGGTGTCTGTCTGATTTTTATGCAAAATGTATGAGTATTTGGATAATATAAATGAAGTCATCTGTGTTGACTAATGTGGCCATGCTGTCCTAACTTTTATTACGAGATCTATGCCCACTGGAAGCTTCATGGTTCACCACTCTATAGAGGTGGTGTTATCTAATTTTGAAAACAGACAGTATCTGGAATATGAGCATTCATAAAGAAAAAGAATATTGGAATAGTTAGATCATATTTTGGCCCAGAAGAAAAGAGGTAGAAATGTCCGTACACAAAATTATTTGTATGCAAATGTTCAGTCCTGACTGTATGCATGAATGTTTGTATACATTGAAAAAATTTCACACCTTAACTTTAAATTACATATATGCAAATTAGTGCTGGTGCATGGGGTTTTCTACTATTTTGGATATGCCTACCACCATCATTACTGCTTAAAAAAATAGATGTATTGATACTACCGACTGTACCCTATAAAAGTTAAGGATATTGAATGTTACATTATTTAAGATTTTGGGTTAAGTCACTCAGAACATGTCAAGATAACAATTCAGGTACATTATGCAAAACACAAATACCCATCTTCATTAAATACAGTTGTCACAGTATGTCTGCCTGGAGAAACAATTGTTATCCAGGAGCCTTATGACCAGTTCACTTAAGCTATGGGCAGTGTAGCTTGTCAGAACCTCTTGTTCTAGTTCAAGGAAACACCTGTTCCATTGTAATTACCTTGTGGTTGCTGTCAAGGAAACCATGTGTCTAAATGTCCACTTGTCTGGCTATCTGATCAAGCCACATCCTGTGGCTATCAACCATCCTGTTCTATCTCAGCATACTTCTTATAAAAAGGTTCTACTAGAAAAAGAAATGTTTCAAATATTAATGATTATTTCTAAGCAAAACATGTTTTTGTCAACTGGTTCATGACCAGCCAGAACCGGCTCTACTCAGGCAGGTATGCTGGGCAGCGCGTTACCATGGACAATCAATGACTGCATGCCACTCCATGTCTCTTGATGGAGTGTTCTGGGTAATTGTGGCTGGAAAACAAGTAATCCTTTGTATGAAACTGCAGTCATAAAATATATAAATGAATATATATATTTATATATATATATATATATATATATATATATATATATATAATATATATAATATATATATATATATATGCACTTGCCAACACACGTGCATGCACGCATGCACCAACACAGACACATATACACACATAGATATATGATGTCTTATTTCACCTTTTGGCTGCAGCCTATTTGATGCAACAATACGAACACTTGACAACAGTTGTAACGTTAAAAAAGCCAGCTGTTCTTCCCATCATGCCCTCACTGGACCAGTCTATTTTCCAGGGAAGACAGGATACTCCTCCGCATCAACATAAAGATAATTCTAATAAATGAGAACTTCACATATATGTTGTTGTTTAGATGAGGTGATTGCTATTGTCAGCAAGTTTTACAGTTTATACATGCTCAATGATTCATTATGTTTCTTTTTTATGTGTAATAAATCTGACATCACTTGTACATTCTGCAGTTGCCTGTGATTGGTCTTTCTTTTCTTCTTTAGGGACCATGTCTGGTGACACTGGCATTCGTGGCCTTCCACACAATTCTGTCACTTGCAGTTGTCAGCAGCTGATGTCACTGGCTGGTCTTTATTTCAAGCCTCTAGCTTTGTGTCCTTTGATTGTTCCTTGAATAATCTGACTGTTTCTCAATGCAATTGTCATCTTGTCCTGCTTTAGTTTCTTCTATGATCATTGCAATGATGTCATTGTAGTGACCCATAATGGGGGACTGAATCAGTTTCGCTCAGAATGAAAATTGGTTTATTTTGTAGGGTGAATGTGGGCTGCGGACCTGCCGAGGAGAGGGTCCTGTTGACAGGGCTGCATGCCGTAGCAGACATCTATTGTGAATGTTGCAAGACAACTCTCGGATGGAAATATGTGAGTACAAATAATACAGCTATTTCCCACAGATTGCTTCATTATTAGCTTAGCAAAATACGTTTTAGTAAATATTTGTTTTACATTGCCAGCAATGCCAGTGCTCTATAGTTGTTAAAAGTAAAAAATAGGTGTTACTGGAAAAATTCCTGTGGATGCCCCTGGCTACATGTATAGTCATTAATGAATAAATAGAAACTGGTTTGTTGTTGAACAGTTGTTGACAGTAAAGTATACCATATTCATCTGATTAAGCGTACATGCCCTAATAAGCATACACCCCCATTTTTTTCAAGGTTCAGTGATGCCAGAAGTCTAAAAAAATTAAAAGTTTCACCTATATCAGCTCTGGTATATTTTTACCACACCAACCCAGTCCCTTCATTGAATATCTTGACAGTCACCTCCATTGAGTCTTGATGTGTCCTGCTTGAATTTTCGCGGTCCCAGATGGAGCACATGGTTGATTATAACTGTCTCAGTGCCTGTATGACATTTTTTACTAAGTTTAAAATATACACAGCGCATCTGTCATGCTGAACGTTTTCCACTGCTAACTTTTCTCCAATGTGTTTCTGTCATACTTAGTTTTAAATAAATGGTAACCACAGATAGTTGTCCAAGTTTCCAACTCCGAGCAATATACTTGTCTCAACGGATGCCATTTGCAAAGTGGGTTAACAACAAACAGTGGTGCCTCCTGGCGAAATAATTTTCATCATTTGTTTTTACACAGATTTTGGTCAAAATACAATTTGTGACTTTTTTGCATCTAAAAAATTTGTCAAGCATACTGTGTGCTTAATAAGACGAATATGGTACCTCTAAACTGATGTAATGTTAGGCATTTGATGGGTGTGTTGAAATGCATTATGTCATGTTTATCATTTAATTTAAGCATGTAATTTGTAGGGCCTAGTTCTCAATTAAGAAAATATCACTGTGTATGGTCAGTTAATAACAATTGAAGCATTTCCATTTTGTTACAGGAGCATGCGTTTGAGTCAAGTCAGAAGTATAAAGAAGGGAAATTCATCATTGAACTCGCACACATGATTAAAGACAATGGCTGGGACTAGTGGACTATGTGCTGCAGTCCTGCTCATGGATGCTCTAGTCATTGTGTCATGGCCATAGGATATACGTGCTCTGCGTCTGGACAGTCATCACAATGGTCTGTCATAAAAGCCTCAGATGAAATCGGGGTATTTACCCAAAAACATCACAGCCCAACAAGGACACATGACCAAACTCCATTATATCAAAACTGATGGTGCTCCGTGTTGGATGTGTCAAATATTCTGACGGCCATAGTTGTTACCTTCACCGAGGATGTAACCATGCACATGCATACTACCTAGATGATGACCCTTGAAGAGGTCAACTTCCTGTGTAGATTCTGCCTTTCCTTCCTCCTATCACAGGAGAGTGACACTCATATGACAACACTTTTATTGATCAGCGACCACATTCACAAATCACCATCACTGTCATTGTCACACCATTAAGGAGTAATTCATGTTAAGAGTGGCATTTCAAAGTTTTGTAATTTTTATTTGCATAGTTACCATGATAGTTACCATGGTACCTCGGAGATGTTCCTTTATTTTTGCCAGTGCATTTGATGCAACTCTTATGTGAGGTATATATTGTTATTAATCACAGTAGTAGTATTAGTGATGTATGTTTTCTGGTTTCCTGTGATTTTTTTAGAAATTGCACTGTGGAATGCTGCATTACTAGCAATCACAGATGAATGTGATTGCAGTAGACAGCATCTCCTAGTGTGCTCATTGTTTTTGCAAGTGTGGTGGACCAACTTACAGAGTACCAGTGTTTCAGTGATACTGGCAAGTTTGTTCTTCGACTAACTAAAGGATAGGTATCGTCCTAGCAGAACCCACAAAGACAAAGCTGTCATCAACAAATGTTGGTGTTGGCACTCTGAGGTTGTATTCTCTTTGTGCTGTGTAACTTTACTTCAACCCTTTTCATATTCTTTGATTAACAATCACGTCTTCTGAAAGATGATACATGGTAGAAATAATAACTACAGTGAACTAATATATCACAAAAAAGCAGTCAGATCGACTGAATTTGTCAAACCATTTGTGCTTATTCCTGCTGATTGCTGAAGTGCCCTAGCCTTTTAATGGTAAACATTTGTTTGTGGGCATGCACTATCACTGCCAAAACCTGGCAAAACTAAATGTGATACAAAAGAACTATTCAACAGAGTCAGTTGTTCTCTAGAATTCAGGTATTTTTGTAATTGTGCATTGTCCATTTTTAGAATATGTTGCTGTGTGATCAGGTGAAATTGATTTTATTTGTGAAGTTGCAGCTTGATGTACCTATGATTAGACATCTACAGTGCAACCTACTTAAGAGCATATTTTAAGATCTTCTGGCCAGTTTGTGTTCATAAAGATGTGAATTCATTATTGTTACATATGTTTTGTGATAGACCATCTTCGTGGTTTCTCATTACTCTTAGCCATGGCTTGTCTATGCGTGGCTTGCTTGAATGTTAATCTGTAACTTCTGCTACACCTTACTTTCTGACATTACCTGCTCAGTCGTGTGCCATACTGTCTGAGTGTTGTAGAACTGTGGTGTATGTCTGAATATCACACAAATTTTAGGTTCACACATTGATGTAAGGTGCCCTAACTCTGTGATGCTGACTTCATTTTGCCATGCACTGACCAAAATTTGTTGTGTGTTTGGATGAGTATTGGCTGCTGTTGCTGCTAAGGCTATAACCAACATCATCTATGGATGTAAGGCCAACTCTCTTGCCTTACAATCTGTACCATCTAAAACATTCTTTGCATATGGATGAGGGACACCAACTGAATCTTCATATGAAGTATGTATCTGGTCTTCTAAATATTGTCCCAAGCTATTTTTCCCAGAAAGTCAGTTATGTCTTGGAAAACTGTAACATGGTAATGAAAACTGTGATTAATATTGAGGTAATCTTAGGATTTGTCATAATGAAAATGTCAATATTCAAATCTGCCTTCCCTTAAATAGGGTAAATTTCTTTAAATCAGATCCTACAAATGTTTACCTGACAAGAATATGTATCCTCTTTGGACAACATACATGTATACCTAACTTAAAATATATCTGCTCGGTGTAGATGAAAGCATTGGTGTGTACGATTAGAATAAGCAATGTAATGTGAACGTTAGCTCCCTTGTCTGATTAAAATCTCCAGAAACCTTCACCCATTTAACTAAATACATCAGACCAGAACAGAAGTGCTCTTTGTCCTTCTATGTCCTAGTTTCCAGTGATGTTATGCAGTTATCCCAGTTGATGTTGGATCCATAGACTCATAGTTAGATTATCCATTTGCTTTTTGCCCAGTAGACCACTCCTTTGTATGTTAAATTGCAAAGTTGGCTCTGTGAAACAGTAGCATTTGGTTTATTGTGCATGGTGTGTGAAGTTCAGCGTCGCAGTAGTTGTATGTGTGTATCTGCCTACATAAATGTTGCTACAAGTTGTAATGTTGTAGCAAATGGGTGTTCATAGTCTGTGTGGCCACTAAACATATGCTTGTGATTATTAGCTAAGTAAGGTAGAACACATTCTAATAGCTATTGTCATGACCACTAGCTGATCAATTTAGCTACCAGCTATAGCTTTAAAAGGTTTTCTTCGGTGGAAGATGTAATGTTGTTGCACATGTCTGTTTGTGGTTTATATTTATGTTTTATTTACACAAGAGACATAGAAGTGTCTGCCATTTTCAATGCAATTAAGAATGTGGAATTTGTGCGTTTCCTTCTTGTTCTCTTGCTGCTGTTTGTTTTCCCCCAAAAGTATACTAATACTGTGTCCAGGTTTGTGTTAGCTTACATGTCTATGCACAGTTACTGCAACTTTATTGTCCACATAGTGCCATTCTTGTGAAGCATTTATTTCTATGATTGACAATAGTTTACTAACATATTATTTATTCAATAATTCATCAATTATTTATTCACTGATTTCTGTTTAGTAGTTTTACCATAAGTTGTCTGTGTTTCATGTAGGTGAAAATTGAAGCGGTAAATGGGAAGAAAAATAAAAAACCCAAGTTACTTTAAATTACTGTCAACTGTGCCATTCAGTTTTTGTTTAGGGTTCTTGAGCATTTTGTTTTACTGCCCTATGTTGACGTTCTTCTGTTTGTTATATTTTGTCTGTACATGTTTTTTTGCTTGTCGTATTAATTAATAGTTGAGGTGCTTGGTAGTTTAACAACATCATCAAATATTAGCTTGGAGAGCAACTCCCACAAACTGGGTGATCTTATTTGTACATCTTTCTTCACCCACCAGTTGAGTGTGTCACACAACAGCTTTATCTGCTATTATAAGTATGTAACTTTCATTGATCTCAAAGGCAAAAAGTTAACAGCTATTTTCTGACACATCCACAACGTCTTGCTTGTAGCGTCATGCACATAATGAGTTAACGATCATAGGCAGTTGACACATGGCCACAAAAGGTGATTGTAACATACAACGTGACAATAAGGATATGTTAAACAGTGTTGTCTGTTTTTTATTATTTTTACCTGTCTGCAGTTGATATTGTTTGTGTCAAGTCGTGCCTGCAGGCATACAATGACTTTTTGATGTGATGAAGAACAAATCGAGAACCAAGCGTGTTTGGTGTGTGTGTACCTGTGTCATAAGCATGTGTGCAGTCCCTCTGTTCTTTGGCATTGTTTACTGGCAGTATTGGGTGTTTCAGTGGGTGTAACATTTGTGTGAAAATCTGTTAGCTTTGTCCCACATCTGTTCCACTAGTGAACTGAACTAAAGGAGGATGTGTAAAGAAACATGTTCTGGTTGACAAGGGTCTCATAAATAAATATATTATGTTTATTGATGACACTGCAACAGGTAACATTTTATCAATATTATTTTATCTGAAATGTCTTTACTCTGTTATTTTGACAGCATGCATATTCTTAAAAGCAAAACAAATCTCGTGGGCAGTTTGACAAGATTGGCTTCATTTGCTTAATTACTTTTGCTAAAGAAAGCATGATTTCTTGAAGTTTCAGTGTTTAGATTTTTAAAAGCGTTTCTTTGAAAATAGTACTAAACAGGCTATGACAAGCCTCGCCCACACAGTTTCCATGTTGTCTGTGATGTACACACTTGGTAATTACATGAGTATTGGTACATGTAGTTGCACATAACTAAAGAGGATGTTGATGTATGATTGTTGTTTTGCACCTGTTTGTGTGATTGTTCATGTTAACTTTTCCAAGGACAATTCTATATTGTCAAGAAACATTGTAGTTTCCGCCTAGCCGGAAATGCACATTTTGAAATTGGAAATGATGATCTAAGTGAAGCTGCAGTACATAATTAAAAATTATCCTATCTTTAATTTGTTTGATACATGCTGTAGTATTTACTACATCATATTTCACTGAGTTGTTGAAGTTTGTAATGCTTAAACCCTCTGTATTTCGGTATACATGGCATAGTAGTCTTCTTCTTTTTCCATGTGGCAGGTCCATGGTTCATTTAATGTTCTCTTTTCACTGTTTAATTTCTGCTTTTGTATTTGTTTTTAAAGTGTTTTTTATTCTGTTCAGGAAGCACATTCATTTCCTTCTGTTGCCTGCTTCAGAAGTCCATCTGATGATGTGTCTTATCAATGTCTGTGTTTTCCTGATAACCTCTCAGTTTTGTTTCTTCTCATCCTACCAAGTTAAACTGCTGTAGTTGATTGCGAACACAAGTGGAACTGTTTTATGTCGCTAGGTTCCTTTGTGTTGTTTGTTGTCTGCAGACTCTGTTTACACAGGTTGGAGCCAGTGTTATTGTATGTGTTAGTTCACAGTTTAATGCAATTACTGTCAATATTATTGCTATGTTACATATCTATATATATATATTTCTATTATCCACGCCGCTTATATGGAGGATACTCAGTGTCGATATAATGTATGTGAATTTTTGGATGCAATAAACTTTAACACAAATCATTTACTGGTTTTCACTATGCATCTTCACAATGAGGGATGCGGACAAGAAACAGTTGCTGTGACGTTTTGTGACACAACACAGAATTTATAGTGTTGTTATCAACTTTTATTGCTGCGAATTGTGAATGTACATTTATGTTATAAAAGTGAGTGGCACATCTGAATATTACATGACCCTTTCTTCCAAAGAATGTTTGGCTGCACTATTGGAAAAATTAACAAGAATGCCATCCAAAGCAAAAAAACAGATGGCAAGTGGACAACAAAGCCATTGGCTTATTTAGAGTCCAACGATTATTCATCTATGTGTAACCTGCCCATCTGAGATATTCACGCTGCTACTATTTACACAGTCGGTAGATAATTTGTTTCATTCAATTGTTGTCCTTTGTGAGAATGACCACTTTCTGATAGCTACACTGTTCTATTACAAATGTCATTTCCTATCTGCTTGTTCTTCATCTTCCATGAGAAAACAAATACTTATATCAATAATTTCAAAACCATTTAATATATTAGGAACTTTTATTTGATATCCTCTTAATTACCTTTTATCTAGTGCTTACTGATTTCCTCAAATATCACCACATCCCTTTTCAAACAAAATTGCAAAGGCAGCAAGCAAAGAATTGCCAAAAAGTAAATGCAGTACGAGGCCTGTCCTCGTGGTTTTGAAAAGGGGGTTTCGGGCATGCACAATCAGATTTCTTGGATTTCTGAAAAAAGGTTGCAGTTAAAAAAATCTCTCAAAAAGGAGGGTTTCCTGAGGATGAGCATGAAGTAAAACAATAATGTCCCCCCCGTGGTTCAGTGGCGGTGACATTTAGCTGGTTCCAGATTCACCAGGTGGCATCACTGTTACACCATAAGACCACAGAGTGACTTTCATACAGCCTTATTACACTGTGCCGAAACTACTATACCTTATCAGCCATCCAAGTAAAGTAATGTTAAAAGAAATTCTAAATAGATTAAAACTACTAGCAGAAAACGTCATCGCCGAGCCACAAGCTGGCTTCCGGGCAGGAAGAAGTACAACTGCGCAAATCTTCAATGTTCGATTTTTTTTGCGAAAAATATCTACAAAACCAACAAGACACCTATCAAACTTTCATCGATTTCAAGAAAGCTTTTGATAGAGTATGGCATTCTGCTCTCTGGGCAACCACGAAAAAGTACAACATCGGCCGTAACCTTATTCATGGCATTGAACAACGGTATACAAAGGTTAGCAGCGCGGTTCTTCTCAACAGTACCGTAAGTGAATGGTTCCTCACCACAGTCGGAGTACGGCAAGGTTGTCTTCTTTCCCCAACACTCTTCATCTTCCTCGATCACATCATGACATATGTATTTGAAGGTCATATAGGCACAGTCAGCATTAGAGGAAGAACGATCACAAACATGCGATTTGCTGATGACATCGACGCCACATCAGGAGATGAACAAGAACTGGCCAACGTAGTGAAATGCCTAGACAAAATCTCTTCAGACTATGGGATGGAAATGAATGCAAAAATAAAACGGAAGTCATGACTAATAACTAAAATGACATACAAGAACGGATACTCGTCAATGGGAAAGAACTAGAAACCAGAACTCGTACACAGACCATGTCACCATTGAAGAAGTAAGAAAGATAATCAATCGAAACATCGGACAACATGAAGACATCCTGACCACAGTGAGAAGACGCAAACTAAGATGGCGTGGACACGTCACAAGATCTACTGGCCTGGCAAAAACCATCCTGCAAGGCACAGTGACAGGGAAAAGAAGGAGAGGCAGGCTGAAAAAGAACTGGAATGACAACATCAGAGAATGGACAGGCCTTGACTTCTACGAATCACAAATGGCAACAAAAGACCGGCTAAGATGGAAACAGATTGTGCGATTATCATCAGAGGTGCTCCAACGACCACAGACGGTTACGGGATAGGTCAAGGTCAATTACACTTGTATTTATTCCCAGCTATAGGCAGTGACCAATTTGCCAGTGGCATTAATTGAAAACTCTGATGCCGCGCTGCAAAAAAAAACACAATTTAAGTGCTCTCAGAAATTCACACATAATGCATAATCCACTTTTCATAATTTCTGGGGACATTATAGTGTTTAATAACAGTATAAGCCCTTAGCAAGAGTCTATAGAATTGTTATTATATATATAATATTTGCTTTAGTATAGGATTTTTGTGGAAAAATATATAGAATATGTAGTATTCCATAGTTTTCCATATAAAATGCAACTACAGTGTATACTGTATATAATTCTATAGATTTTTATAAAACATTTGAATGTATTCTCTGTAGAATTCTATAGAATTATCTAGATTTACATATATTTTAGAATTCTACAGATGTTTTTGCTAAGGGCTACACTAGACTTTGTGAAGCATGTGTAAACATCAACTATTTTATTGCAAGTCCAGTGTTCGACAGCAGTCCAGTGTTCGACAGCAGCCCAGTGTTCGTTATAGGGGAAGGCAGTGTTAGCCTTTTTTCATTCTTTTTGATATATAGAGCACAATCATATTCATAAATCAAAATGGTTTTTACTCACATAAACTATGATTATTAGTATATAATTTTATACCAAGGTAATATCTAGTATGCATAGATAATTATATCTAGCTGATTCAAATAGGGTTGGTAAGCTTTCTCAACTAACACTTGGTGTGGGGTAAGTTGGGCCACAGTGTAGCGTAAATTGGGTAAATGCTTTGTACAATTTATGTAGGCCTTGTACTTAAATTTCATAACAACTCAGCCAACACATCTACCCAATGGCCAATGGGTACAAGACATCTAACCAATGCCTACAACACATCTACCCAATGCGTACAACGCATCTCTAACAAGTCTGTACGTTTTAATTAATAAGTCGACACACTTAATTAATATAGACTAATATGCCGATCGCAACCAGTAACTCACTGCTAATATGTTGCCTTGTAGCTATCTGATGTCCCAATTTGTTCGGAAAAAATTAATTCCCTGATGTATTTTGGGGGTAAAGAACACTCGTCTTTATTATTCAACTGTTGCTCGCTAAATCCTCCCTTGGTCAATTGTCTAGAATCCGGGCCCACCTCAATTTCGCCGTTATTAACTAACTGCCGCATGTTCGTCAATGCTGAGCTTGTAGTGTTCCAGATAGGCACTCGTGCCACGGTGAACATGATGCCAGCCAGGTATGCCAAGGACATGGTGCCGTAGAAGGGTGTCCTGACGATGTGGAATAAGACAGTCATACAGCCGTAATGGGATTGTCAGGTAGTTTTAAATAACCCAAAGAACGATACCTCGTACGACGTCGAATTCGTCGTATTTCGGGACAACATAGACTGTCAGCCCATGCAGACCAGTGAGCGCATGGATCTTGTGACAGTATATGACGACAACTTCTACCGTGTAGCAGTACTGCAAGACAAAAGTCGTTTTGACTCACTGAGCGAACTTCCAGGTGTACAACACATCAACGTCGACTCGAACGTGTGCCCCAGTATGGCAACACGCAGAGTGCCCACAACTCAAATCCGGCGCTCTGCGAGTGTGGGTAGACCCCCGCGAACTTAACAAACACTGTATCGGGAGCATTACACGTTGCCAGACGCACCTGTCTTTTCAAAGGCTGACCTGTCATCTGGCTACTGGCACGTCAAGTTGGATGACGAATCCAGCATGTTGACTACGTTCCAAGCGTGTTTAGGGAGATGTACCGGTGGTGTCGCCTGCCGTTTGGCACAACGGTATCAAGTGAAGTCTTCCAGAAGCACCTAGAGGTCCTGCGCGGCCTATCTGGCGTTGTCTGCATTGCAGACGACAATGTGATCTATGGCAGGGACACACAAGAACATGATCCGAACTTACGACAGTTCTTTGAGCGGTGTTTGGAGACTGGCATCAAGCTCAACAAGGATAAGCTGGACATCGGCGTGAAAGAGATATAGTTCATGGGTCAACGCATCACACGTGATGGGTTACATGTGGACCCAGCTAAGGTCACAGCCATCAGTGAACTGCAGCCGCCTACCAACCTCGGAGAGTTACACCGATTTATGGGTATGGCAAATTACCTCGCACGTTTCATGCCTTGTCTGACCAACACCATGCAACCGCTACACAACCTGCTCAAGATGGGCGTGCCTTACGTGCACAACATACATCTTTTGATGCAGTCAGGCTGATGTTGACGCAGGCTCCCGTTCTTGCATTCTACAACCCGAGCAAAGAGCTAGTGCTGGAGATCGACGCGAGCGAGTACGGACTGGGGTCAGTATTTGTGTAGGATGGTACGCAAGCCGTTCTCTGTCGTGTGCTGAACGCCGCTACGCCCAGATCGAGAAGGATATGCTGGGCGTGTTGTTTGGACTGAGTAAGTTTCACCAATACACGACACTTGTCAGTGACAAAGGACCACAGTTTTCATCGGCTGTGTTCAGTAAGTTTGTGCAAAACTGACAGTTTGCGCACATTACTAGCAGCCCAGGCAATAGTCTAGCCAACGGTGCAGCTGAAGCGGCGGTGAAAATCGTTAAACGCCTGCTGAGAAAGTGCAAGACAGCAGGGGAAGATCCCTACCTCGGTCTGTTCAATGTCCGAAACATCCCGTCAGAAGAAATGACATCCAGCCCGGCACAGCGTCTTTTTGGTAGACGTACTAAACTCTGCTGCAAGTAACTGACAACAAGCTGAAACCAGGTGGTCCGTCTAGCCAACTACGTCGCGATTTGCGACGTTTGAATGTGGGTGAAACTGATAGAATACAATCGGCACAACCTGGCAGAAGATAGTGGGTTCTAGCAACTGTGGACAAAACCCTGACCAGTCGGTCGTACGATATGAACGTCAAACATCTCAGACCATCACGTCCATCAACGCACGACGTAACACTCGGAGGTGTTGATAGACTCGTGAGTGTGCTGCCACGTAACGATGTTGCACCCAGAGATCGGTTGACTGGCTCAACCCCAGCCAACGTCAATGAGTCTACAGCCACTTTTCAACAGCAGCAAACTGCAGCAGTTCGTCAGCAAGTACGACAGCCACCATCAGCCCAGCGAGTGAGTGCCAGCGATACAGCCGATACACAATTATCTGAATTGGTGACCACCCGGTAGGGGAGAGTGGTCAAACCTGTGGACAGACTGGACGTACAATTGATACAGTAGTAGTAATAAGCAATTGTGTCGGCAATTTTGGTGGTAGCCAAAAACAGACATTGGGAAAACCCACATATCGCTGATGTGGCGGTTAGTTGGGGAAAACCCAGGGGATAAACCCACATATCGCTGACGTGGCAGTTAGTTGGGGAACACCCAGGGGATAAACCCACATATCGCTGACGTGGCGGTTAGTTGGGGAAAACCCAGGGAAAAAACACATATCGCTGACGTGGCAGTTAATTGGGGAAAACCCACATATCGCTGACGTTGCGGTTAGTTGGGAAAAACCCACTTTAAAAATAAGCAAATATGCAAATGAGTTTCATTCACAAAAATCGTGTATGATTAATGAGGTAAAGAAGCTGAATGGCTCATGTGTCCATCTGGAGGGAGGTGGGTAGATGCTCGTGTTTCGATATGCGAATAAGGACCCTCCGATTTGGACATACCTGCCGCCGAAACGCGGGCATCTTTAAGAAAGGAACACACGCAGTCGGTCGTGTGGACACACAATCGTCTTTTAATTACATCATAATACATATACTATCAGCTGGTAATTATTACCACTACACCGAAGCAATAAACACGGGACAATCGTTAGCGACTAAACCGCTACCAAATGTATTGACGAAAGCGTTCATCGGTATGCCGTTACATCGAAGCTGCAAATAAACTATGCAGTATTGTCCGCACACGTTAGATAGAGGACTCTGAAGTCTCTTGGCATTGTGAGTCCACTCGGAACAATGTTCGTTCAGGAACACGCGAAATGCGCCGTGTAGCGGCGGTAGTCCGTACGAGCAGAAGTATTCACCGCGTCTGTCGGCATCCACGTAGAGAGCGATCCAATGTTGACCGGGTTTGTCGCAGTCGTGAGTATTGCACACGAAAGCGAACGGGAAAGAATCGATCATCGTAGGCAGTCCGTCTTTGGGTACGACGTTGCGAACCATCGAACGAGTTCGTGCGTCTCTCGCTGCAGCGCTCCAACAGACCATCAACGTCGTCGTGTACGCAGTATTCGAATCGGTGCTGGAAATCGACAAGAGCAGGAACATCGTCTACGATTTCTGATGGAGACAAGCCACCGGATCCGTTGCGTTGCTGGCGAGATCCAGGTAAGTGTCTCCCGATCCGGGTAGCAAGAATTCTATGGGACCACCCGACTCGAGGGAGGCCATCGGTTGGTGTTCCACCCACTGTGCGTCTTCGATGCTGGTCTGGGTGGGCGACACGCCGAAGAGATCGAGTTCACTCTTGACCACCTCGCAAGATTGTATATGCACGAAAGCCATCGTCAAACACGTCACGTTCACGAATCGTCTGCGCTTTACGACGTCTTTTCACTGCATTGGCCCGGCACCGTCGCGGTACCGTCACGCGTTTTATACGTTTCTGGGGTCGAACGCCAGGAGTCGTCAACAGATCGCATATCAAGTCTTTACCGGTGTCGGTGGCGCGTCGTTTTGCCGCCGTTTTTTATGTTCTGACCGGACATGACGTCGTCGGCTATGCGCAAACCGGTCTTCAATGCTCCCTTTCCCAAAGCCACGGCTCCTCGCTTAATGAGTGGCATGGCGCTCCGAATCAGACCTCCGAACAGACTACCCAACCCGTGTCCTCGCTGCACTCTGGCACCGACAAAGTAGGGTAGAGCGCCTCCCGCCTGTCGGGTGTAATAATCGTTGTAATTCATTCTACAGAACAGACCGGTCTTGCGACGCTGAAAATGAAGAGTCACCGTCACTGCGTTCGAATGGCACGGCATGCTCGGTATCGTCTCATATCGATTTCTATTGTTCCAAACTCCTTGCGCAACAAGAGCAAGTACTGAACGTGCTCGAAATGTCTCGAGATCGTATGTCCGTTCTCACCTTGTATCGGAACGATCATCAACAGTGGTTCGAGACTGTCGCCGACGACGCGCGATTCCACGACATTCCTGTACACTTAGAGTGACTCGAACCCCTGCTACATGTCCACCACGGAATCCCCTTCTTTCATGAAGGTGTACACCTCTCCATCGCCTTCTAGTGGCACATGACTTTCAGGACTACGGATGGTCCTTGTGTCGAGACCTAGTATGATTCCCATAGAACCCTGAGTTGTGAATTCGGTAGTCGGTGACATGCGTACGGATACTTCTTGAGTGATGTCGCTGTAGATTAATTTCACTATTTGACGTACCGCGATACCCGCTAACGAGCGGTTGATTGCTCGTATGAGTTTACGCGGTCCGTCGTAATATCCCGTCGCTATGCCTCCAACAGAATGACCATCGCTAGAGATTTCCGAGAGGAAGAACCAGGAATCCTTCTCTCTGACGTTGTATCCAATCGTGCGGGTACTGGATCTCCACCAACCCGCATTCCCATTCGCCGGACAGACTGATGCGTTGCGGTAAGGACGTGACGTAATGGGTCAACATGTTGTCGGGAAGCAGGTGCATCGACGCTTTGCTATACAACGTCAGGTAGAAATCAGCCGTCATCGCGTTTCACGGATGGATTGGGTAGCAGGTACGAACTACTCAATAGCGCCGTCCACATATTAGAGTCAGTATGACTGGTTGTCAGATTGTAGATGCTGACCGCGATGATCGTGTACAAGACGACGACCTGACACAAGAACACGATTTCCGTCTTGGGAAAATCGGTGCCGAAGAGGTGCCAACGCGATGCAACAACCTCGTTGTCGTCGTCGTCCGTAACGTCTACCCTTTCGTTGTCTTCTTCGACGGTGGATATCGTTGGAATGAGGAGTCGAACGGTGCGTAACTACTCTTTATACCCAACGAGCTCCTTGGCATCGATCCAGCTGTTGAACGAAGTGGGGTATCCGTACCATTTGACAAACGCCTCCGTTCGTTATCCCACCTTCCGTCGTTGCAGCACCGATTCCACGCGATACAATTTATGTTTCGAGACCAATACTTTCTGCAGTTCCGGTTCGTAGAAGGTTCCGTCCAGCACCTCACCGAGATCGTCGACCAACCGGTACACGGGTGGATCGGAGGCGTGAACTTCGCGTATCGTGAAGAACTCCTCGCTTCAATTTGCCATGTACCCTTTCTCGAACCGACGCTTCGCTTTGCTGATGCGCACGCGATCACCCACCTTGAACTTTGGTACACCCTTACCGTCGTGACCGTACAAGCGCTGCCACACCTCTTCTTGATTCGCCACGTTCACTTGTGAAGGAGCCATGCCTATGCTTCGATGATAGGTGTCGTTGTACGACTCCACAAAATCCTGTAGCGCGACGATGTATCGCACCGTCTGATATTTCGTAAAATATCGCCACATATGCGTCATCAGCGTTCTGTTTTCGACGATACTCGCCTTGGTCTGCTTAGAAATGATGTACGCCGTGCTCCTTCAACAAACGTCTCACGGATCGGTTGAGGAACTTTAAACCTTTGTCTGTTTCCAAGGTTGTAGGCGCGATGTTGACCAACAATCCTTTCAAAGCCGTCACCAGAAACGACGCAGACTTGTTTTTCAGAGAAACGCCCCAGTCCCGTTTTGAAAAGACGTCGATCACCGTCAATAGAAACACGTATCCGTCGTTGTCTTTTTTCAGTTTCCACAAGTCGACGATATCGCCTTGCCACTGGTGGTTGCGTCCACCCACGATGACACGTCGTCTCTTGAATAGGATTCTCACCGGTTTTTTGCAGGGTGTACGGTGTCTTGTTCCGACAACCATTGCTTGACGGCTTTCAATGGTGCGCGCGTGACACGTCTCAGTGCGTTGACCCCACCATAACTTCCGACACGGTTCGGATCGAAGTAGACGCGTTTGAGTGATTCTTTGACTCGACGCCCTATGGTTCGCACCACACGACCAGAGGAGACGAACTGAGGTAATGTCTAGCGACGAGTGTGATAATGTATAGTAGGATACAAAACAGTACTCCCACGACGATAGATCGATATCCTACCATCGAAGTAGCGGCAAGATTTTCTTCGCGAGCGGGTAGTAGTCAGCGGTCATGTACAGCACCGAGACAAGCACTCCTGTCAGTAGGTTGAAGTCGACGGTCTTATACAGCACTCCTAGGACTACCAAGCGATATGTGTCCACTACCGATACCATGGTTAACTGTTGAATCGTCGTAGCGCACAAATCTTTTAAAAGGACTCCCAACCACCCAGTGACGCAACCGACGATGACGTTTTTTTTCGAGGACTTTTAGACTGTTCCACTTGCCAACGACTGTACGGGGTCCAACGCGGTAACGGGCGATTTCTGGGTGTCACCGCCACCAGTGTTGTCCCGCTACCGTTGCCGCCTGTCGTATGTAGCGTCTCCGTTCGACGTTACCGACCAATTCCATGGGTAGGTTGATACGTTTGAGCGCCATCGCTTGCCATCCTACAGGATCGCTCTTTCTTCTTTTTCGCAATACATCGTTCACGAAATTCACCATGTTACTTCCAGGCACCAGCGTACCGTCATGTAACAACTCGCTTCGATCGTTCCACGAGAGCTGGGTTTTGAGACGATCCACCAACTTCTTGGCCTTAACCTTCATGGTCTTTGGAACCCTGTCTACGATGTCGGCCTCTACGACAGAGGGAGTTGCTGTTGCTGGTGCTACTGCCGGCTTTTCCGGTGTCGTGTCGGCTGTTTGCCGCGTCGATCTGACAAGTGGTGGTACCGCTGCAACACCTGATTGTACAGTTTCACTTTGTCCCCATCGTCTTAGGTCTTTTTGCTCGAGAATGGAGGTCATCTCGGCGTCGAATCCTTGCATGACCTTACCAATCGTGTCTGTAGGTGGTGGTGGTGGTGGTGATCGAAGGGTCTCCAACAATCGTGGATCCACCAAGGCCATTTTTCGCGCGTGCTCTTGTAGGATGTGTCTCTTCCTCGCGATGGGCAACCTCTCTTAGCCAACTCGCGCAGTTCTTTCCTGTATTGTTTCAACCGCCTCCTCTGTGTCGGAGTCAACGGAACGTTCCCTTTCAAGATTTTATAGACACACTCGGCAAGAGCGCAAATGAGATCGGCATCAGCGTTGGCGAGGATGGCTCTTCTCAATTTGTTGTTTTTATATCTATTCAACGCCTGTATACACAGGATGTGTCTTTTCACCAGTTCGGACATCGTGCGAATGAAGACTTGAACCAGGCGCTCATCCTTTTTTATACCTTCGGTAAGTAGACATAAGGTAGTACGCAAGCATAGATCTTCAGGCGTGTCCTGTTTCAAATCGATCAACAGGTAGCCGTATGGTACCATCGTTGCGTCTTTGAAAGCTTCTTACACGACCCAGATACATCTGTCGTGCTAAGTGCGTTATCTGTAACGTATCACGGGGATTCTTGAACATCACCATATATTAGGCTGATGGTGCGACTTTCTTTGTTTTTAGGAAACAGGTTCTGCACGAGATAGTGGACGGATGTGTTACTGTGATGACTCTTTTGGGTGAACAATATACCCTACTCCCTCCAGATAGACCCACGAGCCATTCATCCTCCTTACCTCATTAATCATCCACGATTTTTATGAATGAAACTGATATGCATAACTTTTATGAAACGTCAGCAATATGTGGGTTTTTTCCTGGATGCAGGGTTAATTGAATTACTTTAATTTTGTACTTGAGTAAAAGTAAAAGTAATTCACATAAAAACTACTTGAGTAAAAGTATAATTACTTTGTAAAAAAAACACTTAGAAATAACAACAAAATCATGAGTAATATTATATAAATTACACAATTTGCATCTGACAACTGTTTTGCAACCACTCTCCCTATAACAATGTGCTCCCAGACAGCCTTAGTTGGTCAATCGGTCTGCCACCATTGAACATGGTGCTCACTTAGATGCTTGAAAAATTACATTATCTTTAATGAGAGCTCACAACATCAAATAATTTCAGTTAAGTACAGAACTTAATTAATGATGAGGCACAATCTGTCTTTTGATCGACCTGTTTCACTGAGGTATGGGAGGAGCTAGACTGTACAACAGGATATGTATACGCAGGTGTGATTGTATCTGAGTAGGTAGAGGGTCAGTCCAGTACTAGTTGTTATGTTCTTATGTTTGTATATTTCGTATACTATATCACAACGAGTGTAATGTAACATAGAACGTTTATTATGCGAACGTGCTGATCCTCAGGAAGTTGATCTTACAAAAATGGCAAAACATATAGGGGTTGTCATCGGGTATAACATACCCGATATTGTATCAAGCTAGTATACAATACGAATACATAACACCTCCCTTTGTTGCAACAACAAATACTAATAAAGCTACAAGTTCTGACAATGCTATGTCTGTCTGTTCTACATCTACGCCAACGTTACAACTATGAGAACAATCCTTGTGAACATCAAATTATACTGTGTTACATGCTATGCGAACAATGTCAAATTACATTATCATAAATCCTAATCAAACATTGTACTAGCTATGAATTATGACATATCATAATCTCTGAACTTGGCTGGTCTAACTGTTTCTCTACCCGACCTGGTTCTCGATCCCGTTACATTGGTTTGTGGGACTATCTCAGGTGTGGGACAGTTAGGTAACTCAGGTATTGGATGTGACTTTCTCTCGGGACTTGGAGGGTTTGTCTGTAGGGCAGGAGGGATTGGGTTTGGGATATGTGTCTCCGGATCCTCATACTGCACAGGATCGCGACGGTAGCTCATCTCTCGCTCCTTGGTCTTCAGTATCTCCTTACGATTTCTTCTCCACACATTTCCTGACTCGGCTTGCAAGTTGTAGGACCTGGGGTGTGGCGGTTGTTGTTCTTTTGGTAGCATCAGTGGTGGTTTCCACATCTTCCCATCTCTGACTCTTATGTTGTTACCTGTTGGTCTGACATCGGGGTGTAATTCATGTTTATGTCTTGGCCAGCCTGTATGGATCACGTCTTTCAGTCTTTGGAGCTCAGTGTCCAGTCTCGACTCTCTGTTCAGTTCAGTCATTCGGGTGTCACTGAATGCTGTTGATCCACGGACTTCTGCAGCATACACGTTGAAGTTGTTCTCGTCTGTCAACAAGTCTTCATATGTGTCTTGTAGATACGCTCTACTCAGAGCATCCGCCACAGGAATGTCTTTCCCTGATTTTCCTACTACCGTGAACGAGTAGTGTTGCAACGTCATCTTCATCTTCTGCAGACGCAATGGTACAAGATGAAGTGGTTTCTCGAGTATTCTCACCAGTGGCAAGTGATCAGTCTCCACTGTGATGTCTGAGCGTCCATATACGTATGAGTGAAACTTCTTAAAGGAGAACACGATCGCTAGTAACTCCTTCTCTACTTGTGCGTATGCGTATTCTGCACTGGTCAATGACTTGGATGCATAGGCAATGGGACGTCCATTTTGCATCAGAACTGCTCCAATTCCTGCTTGTGATGCATCGCAGGAGATAGTGATATGCTCGTCATCACTGTAGTACCTCAATACTGGAGCTTCTGTCATCAGCTTCTTCAACTCTGTGACGGCGTCTCTGTGAACTTCGTCAAAGTGAAATCTGAAACCATGCTCATGTGATTCCTTGATTAGACATCTCAATGGTTCTGTGACAATAGACAGATTTGGCAAGAACTTAAGGTATAAGTTACCATTCCCAGTAATGTCTGGACATGTGCAATTGACGATGGTCCTGGCATCTCTAGCGCTGCTCTCACTTTGTCTTCACCGATCTTCACGCCATTGTCTGTTAGCTTGTGACCTATGTACTCAACTTCATTGGTGCATAATTTCGTCTTGCGAGGATTTAGCTTCAAGTTACTATCGCGACATCTCTGCAGTACTTGCTGTAGCCTTGTGTTGTGCATCTCAGTTGTTGGTGCGTGAATCAGTATGTCATCCATGATCACTTCCACGCCTGCTAGGCCTGCTAACAGTTCAGACATAGCACGCTGATATATCTCGGGCGCCACGGATATACCCATCGGCAAACGACGGTATTTGTACCTGCCAAATGGAGTGTTAAACGCTGTGAGTGCCTGGGACTCCTCGGTTAACTCGATCTGGAAGTAACCCATGTTGGCATCCAACACTGTGAAACACTTGGATCCGTCTGTACGAGTAGTGATTTCCTCAATAGTCGACATTGGGTGATACTCTCGTAGCAACGCTCTATTGAGATCTTGCGGGTCTATGGTTATGCGCACGTCTCTCTGGGGACATGGCGATTTCTTGTTTACCACATGCAAGGCACTGACCCACGGCGTTGGCTCTCCCACTGGGACTTTCTCTATGATACCCATGTCCACGAGCTGATTTAACTTCTGTCTAGCAGGTTCGCGAAGGGGAGCTGGAATTGATCTCGAAGGGTGGGCAACTGGTTTAGCATTCGGGTCAATATGGAGAGAATATTTCCCTGGAATCTTCCCAACCCCTTGGAATACATCATTGTACTTCTTAATGATAGCTTTTGCTCCGTCTACCCCTCTATACTCTGTCTCGGTGTGATCAATTCTCTTAATGAGATTCATTCTCATGCTATCTGACTCTGACAGTAAGTTAGGAACATTGTAGCCATCTAAGACTTCACATTCTAGTTGGTACTCATTACCTTTGTACGATACTGGCAGTTCAATCGTACCCATCGATTTCGCTGGGCTTCCTAGCAACCCTCGTATGGCCACATTACTCGGCTGTAACACTGGCTTAGTCTGCATCTCATCGTATGACTTCCTGGACAAAATTGTACATTCAGCACTAGTGTCAATTTTAAACGACACGTAATCTTTATCTTTGATTGACAGATCTATCGACCACAACGATTTAGATGCGGTGTTCACACTCTTAGTTACACAGCGGTTCAGATGAATATTTAACGCATTCATATCGTCATTCATTTCGCATGCTCTTTGTGGTTTGCAATCATAGCCATAATCACGTTCATAACTCTGGGTCGAGTTCTGGCTATAGTTCACTTGTCTAGCTCGGCAAACGCGGGCAAAATGTCCTGTTTTTCCGCATTTGTGGCACACTTGTTGGTAAGCGCGACACTGCTGTGGACCGTGTGACGTTCCACAATCGCCACAGTCGAGCTGATGTTGAAAACGGACACCACGTCTTTCGTCGGCGGCGGGCGTGCTCCACGGTACGCGCCTCGGCACTTGCTTCCTGCTCGAAGTTGACCTTGATACGTCTTATCGGCATGACCTCTGTCGTATCGTTGACCTTGACCCGTCTTCTCGGCATGACCTCTGTCGCTGCGTTGACCTCCACCTCTTGATTTGCTGCGCCTCCTCTGTGCACGTACAGCATGTATGTGCGTTTCAGTTGCAGTCAGCTTTCTCGTTTGCGCTGCTTGATCGAAGAAATTGCACTTCTTCACAATTTGGGTAAGCGTCAGGTCGTCTTCCCACAGCTTCTCTTTGAGCTTTGGGTCTCGGACACCGTTCGATATCTGCACGCACACCTGACTTTCTTCTAAAGCGCCGAATTCGCAATGCGAAGCGAGTTCTCGGACTGCTTGAATAACATCTGTTACGTTTTCATTGGGCGACTGCACACGCTGTTGAAATCTAGTGATGTAACTTTTTAACAGTGTTTTCGGTTCAATGTGTTTGTCGAAGTTTGCTATGACACAGTCAAACTTGTCTTTGTCACCTTCCGCATTCCAGTCGAATTTGGAGTACACTTTGATCCATTGTGGACCCATCGCGTACAGTAGCATACCGACTTTGACATTATCGGCAACTGCGCTTTTTTCGGCAGCAATCAGATAGAATGTAAATTCAGTTTTCCAGTCTTTCCACGCCTGCACAAGATTCTCGTCAGCATTTGGATTAAAACGGCATGGTGGTTTAAACGATTCCATTTTTCACGATTGTTCGTTATAGCGGCAGTGCGAGTTCAGTGTCACTCGGCTTCTTACGCTATCGATTTCGGGCGGCGTGCACCAATTTTAAATCTTCTAACATCGGTTTTTTCGATCATCGTTATGACTTATCATGTATACTCACATGTGGACAAGAGTTCATTTGTCATCCGTTGTATTTCTGACACCATGTTATGTTCTTATGTTTGTATATTTCGTATACTATATCACAACGAGTGTAATGTAACATAGAACGTTTATTATGCGAACGTGCTGATCCTCAGGAAGTTGGTCTTACAAAAATGGCAAAACATATAGGGGTTGTCATCGGGTATAACATACCCGATATTGTATCAAGCTAGTATACAATACGAATACATAACACTAGTAATAGCCTCTCAGGAAAACTGATCAGAGGTAATACAACCTAGCATTGCCCATAGTAAAATTTACAAAGACATTTGATGTCTAGCTGATGAAGCCATCTAACTTGTGAACCCCCACTTTCTCATGTCTTCCCAGACATGTCTTATCAGCTCACACAAACATTGAAACAACATGCTTTAGCAGCTAGCTGTGTTGGTTACCTGGTACCAGCTGGGGCTAGAATTGATCAGAATACAGACCAGTGCAACAGAGGAATGCTGTTGCTAATTGCAATTAAAAGTGACCTTTCAGGGCCCCTGTCCCTGTCTTTGTTATTATTTATAGGTCAGCTTGAATAAGCCATTGCTGAGAAAAGTTGCTGTCGGCAGAGTATCAATTCTTTACTGTTTAGTTCTGTAGAGTAATCATTATTATGAATTTATTAAACATCTCAATATGAATTTTATTCGTGAAAGTAAAATGCTGCTTAATGCTTATTGTAAGCCGGTAAGGTCGTTGCATGCTGACAATGCCAATGGGCGAAAATCGGTTCTCGTTATCGATCTACGATGCGCGTTCGCTCACGAATATCAGAATTGTGTCAGTGTATGGGGATTGTTGACATTACCTGATCCCTCCCATACTATTATCATTTTGTCGAATAGCTACTCCCGGTCGCCCCGGAGGAAGTTGGGTAATAGAAGGGGCAGTTGCCATCTTGAACACAAATCACTTGACTCGCATAAACATTGTATTCGTAACAAACACGAACATGGTGCCCCGAGTGAGGAAGTGATAACTGTAAGTAACTACAAATGCTAAGATGGAAAAGTTTCTTGCTCCAGCGCCGCTCACGGAGGGTGCTAATCTCCAAGAGCAGTGGAAACGCTACATCAAAACATTCGGCCAGTTTCTTCGCGCAACGGAAAAGGCCAATTGCGATGACGGGGTCAAGGTCGCGTTGCTGTTACCTACTATAGGCGACAGGGAAACGATATTTATGATTCGTTTACCTACGCAGCGGGCGAATCGGACCAGAATTACGCTAATGTGTTAGCAAAATTCGAGAGTTTCTGCAAACCTTGTACCAACACTGTGGTGATGAGACATCAACTGTTAACGTTAAAACAGGGCCACATGTCTATCGATGAATTCCTGACTGCATTGCACAATATAGCACGTGACTGTGATCTGGGTGATATGTACGATGCACTGGTCCTACAAGCACTGCTATTGGGTACTGAGAGCGACCGACTTCGACGCCACGGGCAACTGAATTAGCTTGAGCCCCTGTAAATGATATATATATATATATATATATATATATATATATATATATATATATATATATATATATATATATATATATATATATATATATATATATATATAAGGGTATGCAACTAGGAATGACCCCACTCACCTTTCAACATCCGTATCTCGGCGTTGCGATGCGTAATCCGAATACTGTGACCTTACACAAATGTCCCAATGAATAAACTTTCACTATACCTACTTGTCATTAAAAACATATATGGATTTCTTATGAAAAGCGGTACGTTAACGACTGTACGCACAGAAATATTACCGCACAGCATACGTTAACGTTACAATGTTACCGGAAGTGAGGTGCATGTTGGGTAGTGAGGTGTGCAAAATCCTTTGTTAGGCAAATAATCTACACAACAAATGGAGCCAATTATCAGTCTGACACATTCTACAGCAGGTGACAGGTGTGCGTCGACAATCCTCTTGCAAAGGTCAAACACGTGGCGTTTGTCTAACAAAGACAATGCAAAGCCTACGGTCTGAAGTGTCACAAATGTGGAAAATATAATCATTTTCAAAAGTGTTGTCGATCGAAAGTGCGAGCCACAGCACACATGGTTGGTGAAACAGTCACAAACAGAGTCGGATTCGAGGGACTCTCTCTTATGTATGCAAGTGGAACGCCGTGACAGAAAACTAACCGCAAGTACATACGTGGAAACTACAGGTGCCAAAGTGGTGAGACGAAAGATGAACTTTCAGCTTGACTCGGCTGCAACCTGTAACATGCTAGCGAAGTCTGACTTTCGTCTGCTCGGTAGCCGTTCTCTACACGATGTCGATACTACACTGGAGCTCTACGACGGATCTTTCAAACGTCCACTTGGCTGGTGTAAACTGAAGATCAAGGGGCAGTACTGGAAATTCAACGTCACGGCCACACCAAACTTCAGTTTGTTGTCACTGGATACGTGCGTAGCAATGGATCTTATACAGTATCCTGAGTGCGTGAACTTGCTTGCGGAGAACTCTGCTACAAAACTACACTGCTGCATTTGAAGGAGTTTGTTGTCTCCCACGAGAATACCATCTGGAAGTCAACCCGGATGTTCTCCCAGTCCAGAATCGGCCCCGGAAGATCCCGTTATCCATGAAAAAGGATGTCAAGGCCAAGATCGACATTCTGATATAGAACGACATTCTAGAGAAAGTGGAGCACCCCACCCCCTGGATCAGCAGCCTGCGACCTGTAAGGAAACCAAATGACAAGATTCGTCTGTGTATCGATCCACATAACTTGAACAAAGCGATCCGCAGCATAGGCAAAGATCTTCTCCTTGTGTGACGCGAAGGATGGTTTCTTGCAAGTAAAGCTGTCGGAAAGATCAAGTGACCTGACATGCTTCTGGACCCCATTCGGACGATACAAGTGGAAACGAATGCTGTTCTTAATCACCTCGCCAGAGGAATGTCAACGCAGGCTCTCCAACGCCCTTGCTGGGTTGCCAGAAGTGACAATAGTGGCGGACGACATCCTGATCTATGGAAAAGGTGACACCATGAAAGAAGCGAGAGATGATCACGACAATAACCTGAAACAACTACTGGAGAGGTCATGCCAAATCAATCTCAAGCTAAACCTGAGTAAATTTCGTTTTCATATGACGGAAATACCTTACATAGGACATGTTCTGACCTCCGAAGGAGTGAAGCCAGATCCAGACAAGGTTTCAGCCATCCAACAGATGGAGCCACCCAGGAACTCAGCTGAAGTCAGACGCTTCTTTGGTCACGTAAACTATCTGAGCAAGTTCTTGCTGAACCTATCTGCAGAAGGAGAGCCGTTGAGACGCCTTATCAACCTGCCAGATGATGAGTTCTGTTGGAGGCGAGATCAAGAACAAACGTTCGAAAAGCTGAAACAAATGACTACATCAGAAACGATGTTGAGATACTACGACCCAAACTTGCCAGTTGTCCTGCAGACGGATACGAGTTCTGTTGGACTCGGGGCAGTCCTGCTCCAACAAGGAAGACCTGTGACATATGCCTCTCGCGCCCTGACTGACTGTGAGCGTAATTACGCACCATTGGAATTGGAATGCTTAGCGATCGTGTTCGCCACAACGAAGTTTAACCAGTATGTCTTCGGACACCCAGATGTCACCATACACACCGATCACCGACCATTAGAGGCGATACTCCACAAATCTCTGCTAAGAGCGCCGAAACGACTTCAAACTGTGATTCTCTCACTGCAGAGGTATACGCTAAAAGTTGTATACAAACCAGGGACGGAGCAAGTAATTGCAGATTTGCTGTCGCGATACCTGTCTAAGGACGGTGGGAAAGGAACACTGGCGCGCGAACATGTTTTCCAGATGGAAGCACAAGAGGAGGTATTAAGACGCTTCAACATACCCGATCCTACCTCAGACAAATACGTATCTGACGCGCGATACCAGGCAATCCGTACCAGGGATACGCCCACTGACCAAACGTTGAAGAGAGTGGCTGAAGTCATTACAGCAGGGTGGCCTCGGTCCATCGATCAGTTGCCGCAGTTGGTTTAATTTTATTCAAATATCTCTGTATGAGAAGGGATGTTGACATTACCTGATCCCTCCCATACTATTATCATTTTGTCGAATAGCTACTCCCGGTCGCCCCGGAGGAAGTTGGGTAATAAAAAGGGCAGTTGCCATCTTGAACACAAATCACTTGACTCGCATAAATATTGTACTCGTAACAAACACGAACAGGGATTATCAATACATTGTCAAAATTGCTAATTTTGAATATGTATAATACGTATTGGAAACTTACTGATTAATAGTTTATATGGTGCAACAGAGACATTTGCATCGTGGTTTGAGATGGCGTTCAAGCGTTGTGTGCTCGAAGTGACATTTCATGTCAACGGCCTTGACCTGACCTATGCCAATATTTGGCAGACTTAGCAACGACGTGTTTTGCGTAAAACAATAACACCGTCCTTGAAACACGAAGGAAACAAACTGCACAGACAGACGTGATGACGTGTTAATTGACTGATTGTACAATGCAATCACTACAGCTATGTAAGCAGCAGAAATAACACAATTGTTATAAAAACCCATATTTGACCACAATCAGTAATGGCATTTCAATAAAAGTTGGCCAGTATGCTAATTTATTATTTATCTCTTTATACAAAGAAACACTCTTCCGAGGCAAAAATAGAAATTTTGCTATCTTGAAAGCACCGTCATAACCACATGTTCTTGTAAAATTCCATATTATTATAACTGCAGTACTGGTGTGCTCGTGAGAACTTTCCTCGTGCGATCAAAAGCCTCCTGGTGTATATGCAACCAACACCACTCAGTATCCTTGTCCATGAGCCGTCTGAGGGACTCGAGTATATCTGACAGGTGTGGGGCGAACTTTGCCAGATAGTTCTCCGAGTCAAGCAGTCTCTGTACAGCTTCGGCGTCCTGTGTTTCAGGCATTATCTTGATTGCCTCTACTTTCTTCGGGTCCACACGGAGTGCTTCGTGTGTGAGCAGATGACCAATGTACGGGACTTCCGTCATCTTTAGCTTCATCTTCTCTCCATTCAGTCGAAGATTGCAGTCTCGAACGCTCATATGTTCTTGCCGTGGTAAATATATGTCTGTTTGTCAGTTGTACCACAACCTACTATCAAAAAGTCATCGTGGATCACCTCTATGCCTGCCAGGCCTTCTACAAGTTAGTTCATCGTACGTTGTCAGATCTCGGCTGCAGAGTTCCCGAACGAACGGCATCCGCAGCCATCGATACCGACCAAATGGCGGGTTGAAACACGTCAACATCCAGCGGGATCTGCCGAAACCCGTTCTTGGCGTCTAACACAGTGAACAGTCTTGCACTCTTCAGCCGAGTACTGACTTCTTCGATGGTTGGCATCGGGTAGTACTCACGTCTGATTGCTGTATTCAGTTGCTTAGTAGCTCATAATGATCTTGAATAGTATCAATGGATGTAACACTAGCAAAAATCCAATTTAATTTGGCTAAAGGGTTAAATATGTTAGTTTCATGTATGTTTTTATGACGAAACAACATCCACGTTTTTACAGGGTAAGGGTACGGTTTAGCAAGGAAATAATACATTTATCCACAGAGAGGCTCAACATTACCAGGTATACCAGGCATAATATCAATGGATGTAACAGTAAAAAATATGACATTTTATTAATAGGTTACAGCAATGTCCGCATATTTCCAAACGGACGGACACAGTGGGTATCGCGGCAGACACAGAACAGGCCTCCCTGGCACCCACACCGACCTGTAAATTGGCCTGCGGCTAAAGACAAGGGCCGACCTGGAGCAGCTGCGTCGGATCGACAAAAATAAAACCAGTGGAGCAAACTACGCAGAACAATAATTGAAAGGAAGCGGTGTAAGCGGGCGTAAGAGCCAACTGCACGGGCAAGCTGGCTGTCGGGACTGCGAAAGATACTTTTATTAATAATTTAATAATAATTTGCGTATTTTTATGACAAAAAGGCACGTGCGACTATACATGGTGGATGTTTGGTTTGGCCGTTAAATCAATACCTGTACACACAGAGAGGTACAAAATGTTAGGTTAACGGACTATAATAGTATCTTAATGTTTTTTTTATAGAAACAATAGGGACTCGCAAATTTATAGGGTAGGGGGGTGGTTTGGCCAAGATATCATTATGCGCACCTACAGAAAGGTGCAACATGGCCCTGCCGGACTATTAGAATATAATTCACCGTGAACGACTAGATTCCCCTATATGTGAAGCACATTAACCAGAGAACCAACTGAGGTACATACGATTACGACATAGCAAATTTAAGATCTTGCAAAACGCACAAATGAAGTATTTTAATTATTGTCATTTGAACCCACCCATTGCCATGTAACAGTGCCATGCGCAAAAACATCCAATACATGTTGAGCTATGTTGAAATGCAGTAAAACAGCATATACGATACCATATACGGTACCATATACGGTAACATATACGGTACCATATATGGCCTACTGTTGCTGACTCCTGTGAATAAGTTATATCTTCTCACCAAAGGAAGCAGTGCGATAAAATTGGTTCTGTTATCCGGTGTGTCCCGATCAAGTTGCTAACGTGCCTGACCATAAACTGTCGGCCCATATCTTTGGCTAGACACACAAAGAAACGTGTTGCTTAGCAAAATATTTGTTTACGTTTGTTACGTACATTTCGTTTGCATGATTCAGCTCCACGTACGTAACACGTGAAGCGTTTATTTTCAAGAATTCAAAGATGCTGATGAAATCACATTAAGCGATATAGATAGATATCTTTTTATGAATCGGTGCTGCAAGCCGTTAACGAAATGAACCGATCGAAGTGATAGGTATAATGCTGTACAACTGTACGCCATGCGTAAGTGGATGTTCATTTGCATTATTACTGCGATATCTTAACTTATTAACATCGTTGCAGAAACCAATCAGCGCCAAGTCTGGTCTTTTTGTATCGTAAAATGATGCTATATATCATAAACTATATATATTATATCATTATTGACTGGCCAAATGCGTTTTAGTGAACCATTTAAAAATATAATTTGACCGTTATAAGTTAAAACACCATCCTCAACCATTGGCTCAACCATAGGATCTCACAAAGGGTGAGGCCTGGTGGGGAAACTTACTCACCCAATATTTTACCATGCTACCATATAGTGGCAGAACAAGTTAAATACAAAAAAAAAAACTTGAGAGTGGTTGGAGACAGATCGCTAGCCATGATGCGGCCATTGAAAACTGTAATTGTGACGTACAACGGAACACGCGAGAAATCGCTGGGTCGGTGTAAGTTGTCTGTTGTCAGGAAAGGATTGAAACACCGACTAGTTTTCAACGTCTTGCAAGGCAAGTACATGCCAATACTTAGCCTGGACGCTTCACAGGGTATGGGAGTGCTGAAAATAAAGGATTCAGATCCTTTGAACTATGTGTACAACACACACGAGGCTGTACAAGCGAAGAAACTAACTGCTTGTGCTGTGATAGCAGAATACGCAGACGTCTTCCAGGGCCTGGGAAGGCTGAAGGACAGCTATTCCATTGAGATCGATGAATCTGTAAGACCAGCGGTGCATGTGCCGAGACGTGTACCCGTACCAGTGCGTGAAAATGTAGGCAAGAAACTTGACGAGTTAGTGCGTGGTGGGGTAATAACGCCAGTCACAGGGGCAAAGGACTATGTATCAAGTATGCGGACAGATCAGGATATGCATATATCCAAATGATCTTAATACAGCAATCAGACGTGAGTACTACCCGATGCCAACCATCGAAGAGGTCAGTACTCCGCTGAAGAGTGCAAGACTGTTCACTGTGTTAGACGCCAAGAACGGGTTTTGGCAAATCCCGCTGGATGAGAAGTCCAGTATGTTGACGTGTTTCAACACGCCATTTGGTCGGTGTCGGTGGCTGCGGATGCCTTTCGGGATTAATTAGTAGCCGAAATCTGACAACGTACGATGAACCAACTTGTAGAGGGCCTGGCAGGCATAGAGGTGATCCATGGTGACCACGACAAGAACCTGCGAGCGTTCTTGGATCACGCTCGAGACTGCAATCTTCGACTGAATGCAGAGAAGATGAAGCTAAAGATGACGGAAGTCCCGTACTGCTCACACGCGAAGGACTCCATGTGGACCCGAAGAAAGTAGAGGCAATCGAGAAAATACCTGAGCCAGAGGACTGCAATACTATGACGTCAAGGAGCCCGTGTTCATCCAGTGCGACCCGTCAGATGGAGGTCTTGGCGCAGGGTTGTTGCAGGACGGACTCCCTGTAGTGTATGCATCCCATGTACTTACTGTCACTGAGAGAAACTATGCGCAAATCGAGAAGGAGTTACTCGCTATTGTATTTACCTGCGAGAAGTTTGATCAATATGTGTAT
Source organism: Lamellibrachia satsuma (assembly GCA_033239005.1). Lineage (NCBI taxonomy): Eukaryota > Metazoa > Annelida > Polychaeta > Sabellida > Siboglinidae > Lamellibrachia > Lamellibrachia satsuma. The sequence goes on along the minus strand of BSQZ01000020.1, from coordinate 5,889,583 downwards.
GGAAGAGAGAAGGTGCATGTGTAGAGTGATCACAAGTCATTAGAAGTGATCTTCAGGAAACCACTCGCGACGGCATCAAATAGATTGCAGCGCATGCTACTGCGTCTCCAACGCTACAGTCTGGATGTAACATACACGCGTGGGTCAGAGATGTACATCGCGGACACAATGAGCCGTGCATACATTCCGGGTGAATCAAGTGCTCCAGAAACTGATGCAAGTGACTATGAAATGCTGGCCTGCACAGAAATCGGACAGTGACCTGGGCGTGGTGCGGTGTCTGGTACACCGCCTCGTGCAGAAATGAGGATGCCGGTTTCGGAGTCACCACCAAGAGAAGAGACAGTGCCGATGCAGGATACACCACAGCCACACGTGGACTCGATGCCAGTACGCAGGGGCACACGTACCAGAAAAACCTCCAGCGTATTTGGCGGATTATCAGTAAAGCAGCTAACTTTCCTAACTTCGCCTATACAACAGCAACAGTCAAATAGAAACAAAATTGTATGGCGATTGACTTTGCCTAGACAGCGACCAGTTATATATATATATATATATATATATATATATATATATATATATTGACTTTGCCTAGACAGCGACCACTTATATATATATATATATATATATATATATATATATATATATATATATATATATATATATATATATATATATATATATATATATATATATATATATATATATATATATATAAATAAAACTAGTCGCTGTCTAGGCAAAGTCAATCGCCATACAATTTTTCTATCTATATATATATATATATAAATATATATATATATATATATATATATATATATATATATATATATATCAACCGTAATTGTTTTTCCCATTTTGTGCTTGTCTAACTGGTTACAGCCATAACGCTCCGCTGTTTAACCTGAAACTGTATTACAAAGTACCTATTTGTACCTGTTTCGTTGATATATTGTGTATGTTTGTATACAGTTTCGAAAAATAAACTCACTCACTCACACTTGCGCAACGAAGCGCTCAGTTGTCTTCGCCACAAACGTGATGTTAGATATTGGCCATGAGTACGTTGGTGCATGAGTACGTTGATGTTAGAGCCTCGCTTCTTTAGTATTGGTGTTACAACAGCGTGCTTCACTGATGGAGGAAAGTAAATTCGAACTGCATCGTATAAATGCCCGGATGACATCGTAATTAGGTAATTATGTATGCGCCCAGAATTTGGGTTGGTTAATTTCAGGCGACGATGTGTGCGACAAACGGTGGCGCCACGGCGTGGAGCCTGGATAATCGAATCTACTTCTCGGCGGACTCACGAAGCCGAGCGAGACTATATTTAGCACGTGTTGTTTTTGCTTCGATTATCCAGGCTCCGCGCTGTGGCGCCATTGTTTGTCGCACACATCTTCGCCTGGATGCAGGTGTTGTGTCATTGTGTATGTGCCCAGATTCAGGGCGCTTACATAATTAGCTAATTACGATGTCATCCGAGCATTTGAGTAATTCATAAAATAAGAGTTAACTTTTATCAGTTGATACGATGCAATTCGAATTAACTTTAAATTTTATATTGACACAACCCTCCTACTAAAGTTACATCAGGCAAAAAAATTACTTTAGCATCTCGATAATGACGCTGATTGGCTGCTGGCGCTTCACGGGAACGCCTACACAGAATGGAGTGGTGAACAATCATGGCGAGCTTTCGGAAGGAGTTCATAGAATTGTACACATGCCGTAATCAATCAGTTAGTTTATAATGCAATGGAACCTTACGTAACTGGTATTAGTAGGACCACCGCAGGAGTGTGTCCATCTCTTCCTAATCCTTAAAACTAATATATATAGATATATATTCAGATGAGCTAACATATTTTTGAATACTACACAGAGCGTAACCTAATTATTATTACAGGGGGAGGGTTGACATTTTTGACAATTTCATTTTAACTAGACAATGCATTTTGAATACTACCAATTTCTGAAACAACTCAACAGGTGCACATTACAGGTATCAAATTCCCACAGAAAAATAAAACTTCATATGACGTCATTCATTTATTACAGAGAAACCCACTCCAAAACATAAATGGATACATGTTCGGTGCTACTGCCTGTAAGCAAAATATAACGTAAGCATGCATGTATATATACAAAGTATAACTTTTTCAGTGTGCGAAATAACGCCAGAACTGCATCCGATACTCACAAAAGTCGATTATATTGCACATAAATGACAGTGTAAATATTATATGGTAAGATGGATGTGATAACATGCTGAAAGACAATTACAGCACAACGTACAACACACACTATGATACAACATTCATCATCGCGCTTGTGCCACAATGTTCACAGTACATCTTACATCAACGATGGAAAGAGCTCTGTAAACGAGTCTTCCCACATGTTATCACTGTCATCCTGCATTGAAGAAATGTCACTTTTAGGAGACAATGCATCACTCAGTTCACTGGAGCAGCCCGACTCGGTGGACGTTCTACCGGCAGTGTGCAGCTCCAGATGACTGAGCAGTTCGTAAGATGCATCTGGTACACACAGATCAGACGTGTCCAGAATGGAAATGACATTGGTTTCCATCTTAGTGTCACGGTGGCAGGTTTCCAGTTGTTTAGGAGTGGGTTCCTCATCAGGGATGACTATCACCTCTTCCTCTTGCTTCATGTCAACCGCCTGTGGCATGGGCTCTGGCTGAGGTGGACAACGGTCCTTTGTGTCATCTTTCAGCAATGCTTCTAAATCCCCCAGTTGCTCAAGGCTGTTGCTCAGCTCCATAATGTCATTGATGTTCAATTCAAAGTCCATGTCACTTACACAACCGGGGATAGATGTCACCTTTGTATCAATGTCACATTCCATTTTGCAAGAGTTTCCAGAAGCCGGTGTTGGCTTCAGCAATGACTGCTGTCCGTGGTGACCTGGGACCTGCACCACAGGAAGTTGGTGTGCATGAACAACACTAGTGGTCGCCACTGTAGTCGGTGGCTTGTAGTAGACGTGATCGAATTGGATTAGTTCTTTGCAGGACTCCAGCTCTGCTGTTGTGGGCCCCACCAATGATGCTGTGGATTCAGTGGCATGACAATCTTTGTCTGCAACTTCTTGCTTGATGCCAGCAGTGACTGGTCCAGTCGGGACGTCTGTGAGGTGAGCCAGGAAGCCAAAGAGATCACGCTGCAAGCACAACGATGGCATGAAAACAATGACTACACGCAGCTGGTTCTGTAGAATAGTGTTACTCCACAGCATTGCATCATATTTTATGCAAGCAATCGTTCCCTATTGCTTGCACTAATAAAGGCAGCAATTTGCCACTAACACCAATTGCTAGCCAAGGAGATACACGAAGCTCCGTCTTGTGACTAAACATACGCCTGTTTGTTCAAAAGAAGGTAATTTCCTGTCCTGTAAATTAGCATTGGTGCCGATTAGCTAGGCCAATCATGGATTGTGGCAATGTTAAGGGCAAAAGCGTCCAGCTGTCAATCTTTGCAAAACAGGTGTTAGGCTGTGATATCAGGTTAACAAAATTGAGCAGTGATGCCACCAGATGAGTAAAACAAAACTAACCAATTTTGTTTCAATTTGTTTCGTATCTTTATTTACATGTGCGATTTTTAACTTGCCTGGTTTTTTCAAACATGAAGCACTGCTGCAGTGAATTTGTATTTGTAGTAAACTTTTAAATATGATAAACATTTATTTCTATAAACTACTATTTTGCTATTTAGTTATTATAACATACATTTTTTTATTGTTAAGGTTATCAATATATATATATATATATATATATATATATATATATATATATATATATATATATATATATATATATATATATATATTACACACGCGCGCGCGTGTGTAAGATTACAGTTTTTATGGTAATTGTCTTAACTCCATAGCCAGTACATCTTTAATTACATCATACTAAACATTCTATAATAAATTAGCATGTCTTCTTTGATTAACAATGAAAGGCAATGACGTTTCATAGCTGGAGGACATTTGCCAAGCTATTTGTCCGACTGCCTACCCGGGTGTGGGATTAATGAATATTCATGCCAGCACTATTAACTCACCTCATGGTCAGAAGGAACGAGAGGCAGTGCGTTGTCAGGTGAAAGAGAGCATGTATCGATTCCTGCTGCTGAGGAGAGACGAGTTCTGCTGACTCAGGGGATACATGCTCTTTTTGCGAGACAACATCACTGCCTGCAAGTCTTGCCCTCAGCTGACTGTTCTCTTGTCTGAGGCCGACACTTTGCTGACGCAGTGCCTCGTTGGCTTTGGCAAGCCTCTGATTCTCTGTTTGCATAATGACAAGCTCGTCCTCGAGCTCAACCATGCGCTGTTTCTTGCGGTCGCGTGCGGTCTGAGCAGCGACCCGATTCTTCAGTTTCCTAAACATGAATATAATCACCATGGTTATTCACGCATTACATCTATACTGTATGCACTAATCAAGAAAGCTTTCATTCAGGTCTTGCTAAATGTGTTTAACTCTACGAGATAGACTGCTCAGTAAAACCCTAGAGTAGAGGCACCTAATGGAATAATGTCATGACAGAATACAGAGGAAAATATTATATTTGTATAATGTAGAAAAGTACTGTTACATGATGTAGAAGCCAATATGCACAGGGCTAGGCTATAGCCTATGGCATGCCATGGCTATGCCCATGCCATGGCCTATGCAAGTGCCAGTGCTACTACTATTAGTAGTGGTCCTTGCATAGACCATGCTACTACTAGTAGTAGTACTACTAGTTACTAGTAGTAGACGTCCTTAGTCTTAGATTTAGACCTTACCATTACCCTTAGCTTAGAATATCAGCTGATGCCTGTAATTTTTCCAGAATCCATGGTGTTAAAAAAACAGTTGAACATGTATGTCAATGACAATGCAGGGGTGAGATTTAGTGGTCGCCCAGTCGTCAATGGCGCCCGAAAATGGGTTCGGGCAACTTTTTTTTACTATAGTGGCCTGCATGGTGACTCAAAATATTTACGGAGCTGCAATATATTAGACGCAGCAAAAATAAACATCTCAGAAGTGTTGTCCTGGCTATATCGCATTTATGTTAAAGATAAATCGTGTGTTTGTGACACGTTTGGCATTGCAAGAAATGTTGCCAAACCGTAGCCGAAGTAGCACTCATTGTATTTTTAATCAACCACATCGACGCTCGACATGTAACTGAACAGTCACTCTACACTGAAATAATAACAGGTCATGTTAATAGTCTTGGCTCTGTGTGGTGCGCAGAGCACTTCTGGTGAATTAATCGGGAACCTGGTTAGTTTCTCTAGGCTGGCGCCGCGTGTATATATATATATATCCACATGGTGGGCGTGACCCCGTTTTAGTAATATTTGGAGGGAAAATCAGGTTCTGTGAAAAATCAGCAGGTCCTGTAAACTGTTCAGTTCACAGGACCTGATGTCTGGTGATGCTAGGAGACTTTTCACGTTGGTGTACCATGTTATGAAAACAAAACAATCTGTCACATGTATAATTGTACACTGTATTTTATTCAGTATTATGTATTATATTGTATTGATCCTGCCTTGAAAATAAATGTTTCAAAACTGTTTGATTTTGATGTTTTTATTTGTTGTTGATTATATCTTCAAAGTATATACTTTCTATCATCAAAGTATTGATTAGAAAGTGGGCTACCTAAGAAACTGTCGGGCTACTTCACTTTGCAACGTTGGTATTAGCTTGAATGGCTACCTTCCTTCCATAAATCTCACCTCTGCAATGAATCAATACTGGTACAAGGCTGTGTCTATGATCCTACGCCTAGCCTAGGCTTGACAGCCCACATATTTTTTATGTATTAACATTCATTTTCAGTAATTGTATCCGGTCACTGTTTTGGACTTTGTTTACATTGTGCACACAGACACAGTGGGTAAACATGAACTAGAATGGCCAAAATTATTAACATCTCTTAAATACATTCTTACCTAAATGTTTCGATGCTAATGTGTTCTTTGCAACATCCCACATCATTTCCGGTACAAAAAGTGCATATAATCTTTAAAAAATATTGTGTTTTACTGTAATTTAAGTGATCGAAACATCGCTATGACTGCAATGAAGGTATGGCGATCTTTCAAAATGCGCACTAACAATACCCCAGTAGCATCACAACTGTCAAGGCAATTTCACTCACACATAACTAGTAGTGCAATGTTTGTAAAACAAAAACAATCAAAGAAAAATACAAATTACATATTAAAAAATTATATAATGCCATCAAGATATAATTAATCATGCAACTATCTCTAAATCTTACGCAAATGGATTTTTGAAATCACATAATCCAATGACATTTTCATAAGTATTATGCTGATGTTGATACGATTAATAGTCAAGAGGCATTTGCCCCCGCCCCCAATTTGGATAAAAAATAGGTGCGTTATATTTGGGTACAAACCTGGTCAAAGGCATTAACAAGGTAAATCATGAAAACGTAAAATAAATAATGGGGACGATTTTGGGCCCTAACCCATTGTTCATATTTTACTAGCTAGGGCATTACAGAGACAATTTGCATGTAAATGCTTAGTTCTTTTGCACAAGTGCTCAAGCATAGCCACTTAGTTATTGGTTGCAATTTAAGAAAATTCTGAGACATAAACTTTTGACCATTGGTTGAATGCACATGGAATGACCCAGGTACATTATAAAGGTAAATATAATCTACAACTATGCATTCACAAGTTTGTTTTGCATTTGACAACAATATTTACATCATTTTCTTAGTAGATATGGAATATGTAGTAAAATCAGCTTATCCCATTCAGCTATAGAATTTGATATTGTGCTGTGATCTATTGGTTAGATAAAATACACAAAAAAGTACATTGAAATATTTGTTTCAACATAAAGCTGTTTGAATAGGGAATCCAAAATATGGTGCATTACATCAGCATTGTACCTGCCTTTCACATACAAAATAAATTGGAGTTTTAGCTCTATGGCCACACAGCATTTTTGGCTGCTAAATATAGGCCACTTTTCACTATGTACCAACTTTGGACATCAGTATCTCATGAACTAATCAAGACAGAAACTTCAAACATATCATATGCATACATATGTAGGTGTACTAGTACTATAAACACACAAAATCAATGGCATATTGTGGGAGAACTAATATATAGATGTCGAAGTATAGTATATAATTTATGTTACCATCAACATAATTATAGTGGAAAATAAACAGGCCAAATCTCAGAGTTCTAGCACAAATAGTTTTTAGTTACTGGTATTTAAAGTAGAGTAAGAAATCATGATTACCGAAAAGTGGCAACTACGACAGAATCAGCCAATTTTGAAATGGTCATATCTGTACATTAATTTGTACACTTTTTTATTAAAAAATATGAGTGCAACATGCCTTGGGCTTGGTTGATCTGAGACAGAATGCCCCAAATGTCTAATTTATTATTTTATTTTTGTAAAAACAAAAAGGGGCAAGGTGCAAATGCCCCCATGGCCATGCCCCCTCTTAATTGGCTATTAGTTGTATCGACATCAGCATAATATTTATGAAAATGAAGCCAAAACAGTTTATTCGGGTAAGATTTAGAGATAGTCATGATTAATTACTTTAATTGTATCACGATAACATTATATAATTTTTTTAAGTACAGAATTTGTACTTTTCTTTTAGTACTAGATGTGTGAGTGAAATCGCCTTGGCGGATCTGATGGCGATGCTACTGGCACTACCGTACTGGTACTGCCTACTGAGATAAGAATATATTTAAGAGGCGTTAATAATTAAGGTCAATCTAGTTAAGTAAACGATTACCGTGCGACTCGATTGCCGTATATGTCACACCTCCATCACAAGCTCAGCTGAGTCCTTGCAAAAAGAATCACAATACTTTTACAATACAAACCTTCGAAGAACCCGGTCCTCGGTAGTAAGGTGTGTCAACCTCCTTCGCTTCCTCGGCCCGGACTGAAGGTACGATTCGGTGCCCAGATCGACTCCAGTTGCCGGCGACGACGACATGATTGGACGTATCACATTTAACTTCAACATATTGCTACAAGAATTTGGCACTCTGCCTGACGATGTTGTGATTATTATCGTTTTAGGCGACACACTCGCCATCGCTAAGTGAAATGTATCAACTGATTTGCGGATCGTGCGGTTTTGTGCTCCCCAATGCGAATATTTTTACTAAATATCGTCGTCTCCCAAACATCGTCTGTTTTCGTCGGTCGTCGCTCCGATCTGACGCAACTTGTTTACCATCGTGTCGTTCTCTGATTGGTCCAAATGTCAGTGACGTCAATTCGTGGCTGATGCAAGTTTCCGTCTATTTTTATACTGCCACGTTGGCGCGTGCAGGAATTCCCCACATATTTTAGGGGACTATCTCAAAATCGGACTATTTGAAATGGTCAACATAATATCCGTTGACAATTATTTCAATGCTTACTACGCGTATATTAATTTCTACAGGTTAACTTAGACAACAACTCTCTAAGGACACTTTAACTGACACTTATTAAAAGCAATGTTCGACCGCATATAATTGTCCAGAATTCCTTATATGGCCACATAATTATTAGGTTTTCAAAATTCATTTGTAAAATTTAAAGCGAAACAAAAGTTATGGTTTTGGGGCTATGCACCTAAGGCCATAAAAAATAGTCTAGATTTTCGTCACCGCGTGCATCACCTCAGAACGTCCGCGTCAATGTTTTTCACTGAAAGCGATGGTGGCGTCACACGGCGGATCAGAGCTGAAAATATGTGTGGTATATCTGGTTCAATCCCAATGTAACAGACTCATGTTTTGCACGACTTTTGTGGTCACGTGATCGGTCGGTTTGCGTTTGTTTCATTTCAACAACATTTGGGTAAAATGTTAATTTCGGCTCAAATTCGCTGCAGAACAAAATAAGTAAGAAAATATGGCCTCGTTGAGGTCAGTCTAACCTTGTCAATGATGTCTCTATTTGACATGTTACGCAAAGGTATGCTTAATACCGGCGACAGTTTCGTTGTGGAAGAACAATACTGATTGATTACTGGTTATTGGTAATATTGCTGCCACGATGTGGAAGTAACAGTGGCAGCTGGCATGTTGGACCTAGTCCTAGGCCATACTGTTCCATTGACGCCCAAAGTTGAAGATGTCGTTGCCTTTGGCAAACATTTACGCTTAAATTAAATACTTAATTTGGCAGTCCAAGCTGTTGGTGTGATGCGTAGTGAACAGGAGCCGGCTATCTGAAGAATTGGTCATCAATGACTATGGTAGCTATGCTGGACCATTTTGAGATAATTAAGTTATTGCAAAGTATTATACATCGTTGGAAAGGCCTGTTATTAAGATACATCATGGTGTCAGTTGTGTGGCTGTATGTTAATTAGTGTTCATTTTAGAGCACCCCATCAACGTTTTCAAAACACGTTTTTTTTCTATTTTGATCAAAAAAGTGTAAAAAATGTACTAATATTAATGTTAATGTATTTTTTTTACATATTGTGGAAGTACTCAATGTTCTCAACCTGTGTGGGGGTCATTCATACCAGTGCATCCATTATTTTTGTTGCAAGAGAGCTGTTAACAGTGCCATTTTTCACTTATTTTGCACATTTTTACAGGGGCAGTTGGTAAAAAGTAAAAAACAAGCATAGTATATACCCTACAGATACTTTTTTAAACTCAGTATATACTTCTAAGCATGTTTGACATGTATAGGTCATTAGCATTATTATATATGTGAACAATAGTTTTTACAAGATTTTTTTAAACTGCAAACTTTTATGTATCTTTACAGAAGCATGTTCACAGCTGAAGACATGCTGATGCAAGATGAATATTTGACATGTGTATCATGTAGGATGATGATCATTGGAAAGATATGTTATTAAGATGCATCATGGAATCAGTTGTGTGGCTGTACGTTAATTAGTTTTCATGTTAGAGCACTTTAAATACACCCCCGTCAACATTTCCAAAACACGTTTTTTTTTCTATTTTGATTAAAAGTGTACCTGGCTTAAAAAATTACTAATATTAATGTTAATGTAATTTTGTTGACATACTGTGGAAGTACTAAATGTTCTCAACCTGTGTGGGGGTCATTCACACCAGTGCATCCATTATTTTGGTTGCAAGAAATCTGTAAACAGTGCTATTTTTCACTTATTTTGCACATTTATACAGGGGCAGTTGGTAAAAAGAAAAAAAAACAACATATACCCTACAGAGACATTTTAGAACTTGGTGTCTAGTTCTAAGCATGATTGACATGTATAGGTCATTAGCATTATTATGTATATGAAAATATTGTTTACAAGGTTTTAACTGCAAACTATTATGCAGATTTTGACAGAAGTCTTTCCACAGCTGTATCATGTAGGATGAAATGTAAGCTTTTATTGTCATACTTATTGCATTATCTGGGTGTATTAGTAGTTAAAATAAGAAACAACTACTATAAATATGTACGTCATTACAAGTATCATATTAATATGTGTGGATCATTGAGTGAATAACCATTCTGACACAATATTGCATACCAACTATCAGTTGTACATCATTTTTAGAGTTTCATACACCTTCACCCATCATCTAGGCCATCATCATATCCAAAATAGATCAATTTGGCATAAACAAATATTTACATTACTACTAATACTAGTCATTAGTCACTATACATAAGTCGTATCCACAGTTATGATAGTACTTATAATGAAAAACAATCAGAAAGCACAGTGTAAATCATATTAACATTCCAAGTGTAAGACTGTCAGCTTTGAGCTTAATGTGAGTAATGGATGCCTTTCTTCGTCTTGTCTGCTGGGACATCGTTTGACAGGTCAGTCACGCCGTCACTTTGCAAGTTTGTTTACATGTTTTATCTCCCGCCAAAATGAGCAAAACACCCTCCAGAACTTCAAACATACACTGCAACACGATACTATAGTTAGATAGATCAATTACTACTTACACACGTACTTGAATAATGGATATTTATGAACTTTCAGAAACTACGACGAGAAAGATGAACTTGAAACAATAGCCGGCTAGGACATCGCATAATTTATTATTCTGGCGTGTGTGGCGCCACCTAACGTTCAAATAGCTAGATAATTCTTGGCGTCGGTGGATAGTGATAGGGGGTTGTTTTAGTTGTACAGTACATTACTAGCCAGACCTAGCCAAAATAAAAAAATATTTTTGTGTTAATAAATGATCAATGAAAGACATACAATTGTTTTTTTTCGTGAATCAAGGTGAATCCCGGATTTGCGAGAATCGTGAAATTTTCACCTTAAAAAACAAAATACTTTCACCTAAAGAAATAAAACAGGATGTACATCAGAGTAAATAACGTTTATTCAGCTTTACAGGCATATGCACAATTTTATTATAGGTGGTCTATGTCGGCTGCTATGAACCGTTAAAGGCACCCCCTATAAACGGGCCTCTGGGTACACGTTTTGGTCGACTTGCTGATGATAGCACTACTAGCGCCGCCTAACGAGCTCCGGCATTGCTATCTATGGCTATGACTAGGCTGTGCTATGGCGGACATGCGTGCGACTGCTTCCAAGTACCCGGAACTCAAGAATGCAGTTGCTGACAGCTTGCAACAGCCCTTGACATTGAACTAATCACTGTTCGTTCAGCTGACACTGAAAGGTAAACTCTTTGATGTGTACACTGGCGCGAGTGACACAGATGTGGAACAGCACATGGCTGTTCTTGATGACTTGATCGAGGGTTGATCAGGATCAAAGAAGGAGCTGATACATACAGGCCGAATGCAGGAATTCTTCGACAGTCACGTACAGGAGCGACATTACAGTTTCTGCATCATTAAATGTGCTAACATCGCACGCCCGTTTCACAAGCCTCGATGCAATTGCTGAAGATCCGAAGTTTCTGCCAGGTCCAGTGTTCGATCGAGGTGCTACACACTACAAACCTTTCAGTGCAGTTTATTCAAACACAACAGAAAGACACCTCCCATCACTGAAAGAAACCGACAAAGAAGCGCATCAGCTCCCGTTCAACCCGAGTGCCCAAACAGCCGGGCAGGTAAAGCGTGTCGTTACCTGCGAGGAGTGTGAAAGCCACGTGTTCTACATAGCAACAAAATGTTGCAAAAGGCAGAATTGCCCATTCCTGATGCTGCCCTTGAGCAAATTGACTACATGTGTGGGTCGTCAATGACAGATTTTATTGACCCAGATCAATCGAGTGTTTGTGCAACGGGACTTACGGTGCACACAGCCAGTGGAGATCCCCCTACTACTCACCAGGAATGTTTGAGCCACCGAACACGACCTGCTGGCAGAAGCTCTGGAAGAGGGATACTATTCAATCTGCATCAACTGTGGTGCTAACAAACACAGACTTTTTCGCAGGAAGCGAAAGCTGGTGACATAAGCAAAGAGAAAGGTGAACTGTTTCATGCTGAAGCCAAATAAAAAAGTGTTAATATTACATACTCACTTTGATAGTTTATCTTACTAAGATTTCTACAAGAATTTGTATGGATAACTTCACACAAGCCTTTTCATAAAGTTTGAAACAACACAGTAATACGGTAGTACTACACCATGGCAATTGAAATTAAGATGCGTGGTGTTTTTTTTTATTTCTTGTAACATTATTCGAATGCATAAAACATTGACCGAGTTGCAACCCATTTTATTGCGATGGGAATAATTAGTATAATTATGACTACTGAATTATGAAAATCTAATTTTCAGAGCTGTTTTTATAAATTACACAAAAATTACCTGGCCTTTATGGTGTCTTTGAAGAGTTCGCCTGGGGATTCCGTATTGCCGTTCAACGCTTCTATATGATTCGCCATGTTGAAGAGCAAAGAAGGCCTCCTGTAAATCTGCCTCTCCATATTTCCGCTGTTGTTGATTACGTCCCATCTCAAAATAAACAGTGGTTGCATAGTTTAAATTTTTAGAAAATTACAATCAATCATCGTAATATGCTATCTGAATCGGCAAGAAAATTGTAAGTAAATTGGTTGTTTCTTGAATGCGATAAATACATTATATTTTCATACTGAATAAATAAATTTATGATATACACGAAAAAGTTTAATGTTCCCAAACTGCACCTCCAATTATATGAGTTTTGCTGCGGTGCGGTTTGGGGACATGGGGGAGGTGCGCTTTGTGGAAAACTGTTAGTGACGCTAAATCGGCCATTTGCAAAATTGTATTTGTAAACGAAATTCATGGTATTCGCGTATGGCTCGGTTATACAATTGAACTATTGACAGTGTCATCGTAGACAGTAATCATTATTACTTGGCGCACTGACAAGCCTTCCACTAAATGCACAAATTAAGGTAAAACGTGTCATAAAATTCACCGAACGTTGTGTCGTGTCAAGGCAATCGCGAATGTGCCAATTTTTTCTGCATATGCGTCAAATAGCGACATCTATCGAATGTGACAAGCAATGCCTGCATTATGCTGGTTCAATTGGCTAGGGTAGGGATGGGGCGCTTTAGGGAGGGGGTGCGCGTTAGGGACTTTCCCCTACCTCAGAACTGTGGCAAGCCTTGTCACAGCTACTAGCCCTGGCCTAGGTACCCGTCTACATCGAACAACGGCTTACCACCCGCAATAAACTGGACTTGTGGAAAGATTTCACCGTCACCTGAAGTCGGCCTTGATGGCCCATCTCCACGGTGCAAACTGGATTGATGAACTGCCGAGGGTATTGATGGGCATCTGCACTACGCCGAAAGAGGATCTGGGATGCTCTTCGTCAGAGATGGTATACGGAACTCCACTCATTGTCCCGGGGGATTTCCTGCCTCCTGACCAAGCACCACCGGACGCCGCGCAGTGGCTACGTTTTTGTTTAGTAGAGACAGTCATCGCCCGTCTGTCACACCACCTTATGAGGGGCCATTCAAAGTCCTAGAACACGGAGACTTTCGTACTTGATTTGGCCAACCGACAGGACAAAGTCGCCGTGGATCTGGTGAAATCAGTTGAGCCAGCCAAGCGACATCCTCGTGGTCGTTCTGTTGTACCAACAGGAGTGAAAGTACAAGATTCTGCTACCAAACAAACGAAATCTGGACGTCAAGTCAGACTCCCAGGAAAATATCAAAACGTTCTCATGTGGCATTCTGCCTACAAGCACTCGTGAGTTCACTTCCGCTCTTGACTTGAGTCTAAACTTTTACTTCAATAATACAATAATAAACTTCATGTTTCGTTGACTAATCGCGCGTACACGTCAATGCAATCCATACATAATATAAACTGGGTTATATATGTATATATATATATATATACATACATACATACATATTACATTCATACATACATATATATATATATATATATATATATATATATATATATATATATATATATATATATATATATATATATATATATATATATATATATATATATATATATATATATATATATATATAGAAGAGGGTCTGACAGCATAGCCGTGGTCTAGTTGTTACCCACTGTCACCTCTCCATTTTGACAGTGGGTATTTATTGAGATGCTACGCAATTCTTTTTGGCATGGTGTAACTTTTAAGTCTGATAGTTGTGTCAACATAATCAAAGTTTAACGTAATATATTAAATAAATAATAAAACTTTACTTTCACACCGTCAACTTTGGAGCTACTTCCCCGTTCACGGGTGTGTACAAACATTATTAATTCACACGATAAAACTTTTTTGTAGATTTCAGAGATAATAACAATAAGGGGCCTAGTGATAATAATTATAATACATGCGCTGTAGAATATGTTAAAAACTATGCAGAATGTTCGCGTGTGTAAATTATTTTAAGAACACGTTTACTGATTACATTGCATTTGTCTATATATAAAAAATAAATATTAAATAGGAAAAACGCTAATACCATCAATATTAAAAAAATAAATAGGATTGATAATATGTAATAAGATCATTAAAAATGCAACATCACAGCTGTAAAATCCATATATATATGTATGTATGTATGTATGTATGTATATATATATATATATATATATATATATATATATATATATATATATACATACATACATACATACACACATAATTTATATATATATATATATATATAAGACATAGGGATCGTCTCCGTCTTGCCCCACATGCACAACATGTGTCTTAACACGATGTATATATAAAACACAGTATTGCCCATTTTGTATTGCCTTACCTGTCAACTGAATAATAATATTATCAGGTCACCAATTAGTTCATGATTCACACCGTTATATGGTGAGTTGCAACATTTTTACTGTTGACGACTATTAGATCAGTCGATATAATAATGCACATAAAAGTTAAAAAGCACACTGATTTAATTACATTTGTCTCGTGTTGCTGAGCTTTCCGGGTGGGTATCCGATAGATGTTAATATAATTATGCACCAAATGTTTTATATTTTTGCGTACGTGATGTGGGGCCCTCTTACCTCAAAGGGCCGTTCTGCCCCATGTTGCCATATATCAGCGGTTCTCAAACTGGGGGTAATTTCAGAGGGATCGTCTTACCATCCCTTGTACATTTAATTCGCGTACAATAATAAAACGTATGATTAAGTCGTCTTGCCGGTGCAGCTCCTCCGAGATACCGCTTTCGCTGCAGCGCTGAATAGACAATTCAAAATCCGCACCAGAAGTAGCTCGTCATGATTTATTTTCGACCAATTAGAAAATTCGTCTTCACATCAGATGTTGCTCGAAGTCACTGCGGTAAGTGGAATGATGAGTTGAAAGTGTAGTGTTTTTAATGATGTCCTGTGTAAATAAAGCCATTAATTAGTTTCACGCTACTCAAATTAGAGGTTCCGAAAGTACATTTTGTGAAGTCATTTAGAGAGTTTTTGCAAGCGCACCGATCTCGACTCCCTTCCCGATCCCGATTTCGCGCGCAATCGATACGGGCAGTTGGAAATCGGGGACCGAGTAGGGTTTCTGTAACACGCGCCAACGTGACCCGATCTACGCAGATGGTACCAGTTAAAACAATGGGTACTATTTTGGTTGCTTACCCCTTGTTCACCTTATGCTAGGACATTACAGAGACAATTTGCATATACATGCTTAGTTCTTTGCACAAGTACTCACGTATAGCCACTTAGTCATTGGTTAAATAAGTAAATTCTGACACATCAGCTTTTTAAAAATTGTTTCATTTCACATGGAATAAACCAGGTACAGGTGTATATAATCTAGAACTATGTATTCAGAAGGGTTCTCTTGCATTTAACAGCAATATTTAAATAATTTTACTAGCGATAGAATAAGTAGTAAAATCACCTATTTCAAATTGTTTTGTAATCTGATGAGTCCACACAAAATATTTTTTCAACGTGAAGCATTTGAATATGGAATCCAAGTATGGTGTATTACACAGGCATTGTACCTGTCTTTCATATAAAAATGAATTGGAATGTTATATCTATGGCCATATCATTTTTGGCTGCTATATATATATATATATATATATATATATATATATATATATATATATATATATATATATATATATATATATATATGTATATGTATATATATATATATATATATATATATATATATATATATATATATATATATATATATATATATATATATATATATGCCACTTTTCACTATTTACCAACTTTGGAGATCAGTATCTTATAAACTAAGCAACATAGAAACTTTAAAATTCTCATTTGTAGGTGTGTTAGTGATCCAAATAAGATTTGTGTTCTAACATGTTTTATTGTTGAACTCACTCGTTGGCTCAATTTCATAAATAAAAACACACATTCAATGGCAGATTGTAGGAACTAATATACAATAGTATGTATGTTACTATCTAGCATCTTCAAATGATGGATAATAACCATGCCAAAATCTCAAAGTTCTTGCACAGATAGTTTTTGAGTTATTGGTATTTTAAATAAGAAATCGTCGTGATTTCCGAAAAAAAATGTTGTATGGTTGCGTGCCTCAAATTCGTGTGTCGCACAGTTCCGAGGCAACGCGGTATTTTATCGTTCTGCAACTGGCTGTTGGTCATTGGAAGTTGGTGTTTATGCTGAACTGACAGTTGCAATTGTTGGCATTGTATCACCAAAACAAATTTAAACATGAATTTATTTTTTTAAATAATAGTCGGATAGTTTTGCTAACCTTTGCATATGCGAACCAAAACAAAACACAAGTCAAGGTGCACGAATCGAAGACGAGGTTAGACAACGCTAATATATCTTTTATTTATGAAATATAATATAGAATGTTAGCCATAGCTGTTTGTTTCTGCATTTTCATTATTTCAGTCCATTTCAGCTGGATTTTTTGGTTTAGTTTATACTATAGGGCTGATCTACAATGCGATGTCTAAATCTATGCCGTCGATGGTTTCGTTAATTTTTTTTACCACAGGCACAGACAGTGTGACAGTGCGCACTTAAGTCTTTTTTCAATGCACTAAGCCCATTGGCAACTGAAATTGGGCGGCTAATCAGTCCACAACAGTTTTATGTACAATTGCTGTAGAGCTATGTTTTTGATTCAACCATAATTTCAACGTAATATAGACAGGGAGACTACTAACCGATTAAACCTGCGAGATCGGTGTTCCCCTATCTGACAACACGGCCCCGATCGCGTAAGCAAAAGAAGCTATGACGTAGCACGCAAGGCGAGATCGGGATCGGGAAGGAGTCGAGATCGGTGCGCTTGCAAACTTTGTATAATAACAAAAACTGTCCCCCGTTCCTTGTGTGGTTGTCTTTATAGGCGCATCATGGTTGAAAAACTTGACCTTGTATGAATCTGGATTCGTTTAAAAATGTAAAAAGAAAGTAATACGTTTTATAATAAAGCACAAATACCTTACCTAGAGTGTTTGAATGAAATGGATTAATTTATGATGTTTGCTAAATAATCATATTATTATTAAAGCCACCTTTAACAAACTAAATTCATGTATCGCTCAATTATATTGCACATTTGATGTCATTGCAATTTCAGAAACTTGGACGAATGACAATGAAGGTGAGGAGTTCCAGTTAGAAAATTATAATACCTATTATATTTCTAGACAACACAGAACTGGGGGTGGTGTTGCTGTGTACATAAACAAGGATTTAAAGCATAAACCGTTAAAAAAATTTCAATGTATAGACAATTGTGCTGAAGTTACTTGTGCTGAAATCACCACTTGTAATTGTAAAACATCATTGTTGCGTCAATTTATCGTGCACCAAATACTGACTTAACTTTATTAAATAAACATATAGAATATATGTTTCACATCTGTAACGGTAAAACCATGTACTTGTGTGGAGACTAATGTAGATCTACAATGTGAAATCATGCAGATACAGGTAACTTTATTGACCAGATTTATAGTTATGTATTACATCCTTGCAGGAATCGTTATTTTTAAATCCAGTTTCGGATGAAGAAATTTAAGCTATTGTCTGTAAATGCAAGAGTAAAACGTCAAAACATTATGACGGCATAGACATGTGCTTAGTAAAAAAAAGAATTCCGCATATACTAACTCCACTAAGACATATATATATATATATATATATATATATATATATATATATATATATATATATATATATATATATATATATATATATATATATATATATTACTTGTCATTAGAACAAGGTGTGTTTCCTGGTGATATAAAAATCGCTAAGGTCATTCCTCTATTCAAAGCAGGGGATGAACAACACTTCGCCAACTATAAGACATATAGCTATGTTACCTCAGTTTTCAAAGATCCTAGAAAACATATTCAACAACAAAATAATGGACTTCCTAAATAAAAAGCAGATACTATACTTACGACAGTATGGTTTTAGAAAAAAATATGTCCACATCAATAGCATTTATGGAATTAGTAGAGGAGATTGCAAATGCTATGTATAGAGGAAAATTTACTATCTGTGTTTTTATTGATTTAAAGAAAGCCTTCGACACGGTGGATCACATAATTCTTGTTGATAAATATTTACTATCGGTGTTTCTATTGATTTAAAGAAAACCTTCGACACGGTGGATCACATAATTCTTGTTGATAGACTAGAACATTATGGCATTAGGGATGTAGCTAAAAAGTGGTTAAGTAGCTACCTGGAAAACAGGAAAGAATATGTATGTTTTAATGGTACAAATTCAGATTATTCCACTATAACCCGTGGTGTACCACAGGATTAAATTCTAGTGCCAACTCTTTTTATTTTGTATATCAATGACCTATGTAAAGCATCTTCACACCTCAAGTCTATACTTTTTGTTGATGACGCAAATTTTTTGTTGAAGGAAGTGACCTGTCTGAGCTGTGCAGAAAGGTATCAATAGAATTGAAAAATATAATCACGTGGTTCAAAGTAAAAAGCTTTCCCTAAATATTTCAAAAACTTTATGATATTTAATCTTGTAAATGCTACATGTGACGAAAACATCAGTATAGATAATGTTGATATTGACAAAGTACGTTGTTCTAAGTTCCTTGGTGTGTGTATATTGATTGTAAATTCAGATGGTTTGAACATCTGAATAGTATACCTACTAAAATTGCAAAGAATCTGTCGGTAATGCGTAGAGTTAAATGGCTACTGAATAAGTCTGCATGTATTCTTTACATTGTTTACTTATACTTCATTACATCACATTATGTTGTGAAATATGGCAAAACATACAAAAATAGGATACAACCTTTGTACATTTTGCAAAAAACATGCAACGAGAATGTGTGGTTAGTTGGAATATAGAGCTCATTCTAGGCCAGCATTCGTGAAATGTAATGCCCTTACTATTTTTTACACGATTAACTTTAAATCCATGGTTATAATGTACATAATTTACAAAAATATAATGCCAGTTAACATTCTTTCTTATTTTGAAATGGTTAATACATAGCATGATTATAATGCACGCCAAGAAAATAACTTCAAAAACAAATACTGCTGGACAACATTAAAATCTTTGTGTATAAGTCCAAAGATGTGGAATTCCTTAAATGAGGATCTTTAAAATGGCAGTAATCTACGTGCCTTTAACATTAGCTACAAACACTATTTGGTCAATAAATATAACACTTAGTCACATCCTAGCTTGTAAATATTTAAGATATAAATTGTCGCTCAAACTTTGTTTGATCTTGGCGAACAGTATGCTAGTATGTAATACCAATTTAGTAGTATATGTTAATGTATGTATTTATGTATATTGTGCTATTCACTTATTAAATTATTTATATATGTTTTCTATGTAGTGGGAAATACTTATTACAAGTATTGCACTTCCTTAATTTCCCTTCAACATTTCTCTAAATCTACCTATGTATTTACACATCTTGATAGGCATAGTAGCAAAATGGTACTGACTGTCACTGTTTGTATATAATGTTGTATTGTACTGCTTTATGTTGAAATGTTGAATAAATTCCAATTCTAAAATATTGTAATTTGTACTTTGACACCCATCTTGTTTTTATATGCAAATTAGTGGCCAGAAATAAATGTGAATATGGTGTGATCTGTTGCAGTATTAAGTATGTGACAGTATATAACCAATTCCCGTTTTTAAACTTAATCATATTTTATTCTTTCATTGAACATTGTAAATGACATTATTTTAATTAGTTGTCCAATTTAATTGGAATAAAACTATTTAATTCAGACTAAGGAAATGCTTGTAGCATAAAAAGAATTGCTTTGTTAATGCATCTTTTCATTTGGTAATGTTACTTTAAGGCGATATGACAGCTATGGAGATGTTTCAATTTGCAAATTGTTGTATTGCGTTCCAAGTATGCTAAATATTATATATTATTTCCAATTTAGCAGGTGTAGTGGTCAAGACAGCATGGCGTCTACCAAGAAACGCACCTATCTGGGCAGCTACCTGAATATCAGTTTTACAAGCATAAATGAGTTGTAAAACATCAAAGTGTGATTTGTTACAGGTCCTGGCGCTGAAGCTTCGCAAGCTTAAATCACACCGGCAATAAAACATGCTGGAAAGGACCGTTAATTTTTTTGATCAGCAACACCAGCTGGAGAAGCAGCGCACTGATGCTGACGGCTCCACCAATCAATAGGACGTGCAGGAGTGGAGGCATCATTTCTTGTCACCTTGGAAATAGCATGGAAAAAGAAGCCTCACACTATCGGGGACCAAGACCATGGTCAAGCTTGTTTTGGGGGAGAAGAGTGCGGAAAAACTTTGTGTCATTTCCTTTTTGAACGATTCTGTCCGCCGCAAAATATGACAGCTTTTTCTGGACATCAAAGTACAGGTTATACAGGAAATAAAAAATGCTGGTGTGTTCAGCATCCAACTCAATGAATCTACCGATGTTCAGTCCTGCTCTCAACTGATGGTGTTAATCAAATACGTTCGCAGTAGCAATTTGATGGAAGAATTCATATTTTATGAACCTCGAGCTAACAATCAAATCCGAAGATGTGTTGGAGAAACTGTTCAAATTCTTTTTTGCCGAATGTATTGATTGACACAATCTTTGTGTGGAGTATGTAATGGTGGGGCTCTTGCAATGCTTGGGTCTCGATCAGGCTTCGTGACCTCGTCAAACGGAAAGCTCCAGATACCTGTTCTCTTCATTGCATGATTTTTATGCAGACCCTTGCATCCAAGACATTCCTGGAAACCCTTGATAGCATCATAAGAACTGTGAACTTTGTGAAAACAAGTGCCCTCAACTCACCCCTTTTTAAGAAGCTATGCCAGGACATGGACTCTGTTCACAAAACGCTTCTATTCTTCACGCAAGTCTACTGGCTGTCCAAAAGCAATGTTGTCTGACGTGTTTTCGCATTCAGAGAAGAAATGAAGCTCTTTTTCGGTGTCCAAAACAAAATGGATCCGCTCTCAGCTTGGAGAGAAATGATTTGGAATTACGACTAGCCTGCCTCGTGAACATTTTCAGACAGTTGAACTCTCTGAATGTTGAACTCCAAGAGAAAGAAAGCTTGATCGTCGATTTTGTTGGGAAGATAAAGGCCTTCGTTCGTAAGTTGGACAATTGGAGGCGCAAAATTAACTTGGGTAACTTTGCTATGTTGGAAACACTATCAGAAGTTACGTTACAGGGAAATGCGATGGCGCAACGCAGACTTTGATCACTGAGCACCCGGCAGCTTTGGAACTGGAGTTCACAAGGTACTTCCAGAAATATCGAGTCAGACATATCGGCTACCAAGGAACCCATTCACTGCCCCAGTGACATCTATACATGATGACAATGATGCTGCTCAGACACAGCTTTTGGGACTCCAAGAAGATCCAGATGCCAAGATGAAGTTCGACACTCCCACAGTGTTCTGGTCAACTATGGCAGCTACCTACCCTAACTTGTGTGATCTGGCCTTCCGTCACCTCCTACCATTCGCCTCAGCCTACCGTCGTGAGGCTGCGTTCTCCGATCTCTTACACATCAAGATGAAATTTCGAAACAGGTTGCAGGTGGAGCATGACCTCCGATGTTCTCTCGCAGTAACAAAGCTCAGAATGAAGAAGCTTGTCGATGTTATGCAGCATCACCCATTTTATTGATCTGATTAAAACTGACATTTCCTTGCGCAACGTCTGTAAAATATTACCTCAAATAACCCAGAATCAAGAAGCTCATATCATTGAATTAATCAAACTTGACATTTATTTGTGCAACGTCTGTAAAATATGACTTCAAGTAACTCAGAATCAAGAAGCTTCAATGTTTTGCAGCATTACCTATCTCATTCAACTGATATTTCTTTAGGCAACATCTGTAAAAGTATGGCTCCAAATAAAGGCAAATTCTTCTCCTACCGTTGGTTTTAAAGTAAATTGTAGTTATTTTTGAATCTGTAGTAATGGGGGTCGTCATGATGATAGTCTGTGAAAAAGGGGTCATGGATCAAACAAGCGGTCGTGATATAGTTTTTATGCAAAGACTAATATGTGTATATATAATATATTGTGTCTATACAGAGACACAAGAGTCGACTAAACTCCAGTGGAGTCAGGAATTGTGTTCCAAATGTTCACTGCTATTGTGCATACATGTCATACGCTCGCACGCCGCGAGACAGTCATGCAGCGATAGAAATCAAATGTCTTACATTGACGTACAATTTTTTATACTACCATTTTTATTCCAGTTGATCTAGGACACTCAAAAATGTATTATATTAAAATTTTAACGCTATATGGGCACTGCTGCCGTTTGCGACGGAAACCGGAGGTATACATCGCCTTTTATTATTGCAATGGGATTTGAGCTCAACATCAATCATATCCCGATTTTTCCATCGAAAATGTTTTCCGTGGTTGATACATATAAGAAAGTTTATTTGTGCTTGCGTCTGACTATGTGCGTGAGTGTGTATGTCGATTTGTCGTGGGAGTTATAGCCGAGTGTATCTAGATCAATCCCTGTCGTGTATTCAACAAAGTAAATTAATTAATTTCAGCCTTTATGCCCTTGGAACGCGGCAAAACAACGTCACAAATCATAGGCCTACATAGTAAACTATTAGGACCGCACAATCGGTACCTTCAGCTAAGCTTAGTCCTGAAAGATGAAAAGCAGAGGATCCGTGAAGGATTCTTGGAGTTTCTCTTGTGTTACTCCACAGTTACAGGAAAGGTCGAGCAATTCGGCTTGGATTTCCGAAAGACGCGCGACCAAGCGTACGACTTTGCTGTGAATATGGCCTGGGATGCGAATGCTGCTTTGATGATGTCAGTAACCCAAAAAAGCGGTGTAGACAATGTACTGAAGGTGTGTATCGCGATGAGATCCAAAATAGATAATAGAGTTTGTGTCCGAGCCAAGTCGCACAAAGTTGATGGACCTTTGCAGAACGCGATGAGTTCATTGCTATGACGCACATGTGTTCTACACTACCGCACATGTTCAAACTAGAATTAATTGCATTGTAAGACAATGGGCGATTGTATGAATGTGCATTAACATGCATTTGCGAAATATTTTGCATATTCAAACGAAACATGTTCGTGGTATTTGGTTTACAGTTCTTACGTACACTACACTGTAGTTTATATGTACAGTGGTCCACTCTTATAAGACTCCTGCTGTCAGAGGCCACCTTGTCATGCAGCAAGTAACACATAGGCCCTACTACCCCCGCCACTGAAGCCTAGATGTATGCGGAGAGAACGATCCACGCACGTTAATTAGTATAGAGATGTAACACCAGCTGGCATGGATCAATAACGAACTATAAAGTACCATGATTAACCACATAAATGTCTGCAGCTGCAAGCCATCCTACGAGCTAACTATCGTTTCTAGGTATCGCGTCTAATTATAGCTTGAGTTCAGTAAATAATCACACCAATTTCCATGAACTGCTAATAGGCATAACCATCGGTGTGGATCAGCGTCGAAGAAAATGTTCGTCTGACTAGGGCCCTGTCAATAATTCCTTATCGGAGACGTTTCTACATTTTGTGACACTAATACTACACCCTTTAAGGGAATATAAGGCGATTTTTATTGGCTGATTTCAAGAACATCTGGAGTGGCATTCCTCACTCGAACTTGAGAAAAATACGTTTCACCTACCTTGGCCGTTATTGCTTTGATTGAGATTTCATGCGACCAATGTGGAAAGTCAGTCTGAAAAATCTGGAGACAGACAATTTGTATTTTCAGTCCATATCGGGACACTGCTGAGCACACACACAGTCTAGCTCTTGGGGAGTCTTGTGGACTATGTCATGGCACCACCGCACTGACCACACACAGTCTAGCTCTTGAGGAGTCTTGTGGACTATGTCATGGCACCACCGCACTGAGCACACACAGTCTAGCTCTTGAGGAGTCTTGTGGAACATGTCATGGCACCACCGCACTGAGCACACACAGTCTAGCCCTTGAGGAGTCTTGTGGAATATGTCATGGGACCGCCGCACTGAGCACACACAGTCTAGCTCTTGAGTAGTCTTGTGGAATATGTCATGGCACCACCGCACTGAGCACACACAGTCTAGCTCTTGAGGAGTCTTGTGGAATATATATTGGTACTACCGGACTGAGCACACACAGTCTAGCTCATGAGGAGTCTTGTGGAATATGTCATGGCACCACCGCACTGAACACACACAGTCTAGCTCTTGAGGAATCTTGTGGAATATGTCATGGGACCACAGCACTGAGCACACACAGTCTAGCTCTTGAGGAATCTTGTGGAATATGTCATGGCACCACCGCCCTGAGCACACACAGTCTAGCTCTTGAGAAGTCTTGTGGCATATGTCATGGCACCACCGCCCTGAGCACACACAGTCTAGCTCTTGAGGAGTCTTGTGGAATATATATTGGTACTACCGCACTGAGCACACACAGTCTAGCTCATGAGGAGTCTTGTGGAATATGTCATGGCACCACCGCACTGAACACACACAGTCTAGCTCTTGAGGAATCTTGTGGAATATGTCATGGCACCACCGCACTGAGCACACACAGTCTAGCTCTTGAGGAGTCTTGTGGAATATATATTGGTACTACCGCACTGAGCACACACAGTCTAGCTCATGAGGAGTCTTGTGGAATATGTCATGGCACCACCGCACTGAACACACACAGTCTAGCTCTTGAGGAATCTTGTGGAATATGTCATGGGACCACAGCACTGAGCACACATAGTCTAGCTCTTGAGGAATCTTGTGGAATATGTCATGGCACCACCGCACTGAGCACACACAGTCTAGCTCTTGAGAAGTCTTGTGGCATATGTCATGGCACCACCGCCCTGAGCACACACAGTCTAGCTCTTGAGGAGTCTTGTGGAATATGTCATGGCACCACTGAACTGCGCACACACAGTCTAGCTCTTGAGGAATCTTGTGGAATATGTCATGGCACCACCGCACTGAGCCGACTGCATCACTGAAGGTCCCGCCAATGGCCTGCCGTTTAGGACTAAACTCCCATCTCCCACTTCCTGTCACACCTCCCTTATTATTGGTATGATGTATTCTTTGCTGACTCGATAATTCGTTAAATATTTATGGACTAAGCCTAAGATCGGACAAATGTTGTCGTAGATACATCATTATTCTGACTCTCAATTTAAAGTTCTAAATGACGTGTCGTATATATCCGTCGACGCATGTCGTGTTATATCATGCACCAGAGGCACCGCGAATTATCTCAGATAACCTCTATTTTATCAACTCTCTCGCATGCGTGAAATTTATCTCAACATACATTTCACGTACACATTTTGCACAATCTTATAATAGGATAGTATTTTGTTTGTGTGGACAGTTTGACCATAAGCAATATAACGTTTTTGTTTGAAACTACGCTATATTACTCAAGTGCACAGTTAGGGCCTACGATAACGTAACAATTCGTAAACAACAATGTCGTTGCATTGCAAACCAGTCGTTTATACTACTTTCCCAGTCGTCAATTTTTAATTTAAAAATAAATTTGTAACAGTGGGGATATGGTGAGTGTCTCCACTGTTGGATAGTGGTGACGGTGGTTATACGATGAGTGGCGCCACTGTTGGAGGGTGTGATGGCAGTGGTGATATGTCGAGTAGCACCACTGTTGGAGAATGTTACGGCAGTGGTGATATGATGAGTGGCACCACTGTTGGAGAGTGTGATGTACATGACGACCGTGTCCAGACGTACAAACGGCTACTGACATACTGAGCAGGCGCTGAAGCGTAAAGTACCATACGACAAAATAATTCATTATCTACTAACTTTAATAGATACAAAAGGTAACAATACAAATTCAATATGTTAATATGTATGATACAAAAGGCAACAATACAAATTCAGTATGTTAATATGTATGGTATCCACTGTGGACAATATATGAGTGTGCACCAATGTAAGCATAACAACAGCAATTATATAAACGTATTTTACAAGTATATTACAATACTCTTTACGACTATAAACACAAGTATACGGATACAGGCATGTTTCGTTTATCTGTTTTTTTTTTCGATAATCTGATTTTTCAGTAATCCGCATGCTTTATGTGGGAATGATTTCGATACACTCTAAATTGCTTCGTTAATTCGTTTTTATGTGTCCGTTTCAGCACACCGTTTTGGGACACACGATGGCCGGAAAGTATTTCATATGATTCGGGTTTGTTTTAGATCACTCAAAACATCAAACAAACGTATATATATATATATATATATATATATATATATATATATATATATATATATATATATATATATATTATTGCACTATATTACCGACAGCCACAGCATGGGCGATAATAGGGTCGTTAATCCACACGCTTCGTTAACCCGGTATTCATTCTTGGTGACCAATGCGTGCGGATAAAGACATTGTCTTAGAAGTATTTCACCAGAGTTACAACAGGTACTTAATACAGTTTGATTGCAGCTGTGTTGAGTAACATGTATCGGAGACAACGTCATCACACCACAATTACACAAACCGTTTCTCTTATGCAATCCTCCCCCGATGCACATTCTGGTCAATTTGCGCCTAGACTCAGCAGTCGGTCGTTTACATTCGTCTACGTTGAGCAATCCTTGAATGTTCACTTCACGGTAAACATATTATATTGGACTGCATAACTCATTGTGTTATTTTCGCGTTACAACATGTTTATGCACACGGAAAATGCAACACGGTTTCTGCATTTTGTGGCAGCGTGATACTTCATCTATAGGGCAAATTACACCAATCGACATAGTAATACAAAGCAACACAACTGACGCGGCTACGACGTTATAGCCAGATCGTTTCTTAGATCAGACGCCATCGTCTCGGTTGGCGCAGCGGTTGTCATCCGCAACACACCGGAAGCAGACGATTTACTGATATCGTCGTCACCCTCTTCACATATAACATTCACAGTCGGCGTTGCCGAAACTCGTCTCTTTGTCCGACTGGAACCATGCCATATCTCCTTGCTCGACCGATTGCTCAGAGCAAACACACTGCCGTTGCTACCCGTAAGCCGAATGGAGGGGTTTTTACTGGAGGTGGCGCTGTCGCCGTGCTTGCACTTCTTCGAAGGCGCTACCTTAGTTTGACGTAGTTTCCCGGATTTTTCCTTCGGCAGCTCCGAACACGAAATGCCCATCGTAGTACCATCGATGTTTTGTTGCAACAAAACGCGTTACATCCTACACGCGCGATCCACCGTAGTCGGCTTTGGCCGTCGACAACTTTACATTTTATACATCTTTGTCGTCAAAGCTGACCGGTATTGGTGACATGACTGCGCCCACAATGTTGTCGCGTTACCGCTGCCTTCCCGTTGGGAAATAATTGTGGCCGTCAAACCAATAATCGCTCTTGCTCCTGCTGTATGGACGCCGACCGAGAGCGACTACCGTAATCCACAGAAGAAAGCCCAGGCAGTCGACAGAACGAAGCAGCAACAGCAATAACGTCAGGACACATATCGTTCAAGCCTAACCGCAAACACCGACACAGCATCAATATCCTGAGCCTGCTTCATGCATAATGTTCGAATCCTGGCATAATGTTCGGATCACGAGTCTGACGCCGCTGGCTTTGATGATAGCGACAACCGAGAAATGTCACCTTTCCGTTAATGCAACCTATCTAACACAGTCTGCTACTCGGTTCATACTTACACATTGTAAGGTCTTATGCTGCGAACAAAGCCTCGCTCACCGACGCGCACTTGATATCCACGGCTAAATGGGTCGGTGCAAGAGCAAGAAACCGGTCAAATAACAAAATTGCAATGCGCCTGTAGCGGCAGCCAACGTGCAGAATTACTCGAGGCCGGTTAATTCGAAACATGACCCATTGTGTACAATTCGATATAAGTACGTCTAATGCGTTCGCCGGCCATTCCTTTGAAACACTGCGTCGACGGACCCGTGTTGTAACCATGGTAAAGGGAGTGCGTCACGATTATTGATACTTTTACATAATGCATCGTATCACATCCAGTCTTCATAACGTCACGTGTCCACCCAACAGCACACATGTGCACTGATCAAAGCGCATGTTGGTTACCGCACCTGTCTTTCTCGGGAGGTGTGCTGTTGAAGACCAATTAATTGCGACGGCCGGTCAGAACAAAAACAACAAACCAGAACCAATTTCGGCTCCAGAATACTACAATTCTTGGCCGCCTATTTCGAAATTTACCCACTAGAGATTTTGCGAGTGTGCTTGTGTGACTGTGTGTACGAGTGGACGTACTAAAAACTACTTATTCTGTGAGTGTGACCACATCTTCGTTGACTCCACGCACGCACGCACGCACGCACGCACGCACGCACGCACGCACGCACGCACGCACGCACGCACGCACGCACGCACACACACACACACACACACACATCGGAGTGTGATTGCTAGTCGACCGGGAGAGCAATGTGAATTAATTATCGGCTAGAAAATCAATATATTGCGCAATTTGGCTGGCATTGTTAAAAGATCTTACGACGGCAACTAACCTAATAGGAGATTGTATAATTTGTGATTTTGTTTTTACATTGTTTTAACAATTAATAATTCAGATACTGCTGTTCCCTGCTCTTGGCTAAGGTACCCAGGTTTTGACCTGTTTTAAAACACCGTTATATTTACCATAGAATACCATGGTATATTTTCATGAGGGTATACTGTATGATAACGACTGTTCGTCGTGGTGTAACACACTGTTTGCCGGTTAAGTTAAGTTGTCGTCGTATACAGTTCCCACATGCGCAATTAACATATACATCCTTCGATAATGAATTATTTAAAATATCAGTTTAGGCAAATGCGTAATAGGCACGAAATAGTCAGCATATTAGTTAAGCTGCATAGTCGCCTTAGTGAGTTGTTGGTGTGGATTTTCTCTAGACCCACACTTCAAAAACACAGATCCTCCTAGCAGCAACTATTTGGGTCTAATCGTTTAATCAAGACTGCCTTCGGCTGATAGATCGGAATGTTCGATAATAGCAATTACATTTCCCGGTTGCTTGTGCGGCTTTACTTGCGGTTGTTTCAAGAACATGTTGGTTTAGGACAACATGGCGAAATCGATTATAGTGTCTTGTGTGTGACAAACGGACAAAGTACGACGTCAGAAGACTCGCACTGCTTATGCACGTTCAATGTGCAGGCGGCTGACTGCGGCCAAACACTCGCAGAAGATTAGTTAATGAAGAGTTCCATGCTCGGTTTACAGGCCCAGGTCAAGCTTCTGACAAAGAAAATTGCGGCTATTGAATCAGATAATCCTTAGAAAATACTTTACTGTAACCCATGTTTTAATGTGTACATTCACACTTGTGAGTCCAACTGATATTTTAAAGACACCAATCTATGCACATTACTAATTACTAACTAATTTTATTGCACACACAAAATGGAAGGTGTATTGGAACATTACAGATATAACAGACACATGTATATATATATATATATATATATATATATATATATATATATATATATATATATATATATATATATATATATATATATATATATATATATATATATATATATATATATATATATATATATATATATATAAGGTTGAATAAAGTGAATTTATTGTCCAAATACGGCACATAGGTTACATCAAAAAACATGCCAGCAACATAACATTGACAATATCACTGATTTAATATGTAGCAAACTCTTTTATAAGAGTTGAGGCTCTAAAAAGGGCCGTTTGTTTTGTTGCTCTTCGTGGTAGTCCTCTAAGTTGTCTGGTGTAATGTCTACAAAACTCCTAAATACATTAGGCATATATTATCTATAAAAGTGAATTAATCTGAATTCCAGATAGACAGCAAGAAATCCACACATGCAATGGCACAATCCAGTTTTAAAAAAATGAAGTAATAATAGTTAATGAATTTGAAATCAACACATGCAATTCAATTGTGCAAGAAATTAAATAATATTAATAATAATAATAAACTTCTATGGCGCCTATATCCTCAGGAACCTGAGCTCAGAGGCGCAACAAAACATAATCATTAAGCATAATCTTGAACAGGGACGCACAAAAGTCATTACCAGAACGAAGGACAACCGAAGATTTATGGTGGAAATGCAATTTGGAAGATGTCTTGAGTTTTGTTCGGGAGATAGCTATAGTTTCAGATGTTTTCAAAGTGATGGGGAGTTCATTCCAGACCATAGACGTAGCGACAGAGAAAGCACGGTTGCCCAAGCTAAGTTTTGTTTTAGGCACAATAAGTTGTGAAATTGATTATCTGAGCTGCCTAGGGATATTTGAAAGATGCAAGAGACTAGCCAAGTAGGGTGGTTGTTGTGTAGATAGAGCACGATATGCAAAAGTGGAAAACTTAAAATTAATTCGATATGTAACAGGAAGCTAGTGTAACTGCTTAAGTGGTAGTACTCAGGGTGCCTTGGTTTTCAACTTGAGAAATATGCTGGCGAAAGTTGAAGTCACTATCAAAGACAACACCTAGATTACGAACAGCATTTGATGGGAATGTATCACTGCCAAGCAGTTTAGCTGGAAAATGGCTGATGACAGTATTTCGTTGTTGCTTAGTGCCAATAATAATCAGGTCTGTTTTATCTGGACTAAGCCTTAGCTTACTTGATTCCATCCAAAAAAAGATATCAGTAGGACAATCACTTAAAATCGAAACAGATTTTTGTGCATTTTACTGTGAAAGTGATATGTAAACCTGTGTTTCATCAGCATACAGGTGATGACTGAGATTATGATTAGTAATGACTTGGCTAAGAAACGTAGTATATAAACTAAACAGAACAGGGCCAATGACGGATCCTTGCGGCACTCCGAATGAATGTTGTTGTGGGCACGAAAGTGTGGTAGATATGTTAATGCTTTGGTGTCTGTCTGAAAAAATATGATCTGAAGTTTTGAACCACCGAACAGCTGTGCCAGAAATGCCAATATGTCGATGAAGGCGTTGTAAAAGGATTAAATGATCAATTATATCGAAAGCAGCTGAGAGATCAAGTAAAGTGAGTGCTGTAACTTTGTCCATGTTGTCAACTATATCATTGTGTATTTTGAGAAAAGCTGTTTCAGTAGAGTGGAATCGTTTATATGCAGACTGTAGATCATTTAATAAATGATGTTTATAAATATGTTCATGAAGGCGATTCCCAAATACTTTTCCCAATACTTTTGACAGAAAACTGAGATTGGAAATAGGACGATAATTCCTTAGGTTATTTTTACCCAGAGTTTGTTTTTTAATAAATGGATTTACAAGAGCTTGTTTGAAATCCCGTGGAACAACTCCGCCCTGCATTGAAAGGTTTATGAAAGTAGTAATGATAAAGATAAGTTGATTGATACAGCTTTTTAGTAGAAGTGTTGGAAATGGGTCAAGATCACACGATTTGTTAGGAGATTTTCAATGATAATGAGAACTTCATTAGTAGTTGCAGGTGTGAAACACTGTGGTGCATTTTCAGAAAGTGGTGGTTCAGAAAAATCTTAGTCATTATCATTAATGACAAAATTCGTTTGAATGCGAGCAATCTTATCGTATTTTGAAAAATAACTACACGAATTCTTTCAAGATATCGTCGACGACGTTTTAGCTACATCTATTTCTAGTGACATTCATGGCGAAGGAGGGCGATCTTGTACACTTTTAATTTGTTTAGGGGCATGTTTATCCAGGAGATTTCTTAATGTTTCATTCATAGATTTATGGTGGATCAAAATATCGGAATTTGTAAGATCGTCTTGAAGGATACTTATGTCAATTTTATTTATTGGTCGAAATGTGAATTTTTTTTTCTAGGTCTTGACCCAACTTGCAACCACAAATCAATAACGACACAATGACATGGTGATCTGAAAAACCATCAGTAGGAAATATTGCAATTAATTAATGAAAATATTGCAATTAATTAACAGTTAATGCAAGTAGATATAGTAATAAACAAGTCAAACGAATGACAAAGAATTGAGTAGGAAATGAAACGTGTTGATGTAATCGATATGTTTGAAGGACATCCGTGCATTTCGCTACTTCGTTGTCTCGTTGCCTCGAAGTTTGTGAGTT
The DNA here is from genome assembly GCA_033239005.1 of Lamellibrachia satsuma. Taxonomy (NCBI): domain Eukaryota; kingdom Metazoa; phylum Annelida; class Polychaeta; order Sabellida; family Siboglinidae; genus Lamellibrachia; species Lamellibrachia satsuma. Next base: position 5,856,458 of record BSQZ01000020.1, on the reverse strand, counting down.
GAAAGTCTGTGAGTTGGACGTTTGTATGTATGTGTATGGATGCATGGGTAGGTGGATGAATATGTGGTTGCGTGCGTGCGTGCGTGCGTGCGTGCGTGCACAATGTTTTGTCAGAGTGTAGTTACTGTTTACATGCATGGGTGCATGGAAGTCTGTAAGTTGGAAGTTTGTATGTATGCACGGGCGAATTGGTAATTTAGAGCCAATACAGCTCTGTTTATACGGGCTGCGTAGTGCAGGTGCGCAAGCGTTGAGAACGATCAACCACTCGCATTGGAGTAATCGCCTACGGGTGGTGTGGGGTGTTTTGATTGACGGGCGGCATTGTGCCATAACGAGATGGCGCTATTATCGGATCCTTACTGCATTAGCTCCTACATCACTCATTTCATCACATTTTTGTAATACTGCCAACTTGAAACTTTGAGAAGATAATGGCGGCCACCAATGTACTGTGAGAAGAACAGAAACGCAAATGCAAAACTGGTCCGTGGTGAAAATGTCAAGATGCATAATTATTGTGCACTCATTAATTATAGGCTGCTGCTATTCGTCTAGGTACGGACCTAATATTGAGCAGCTACCGGCACTAATACAATTCGTGGCAAAATATAAAGAACAATCGTCGGAAATAAGAGGAAATAGCTAGATAGGGATACCCGGACGAATTAACATTATTTTAATTAATTATAGTATGTAGGTATATTTCTGAAGACAAAGGGAATGCTGTCTTTTTTGTGGATGCTTGAATATATTGGCGGCATAATGTTGCACGATAGAAAAACAAATGCATATGCGCTGAGAATGACAACACACAAATAGAATAATAAAACATGGACAATGCATGGAATGATAATACTTGTTGATGTTCGTTTGGCCAGATTGACGTCACACGCCGACTCCATACGGACATTACCGAGCGAAATGTCAAATCGCTTGGGGCTTCTTTGCCACTAATATAATTACCTTTTATTGAAGAATAGCCAATAACATTATTTGTTAATGCATTCCAAAAATACTAATACGACTGTTTGTTATCATATATAACGATTTCTGGAATACTTACATATGGTGCAGTCTCTGTTTTTGTTGCAGCGCGCATCTACAGACCTGGCAGGCGGTCATGGCCGGGTTGGTAGGGACTTCGGTCTTCCATCGCCGCGATGTACCGCCCCTTCCTGCCGAAGACTGGTCTTCTGAAATTGAAGAGCATGTGCGTCAAGACGCATGGGCGGCAGTCATGTGCCAGGTGAAGTCAATGCCACGCCGTCGTCTCTTCGTCGCCGCCCGTCGGTGACAACATGTAGCACCCTTGCGCGTGTAAAGGTTTATATTGTGGTGACCATACAAAAAACATTTATAATCTTAGTACAAACACTTATCCTTAGTTGGACTTATTAAACAAAATGCATAATCGCTCATACTGTTTTATTATTTCGTCATCTCCCACAGCCCCCACCAATTCCTTTTCTATTGCCTTTATATATATATATATATATATATATATATATATATATATATATATATATATATATATATATATATATATATATATATATATATATATATATATATATATATATATATATATATATATATATATATATACATATATATATATATACATATATATATATATATATATATATATA